>JAJEKV010000316.1:0-346504 GCA_021234155.1 Isoetes taiwanensis | reverse complement strand
GGCTATGTGCCTCAGTACTACCAAAGCTTTAGATGTACCACTAGTGGAGACACCTATAGCTATGGTGTGGTACTTTAGGACTCATTAGTCAACGTGCTACAGAAAAATATGATGAATTTGGTGACACAAATTTGGCTGGATGGGCAAAGGCAATGGTGGAACAAAACAGGGATACTAGAAGTTGTTGATCTTTGACATTAGATGGTCAAAAGTACCAACAAAAGGGTGGTTCAATACTTGAAGATTGCATGGAAGTGTCTCAATGATAAACCATCACTACGTCCTTCAATGTTCCAAGTAGTGGCCATGTTTAAGGAGATATCATTGAATGAGTAACATGAATTCCAAAATGTCTTTCCTTTTTTCTTTGCATTTCTCAATAATCATCTCCTCTATAATTTGGCAAAGTAGGAAACAATTCTCAATGAAGGATTTTATATGGAATTTTCAACACCAACTTCAAAAGTCTTTTTTGACTTCATGAAACTTAAAAGAAAGTTGTTATAAAACTCTAAGATAACCTAATATATAAAGCCTTAAGCATTGATTTGTGGTGCTAAGAACTTCATTATCCCCCCACCCCAACACACACACCAGAAAGCAGCCAGAAAAATAGAAAAACGGCAAAAAAAGGACAACAAATGCTAAAAACATCACCAAGTTTTCCCTATGCCATTGGAAATGGGTGCCCCGGTCACTATGGTTACTCGGTCAAATTGATTGGAATCCATACAACATACTGTCGTGGCAAAAACCTAGTTTAGGCATGCATTACGGCGTGTCCAAAGACTTAGAATGTAACTAGAATATCATTAAGAACAATTATTACCTTCATCCAGCGAGAAACACATGTATCACTATGGGTATGCTTAACATTGAAGATTCATAAAACAGTAGCCTTTGAACAAAACTTCTCAACCATGCTGTCACAACCCGCAGCACATGAAGGTTTTTACTCGTAATCATCTAGCCTCCTACGCTCGATCCTTCTTGGGCAACATGCCAATGTCCTTCCCACAAATGCAAAATGCAGCTTTCCAAACACAAACCTTATACAACTTCGTTGACACATTGGGATTTCCTTACTATCCAACGTTAACCCTCAAGCAATGCCTTAGGAATGTTAGGCAGGATATGGTAGCACTTCTTTTACAATGCCTTTTGGTGATTACCTTATTTACAGAACACTAGGATAAATTTACTAAAGATAATCAATCTATTGTTCTTTATTTTATGAAGTAGACAAAGTCCTTTAAATTAAGCATTTAATTAAAATTGGGTGGGATTTTTGACATTTGGGTCTCATCTTTGAAAATGGAACTCATACTAAAGAAAAAAAAATTGAATTGAATGCTTGAATAGAATTACACATCATACATCAAGAATTGGGTCACTTGTTTTCCTCATAAATTTTACAAACCACGAGTTTAGAAAGTTTTCCAAGCTTCTCAATATTATCTACCCTCATATGGTGCTATAGCATGGAGGTTGCTCATGGCTTTGTCCATCTCCCTTTTGGGGATCTTGTGGGTCTGTCCTTTGAAATGTGACAAGTTGGATATGACCATACCACCACTCCACCAATTCCCTCCTTGAGATCGGCATGATTTGCCCTCCACTTCTTCTCCCAACGGTGGGTGTATTGCTCCTTCAAGTTGCCCTTCTTGTTGCCTTCCAATGGGCTCCCAATATTGAATTTGGAATCCAGGGGCTTAACTCCTCTCTCCATCAGGGCATGGTGGTGGTTTGTAACATCGAGAGAGTGCCACCCCTAACCATATTGGACAATCCTTATCACCAGGGCCTTACTAGCACAATAACGAGGGGTTCAGGGGGTTTGATATAGATGCATAAATCACTATCCCGAGACCCTAGACCATACCCAAAAACATTTGAATAGGTTATTATTAAAAAAAAAACATAGATTCAATAGAAAAAAAAACCGCGTTATATATGTGCCGTTTTGAGTTTCAAATATTGGGTTGGTGTATTCGGCAATGGTTTTGGCTATGATTCTTGTATAGTATTGTATGCAAAACGGTATATTTTGCCAGAATTTTTACCACATGAGAGCTGTTTGGGAGGAAGTTTCTTTTCTTGGTGTTGAAGCAAAGTGTGGTTTTTTTCAGGGGTATGTAAAGGTTAGGATTTCGCATGTGACATTCTAAAAGTAGGGTGCATGTAAAATGGAAGTCTGGTCGACCACAGCCAGGCGTTTTGGAAGCCGGAGGATGCAGCGGCTTGCAGGTTGGTGTGAAGTGGCCAATTTGTGCGAGGTGTGGGTGCGGCGCAAGTGCATAAGAAGCTGTGTGCATCACCAAATCGTGATGGAGGCTATGGGTGAGGCCCCTCTTTCTGTGTGAATTTCTTTGTGTGTTTTTGAGGGGGAGGTTGCTTGCTTTTGAGGCGAGAAAAAAGAGTATGTATCTGAGGAATCGGCGAGATTGAAAGTGGGGGTTTTAAACCCCCCTTTTGAGGGCGTGTAGGAGAGAAATGGGGCTTGCAGTGTGCGAGGCAAAGAAGATCTGCTCAGGTTTTCCATTCTTTGGATGCAGGGGCCCGGCCTCCAGAGGTGAGGCAAGGAGAAGATGGGGGAGGCATGAGAAAACGCAGGAAGTGACATGGGCGATCGCAGCTGAGATGGACTCTTCTTGCAGACCCTTTGTCTTGCAGGGAGGTGGATGTGGAAGTGAATCCCTCCAACATGTCTGCGGATAAATTAGGGCCCGAAACGGGTGTCGGGTGTTGTGATTGGAGGCGTGAAGCTGTTTTGTGGGAAGCCCAACAACCAGCCCTATTGAGGGCCGCAGGTGTTGAAAGGCAGGGAATGGGCAAAGTGTTCTCTGATGTGAGACGATCCGGCCATGGAAGAGGTGGTAGGGGTGGGCGTAGTCGATGCAGGGCGAGGTTTAGGTGGTAGGGGCGGATGCCTCCCCTTGCATTAGTGAATCTATTGGTGGTCAACTGTTCCCTTACGATGATGTTTGGAGGATGAAAGCCACCGAATACAAAGAGAGCAAGTAGAGTACAAAAGAGAGGCCGGGGAAGGGGAAGAGGGAGAGGGAGAGGTAGCGGGGACCGTCTCGTTGATAGAGCACATGTTGGCCCCGATAGGTGGTGGGCGTGGAGAAGAAGCGGTTGATCTTCCATTCCACTTAGACACGCGTCTGTCACAATTGTCTTTGGAGGTGTGGCGTCCCCATGCGCACTCTACGATCGAATGATCCCTATTCACGAAGGAGAATTGCACCTGTAGGGGTGGTGGCTTTGGAGCGTGGTTCATCTTTGGACCACCTTCACATTTCGGTACGTCATCGGCTCAATCAACCGAAAACACACCCGACCTCAATGTGAGGATTAAAATTTTCTTGGATGGAATACTGCGAGGCCACACAGTGCTATGATCTTATGTAAAGCATTGCGAGGCTCAAAGGCGCATTGCTTTGAAGGCCTGTGGGCTCTTGCCTAAAAGGATTTAGAGCAAGCTTCATTCGAGCACACATGCATAGCGTCCTTCTTTGAGCGGGTGGATCTTTGGCAAGGAGCTTTCGCTCTTTATGGGCCGAGGGAGGTGAAGCACGGCCGGTGCTTCCAATGTAGCAATCTCTGGACAAAGGCGGCTCCATTATGTGTCTTATCATCGTGGAAGATTGGACTGCCTAAAGCTTGTGCATGCGGTCAAAGCTATGATTGAACCAGAGCAAATTCGGGCTTCGCCCGATTCGTGGGTGCTACCCTAATAATTCAGCGTATGCCTGCGCTTGAAGAGTTCAAGCGGGCCGGATTATGTTGGAACCAGCGGTATTTGCACTACAAGGATGTTGAATGGCATTATTTAGTCGCGGCCGGGAATAGTACCGGGGCTGAGCGGGTTGGAAAGAGGCTAAAGCGTCGTGGGATGAGATCAAGAATTTGATGATGTAGGAAAATGTCTTGAGAGAGAAGCGCTAGCGCGAGTTCATTTACGCCAGACTGGAGTGCCACGCCTCAAGAGAGCCCAGACCCATTTGCGATTTTATTCCATTAGATTTGCATGATAATGACTTTGATGTCGCTTTGATATGGTTGTAATTGTTCAGATGCGTATGCTACTCGTGCTCTTGATAACTGGGACTTTAAGCGGCTTGGTTTGTAACGGTGACAATAGGATAGAGCAAGGAAGAGCACGAAATGCAAGAGCTTATAGTCATTGTTTATGACTCGCAGGAGGCTCAATGCATAGAGTCCGCACAGTAATCCGAGTTGAGAGTGGACATGCTGCTGGAGTTGATGGTCTCACATTTGCCGAGGAACTAAGGGATGCCTGAAAACGCAAAGCGTGTGTCTTGCGCAAGAACAACTGCGCTTTGCAAAATTACACTTGAACAAATTGATGCAGCGTTGCATCTTTGCACATCGCTGCCCCATGAGATGGCGTTTGATACTAGCATTCTTCGCCGCATCTCAATCAGGTGTGGCCATTTATTAGAGAGCTGCGTGATCTTGAAATACTGAGGCGGTATACATGATAGGCACCGCGCATTGGCGTGTCAATGCGGTGGTGATGGCGCCATGCTTAGATGCATTGGGCATTGTATTTGTTTGTTGGTTCTATCACGGAATCTTGCCTTGGCAGTTGTATATATTTTCATGTTGATTTGCTTGTAATATAAAGTTCTGATGGAATAGAGTTCTTGGACCTTTGAAATATATTCTAATATTTGCACCATTGCATTTGTCTTTTTGATTGTGTGTGCCAAAAACGTGGACCATTGATTGGAGGAATATCATGGTATATTCCTCCCGGATCAACGGCTCCGCACAAGAGTGATATATAGAGTGATATATATATAGAGTCCGCGTTAATTTGCTGGTAGCATTAGTTAAAAGCGTTCTTATTAGAATATTGAATTATTTTGATAGAGGTTCAGTCTCCGGTATCTCAAAATCTAAAATCTTAAGTGAACCTCATAGAGAATAGAATAGAATAGAATAGAATAGAATAGTTTTTTATCGTCCACTTTGAGACCAATGCGGCCTATGGGACCCGAGAAAAGAAGCCAAAACTTATTTGTCGGGTTAAAAACCCCACCGGAAAGTTTTCGAGGGAAAACCGTAAGCGATAATAAGAATCTTGTCAAAGCTATCTGGTATACATCATCATGAAATAAATGTGTATGTACATGTCAAGTCGTGCGTCTGAGGACATAGCGATCTCGCATGTCCATGACCTCTGAAGGTATGATCCTAGCATCCGTCTACGGATGCCGTGCTCAATGTCACATGTAAATGGTGGCCGGGCGACCAACTTCGGCATAAGCGTGTCGGTTTGATCATATCTTTGGGCAACTTTGAAGGGTATGAGATTCATCCTCAATGACTCCCCATTTGGCGGCATTGACAGAGCACATCTAACGTGGCTCACCAATCCATCCGCTGTCTCAATTCGAAGATGATGTGCCCCCAATGCGAATGGAGGCAATGAGTGCAACGTCTTTTCATGGGCAAGTGGGTGCGCCAGGTAGCATTGTGGGCCTCGTTCCAATGTGGGATTTATGTGGCGCCGGTAGTGTCTTTATCTTGACTGCTCAAGGGCTGGCATCCCAAAGCTTGGCGATGAAGCAAAGCGTCAAGATATTACCTCAAGCTATGGCGATGCGCCTCTGTTTGCACATGTATGCACCTGTCCTCCTCCGCACATTCCATCTAGCCATCCATTGAGCTCTCTTTTCCCTCCCTCGGCCTTGGAGTTGTGGCCCCATTGCCATGATATAAGCTAGTTTTGGGAGACGAGCATCGTCCATGTTGACCACCATACGAAAATAGACAATGTGGCGATCAAGGGGCCATCCCTCGAAGAGGCAAGAATCCTGTTTCCTCGGTAGAATTTGATATGGGACCTGTGGACTTCACCCCTAGTGCTTTCGTACCAAGAAGGCTTTACACTTTGCTCAAGTCATTCCAAGTAGCGAGGGATACTCGCGGGCCCCATACTTCCACCCGTATAAAAAGGACGAGGCTCCACTAAGACTTTGAGCAGGTGTGGCCCGATGGGTCCAATCATACAACTCGGCTCTATGACTATTGTTTTGCATTGCATATAGTGCTTTCCGGCCCGCAACTCCCTCGTAGCCCGTATGGATGTGTCCCGATTGCATAGTGAGGCGGAAACTCCACTCCCAAATATTTGTATGTGGATGCTACTTCCACATTCGCCCCTCGATAGCGGAAGGAGGATCCTCGGTGTGCGTTGAAGATGATATGAAAAACCACCTTAGTCTTGGCCAAGTTGACGCCATATCGGTTGCTTGACAAAATGTGTCCGGGGGCATCGAGATGTCGTTGCATGTCTGGCGGTGTGTAAACTAGGAGGTCCACATCATCGCATATATTAATTGCTTGATGATCTCGTAGAGAAGGTGAGCCCCGTCGCCCCATTATCGCCAGCAAACCCGACTCTCAATTGATCAATGTAAAGCCCAAACAATGTTGGGGAGAGGGGCATCCACAGGCGAACCCCAGATACTACTATCAAATGGTTGGCTTGTACCATTTTACCCGACAGAGCATCTTTCATAAAGCACAGTACAAAGTCGTATTTAATTAAAGTGGGACTCATTCCATTCCCATTTTTTTTGAACCCGTTAATTTACATAAAAGTAGCACCCAGGCGAAAACTATCCTTAATTCAATTTTTGAATAAAACTTCTGAATCCGAAATACATCTTTGCGTTTTTCCAGGTTGTGATGAGAACAAAAACAATGCAAGCTGAAACAAAGGAAATTCATTAAAGTTTGAAACCAAAGATGTAGTTGAAAAAGAATTTTTATTAATAAATTGAACAGATACAATGTATTTTACATGGGGCCTTGAGACCATGGCGGTCTTCTTTGTCCTCTGATCACATCATCTTGGTAGGTGGTCCACCTTAGGGGATTAACTTGTGGCTTCTTCATGCCGTCTGTAAGCCTTGGGGGCAACTTTGAAGGTGTGGAATGCCTCACGTGGAGGTGCCTCTCTGGAGCTACCGGCCGACCTGTCCACCCGACTTCTCCACTCGCCTCCGCGACCTTTCATCGAATATGCTCCTTCCCCAACCTCAGGTGGATGTTATGCAATGCTTGCAATATGCCTTGAGCTTCTGGACTTTCTCTTTGTTCTTAGCTGTTCTTTATTCCCGGGGTGTAGCGAGCAACCTCTGGTCGCGAGCAACCTTGTCCCAAAGGCGGGCAAGAGTGTAAGCGTGGCCAGGGATGCGTGCGAGCGGTATTTCTTCTTCCTTGGCGGGATCCGTGCCGCTGGAGCCGGTCTCTGTGATGCTGGCGGGATGCGTCTTTGGTGTCCGGATCATTGCACGAACACACGGAGCAAGGAGAGTATGATTAACAATTCACGGTGTCATTAGTCAAAAAGAGCGTTGAAATCAAATTACAGCGGAGAACATTCATTCCATACAAGCGCATCCAATGGCGTCGGAGTAGTGTCTTTCTCACTTCGCCCAGTGAAAAGGCCCATAAAAATCAAAGTACAACCATTCTCATTAGAATATGGTTGCATCCAATCACCTGCGAAGCATACAAATGCTTTTGTCAGCGAGACAACTAGCATGCCTTTCTCGACTCATGAATGAAAGTCGAGAAAACAATGTACAAGCATTATCATAATAGATTGTACAAGCATTTCATCAACACGACAAGCATGCCTTTCTCGACTGCGTGAGTCGAGAAAGGCATCAACTCAATATACAAGTATATTCATTACAAAATGGTCAATACATGTGTTCAAGTTCGATTACAATATTCACACAATTTGACTATCAGGCGGGGGTCACTCTTCTTGTTCACCAAAGTATTTATGTAGTCCATATAGCTTTCATGATCGGCTTGCTCTCTGGATCGGGTTCAGTGAGGCTCGGATAGTTAAGTAAGCACATCGGCGACAAGAATGGCAAAGAGGGATTCGCCAAGGCAGGGGCGAGTCAGAAGGACAACCACCTATCTGTCTCATATTCTTGGTCGATATGGCTTAGCAATGATTGTATTTTTGCGCGTTATGATAGCACTTGTAGGCGGAATCGTCTATGATCAGCGTTGTGTTTGCCAAAGTCACGGAATTGCTCATAAACAACATCCGACCTTTTCACCATTATAGGCTTCCCCTTTGTGATGGTTTGGATCGAGGTCCTTCACATGCTTTCGACCCTTCGTTTCCCCAAAGCGAACTTGAACTTCAAAACTGAAATGCCGAGAACACCAAGAACATTGACAATATTTTTCTTTGCCATACAAGACCATATGCCCACTTCGAATCCCCGTGCCAGGCACCATTCAATAATTTCCTTAGCTCTGGGCCTCGGATACACTATTTTATGCTCTGTTTTCACTGGGATCTGCGAGGTGTTAATCTCGGGGACGTCTTTGTCGTGGTATACTGCAGCTAATACTCCATTGACGTCAAATATTACAAGCTTGGTGGGACCAGCTGGATCCCAGTTGGAGTTTGGCTCTGACCATATTTCCGGTTCATCGGGATCCAAATGCGGGATCATTAACTTTTCAGGTTCTTTCTGGCTGTGAGCAGTGTCTTGCTCTGGATTTTCATTCGCATTCTCCTCGCGACGTGAACCGTTGGAATCCATTGACAATGATCCGGACTCGTTGAGCTCGAATTCCCTGAAATGATGACAACTGTCAGAAAGGAAACGAGTATTCTCGACTTCGCGAGTCGAGAATGACAAAAAAAAGGTATTGAAAGGAAGCGAGTTTTCGACTCGACTGAGTCGAAAAACCGATTAAACAAAATAAACTCACCTCAATCTCGGGTTTTCAATAATGTTTTTACGGCATTACGGTCCAATCCTTGACATCCTCGTCTCCGTCGGGTTTGTCTCCCTCGTCCTCGTCGTCTTTCTTTGCTTCCATTTGTCTTCCTCCCCTTGAAATGCTCATGAAGCGGATCAAGTATGGCCGAATGGTTTCAACCATGTCCTTATTTCCAACCAGGATATAGGTTTCATTCCAAAGCGGCATAGCCCACGAGAGAACGAGGCCATTCATGTACCACTTTCGCGCCAATTTGATCTTCCCTCGACCAAAATTTGGTTATGAAGTACTTGATAACTCTTGGCGGATAGGAATTCTATGTATAGGACCCGGTCGCACCATCGCTTGCGACCTTGTCCATCGATGGAACATCCTCCATAAACCTGCCCCCTTCCGGGGTTCCATACGCTCTTGAGAGATCATGAACTTGTCGAGATAATGATGCTTTCGCTAGACCACCACTTATCGAATCGACCCGCCGATCTTGAAATCAAAACCAAAACTATGTTGGCAAAGCTTGGTGCCTTGACAAACCAAGTCTGCACTCATGATCAAGTTAAGTATATGGAGTGCATGATCTTGTTGGTGAAGTTAATATCGGTACCCCATTGGGAGGCAAAGAAATTGTTTGATTGCCCGCATGCAAAAGACAAAGAAACGAAAGTATCCGGTCGGTCATGTCGGTTTCGTCTTGTACCAGCGCTCTATGTCGGCTTTGTCATAAAAAGGGTGGGGTCTTGATCATATTGATGGCAAATAGTGCCACGGGTCAGTGCGGTTCGGACCACCAAATCCCTTGTGTCCCAAAGTAACCCGAAATGGGGGGGAGCTATATCGTGCGCGCCTTAAATGGGACCACCCGAATCCAAGCTTCCTTTTTGAATTGCCATAGCGTTCGGGAAAGGAAGGGTTTTAACGTTGCAGCTTCAGCTTGGTGTTGATGTAGGGTTGACATAGGCGGTTCAATTCCTTCATGTCTTCCTCATCAAGGGCAGCCTTTTCCTTGTAATAATCAAATTCATGGTATTCATTAGATGCAGCGTTGCGAGAACTCGTGATGCCTTCTTCTAACGCCATGGCTTTAGGGGCTGTGGCATAATCCTTTAGTCTGCAATTTAGAACTCTGGTCTTCCTCGGCCGGATTGTTCCCTCAAGATTTTGCCTTGTAGGTCAAAGCGTTTCTTTGTCCGAGTGAGGCCACAGTATCCTCTTCATGAACTGCTTGTCAAACAACTTGGGGTCGGGCACAGCGGAAATTCTCCATTCTTTGTCCTTGACTTGCCTCTTGTCCATTGAGCCCATATTTCAGTCCATTTCTCCCGGGCCTTCGGTGCTAAGAATGAGGTCGTTATTGGTCTGAGAGAGACTCCCTTTCCTTGGTGTTCTCTTCTTCTTCTCCTCTTCTTCCTCTCCCTCGTCATCTTCACATCCCTCCAGTGAACATATGCATAGTTTCTCAAAGGTCTTCCACTTATCAGGGGAGCCACGTTTCCTTTAGGGCCGAGGACAACCCAATGCTTTCCAACTTTGTTGCCTGGCGTGTATGATCTGGTCGGGGATAAGGGCTGCATTCGGACAATGTACCAATGTCGAGCATGAAAGTATCTACAAACACCCGGGGAATAAGCGGTAAAATGTAGCCCGGGTTTTCTCGACTCGCTGAGTCGAAAAGTCCCTGAATGTCTAATTTTCTTTTACTTCTGCGGGTTTTCTCGACTTCGCGAGTCGAGAAAGCTCTGCATCCTTTTGATTTTCTGCATTACCACGGCTTTCGACTTCGCGGTCGAAAAACCGATGATGTCGGCAAATGTTAGGATGGCGGGGCTTTCGACTTCGCGGTCGAAAAAGACCCCATTCAATGTCTAATTTTCTTTTCTTGGCTAAGGGTTTTCTCACTCGCGAGTCGAAAGCTCCACATCCTTTGATTTTACGTGTTTCTCGGGCTTTCGACTCGCGAGTGAAAACCCGATGATATCGGCAAATGTTAGGATGGCGGGGCTTTCTCGACTCGACTTCGCGATCGGAAATAATTGAGAGTTATTTACCTTACGTGGGCGGCACTTTCGGCGCTATTGTGTTACGGCGATTGGCTAATCTTTGGCCCGGTTCGGTTCTTTGGCGTCTCCGAAAGAACTCTGCACTCTCGCTTGGCATATCTATCCTTGATCGCTGCGGCACCTCCTTCTCCGTCGCAATACTTGAGCCGCCCTAAGCGAATCTTGGCCGATCTACAACCCGAGCCGGGGCGTCTTTTCCCTTGAGATCTTCCTCGGACTTCCAGCTGAACAACTCACTGTCGATGCTGCTAAAGGTATGACATCCAGCGGGCATTGGATGCGCAGCGGGATGTCGCACCATCGAGTTGAGAATCTCCGGCATGTGTCTTTGGATTAAATTCCACAATGGTTGAACAAGGCGGCATCTCCGTGCAAACCTTCAGTAGTCTAATGTCCGGCGGCGGCTTGTGTGATATTCCCAGCGGATAATCTTGAGCTAGGCGGCTCCATTTTACGTGCCCCTCTCGAGAAATCCTGATCTGATCATCACGGATCGAGGTTTGGGGAGTCGACCATATCTTCGTCTCCTTAGTCATCGACTCCTCCGTGTGGTGTCATCATCCCCATCTTTGTTTTTGGTGGACTTTTTTGTGTATGAACCACAACATTCCCCCCTGCGCGAGTGTTGTAGAGTCTTCAACCACGGTAGATGTGAAGCTCCCGTATTGAGCAGTTTTTCCACGACTCTGGAAATCTCCATACCAAGCTCCACGGATGTTAGGGTTCCGGCCTCCTTCATCCCTTCGGATCCTTCCACCCAAGGTTCGACAATTTAAAGGCCCGACCTTTTTGATTGCCCTTAGCCTTGCTCATGGAAGAGTGAGAATAATTTGAAGCGCCAATTTTTTTGGTGCGATAGAACTTACTCTTACGGCGGTCCTCGACATGTAGTGTCAAATGCTTGAATCTGGCGCGAGGCGGAGAGCACAACACCGATTTTCTTGTACTTGTCTCGGGAGCTCTTCTTGTCCCTTTGGTGTAGAAACAGATCTTTCTCCTTCCCACTTGTCGATACCTCGACATACCACCAGAATCGCATTTGTTTCAAGAAGCTCGTCTCCAGTCCCTCGATGACAAAGAATGGAGTTGACCCGGTGATCACCGGTGAGTCCGGGGTGAATCTTTGCAAGAAGAGCGGATGGATCGATTAAGGTATTCCGACAAAAAAAACCTCGAGCTCACACGGGGTGTTTGTCTTCTTCTTCTTCTTTGCCCGGCGAAGCATCCCCTCGGCCTAAACTTCTTGGGCCGAGTCATTTCTATATGCCCTCTCATCCGCTTGGACGACTACGTAAAATTAAGTTTCCTCCGTAGCGTTGTGAGTTTTAGGACTGCATGTAAAAAGATCGGGCGTGTTCTTTAATTTGAAGTTAAGGACATGCAATCATTTATGAAAAAAAAAAGCGGGCTAAAGTGCAACCGCGATTCGGCTTTAGCCAGCCCAAACACTATTTGAAATTGAATCACATCAAGGGACTAAGTGAGTGGGCGTAGTTTATCTTCCTGCGGCATTGGGGAACTTCGAGGTGGGAGGGATCATCGGCTATGGCGACTTCGGAATGGCGCCCGTGGCAGCGGTAAACATATGGCGCCTTGCATATGTGTTTTTTTCGACCATTAGCGTCCTATTGCAAGCAGTTGAATTGATCGATGAAACCGACTAAGGTAGGAAGCGGAGAGGAGCTGCCGGTTTCACACGGAACTCTACAACTAGCGCGCCATGGAAAGGGGATCTGCGAGAATCGCATGATGTCACAGTAATAGATCACGAATACACTCTTGAAGAAGCCGACGGAAAAGCAAAAAGACTCACGGGTGAGGCTGCGGGATCCGTGTCTGATGGCCCAAGGAATTCTGCGTGAAGAGGTGAGTTTGAGAGATGCCTATGTTATTTAGCTTGTAGAACATGCGGTATGTGTTTAAATAATGGAACTGGCGATAAGCTCGACCCAGTTCAGTGTTTCCTTGTCCAGCATTTCTCAGGCTTAGAGATGATTTACTCTCTAGGTTGATAGATGCTCGGCAAGGAAACATTGAATCGAGGTAAAAAACGATTCCGTTTAGGTCTGTTTTTCCATGGACTTTTTACTTGGAATGTTGTACATAGATCGAGGCTAGGACTAAGGCCGGAGAGATGCGGTTCAAATGCATCCTCTTGTAGTTAGTCGGGAGGGGCCTCCACCTGTCCAGAACCACTCCTCTTAAATATTAGGGAAGATGGTTCGAAGGAGTGGCTCAGGCGGGCTAGAGGCACTTGGGACTAAAAGCGGGAGAATAGAAAGTGCAGTACTTGTAAAGAATGCAAGCCTTGGCTTCCTCATGTGGTTTCCACGTGGTTGGTTGTAGAGGCCTCCACCCGGTCGAGCCCCTCCCTTAGCACTATTCGGCGAAGATGGTTGAAGGAGACTGACTCGGCGGGTCGAGGCCCACTGCTACCGAACCGCGGGAGAATTGGCTGGCTAAGGGATTCTCGACTTGCGGTCGAGAATGCTTGGCTTCTGTCTACATTCTCGACTTCGCAAGTTCGAGAATGCCTTAACCATCGAGACTCCGGTTAATACATGGAGTGCGGTTGGGTAAGGCATTCCCCATTTCATGAGCCGAGAATGCATCTGACAAACACTGTGGAATGCATGCATTCTGCGACCACCTGCAGGAGAATTGGGTTGCTAAGAGTTGGCTGCGGGCGGTAAAAACACTTCCCTTCGCCAATGTCGAGGAAGATAGAAGGAGAGTGTTTATCTGCTGCGGGCCAGCTCTAGAGTGCACTTGAGCTGCGTTTTCTCGACTCGCAGTCGGAAAGCGGCCGACAACTTCCCGTGGTTGGTCGTAGAGGCCTCCACTGTCGAGCCCATCCCTTAATATTGGCCGAAGATGGTTCGAAGGAGGCGGTCTTTGATTGGGTAAAGGCCACTAGCGACCACCCGAGAATTGGGTTGCTAAGAGTTGGCTGTGACGGTCAAAACCACTTCCCTTCCGCTTGTGTCGAGGATAGAAGGAGAGTGGTTGAGGCTGTCTGCAAACCAGGCACTAGAGCACGCGTTTTCTCGACTCCGCAGTCGGCGGCCAACACCTCGATGGTTAGTCGGCCCAGAGGCCTCCACCCGGTCGGGCCGGTCCTCTTAGCAATATTGATGAGCATGGTTGAAGGAGAGTGGCTCAGGCGGGTGGAGGCACTGCTTGTTGCACAAGAGCCATTGGCGGGGTATCACATTCTCGACTCCACGGTGAGAAGGCTCAAGCGAGGTTCTAAAGAATGTGAAGACATTGGGTAGGCTATTGCAATCAGAATGTGATGAGAATCCCTCAACACACAGCAGTCGGAGTGTACACTCCTCTTCTGCTTCGCGGTCGAAAGTTCTCGACTTCATGATCGAAAGAAACTTCACTTCCCCTTTTGTTGGCAAGCTGAAGTATTCTCAACTTCGCCACTCCCTTCTGCATGTCTCTGCGATTGGATTTCTTTGTGAGTTAGAAATGGAGATTACGTGAAGCAATTCCTATTACGAATTCTTCTTTGGGAGAAAGACATTCCCTAGTTATTTTACGTTAATGCTACGCAATATCTTACTTCCTAACACCGGTCTCGATGATTTCTCTCGGTTTGCTTGCTACTATAACCACTATTCTCACTTGTGCATGTACAATGTATTCAATTCAACCACAAGCAAGAAAAAGATAACAAAAAGCAGAAAACAATACAAAGATTATTAAGATTAATGAGAAAAGCAGAGAAAAGTGGAGAAACGATCTGAGAGAAAAGTGGAGAACGGTCTGAGAAAAATGAGATTAAAAAGGGTATGATATTACAAAAACATACACGGAAGATTTCTTTGGATGAGGAGGAGGCTTCCGACTTGATTCCATGTGGGTATAGTCGTTGACAAAGCGTGAATAAGGATTTGTCGGTACATAAATTGTATCGAGGGATTAATAAGAGCCTCTAACAACGAAATATAAGAAAAATGCACTAAAGACTTACGAGAAAACTAAAAGCGGCACAAAAAGGGCCTCACTTTCTTCTCGGTGATGCGCCAGCTCGAACAATGAACTTCTTGGCGAGAACCCGGTTTTGGCGTCTGATCAGTCGACCAAACTCTTTGTCATAAGATGGCGCTTTGGAATCGCTCGGTTTGATCGATCACGATCGATGGCGAGCCTAAAAACGAGGGAGCTCGAAGACCCGTCGAGAAAAATGGGGAGGAAGAATGGTGGGGGGAGGAAGAGGGTGCGATTAATTACGGCTGCACCCTCGAACCTAAATAAAAGTGCAATAATATACTTACATCGCGTGTGGGCCATGCCCTCCATGGCGTGGCGGTCGCGGATTCTTGGCAGTAGCCCGGGTTTCAGCCTCGAAGAAGCCAATGGCCATGCCAAGATATGAAAGGGTTAGTTATATGTTTATATATGTTGTCTTATGTATTTAATAAGGTTTCAATGGTTGAATAGTATCAATGGTATATATGGTTACAATGTTCACATATGGTTTAGAATGAGTGTGGTTGTATCCTTTAATATGGTTATATAATTTTAGTTAATATGGTTGTATGATTTAATATGGTTATATTTAATATGTTTGTATGGTTTTATATGGTTCATATGGTCATATTTGTGGTGTTTGGGGCTATATGGTTTTAATGTGAGCTTTTTCATTCGGGGAGCATGTGAGATGAGTAAAATGGAGCCGGGGAAGTCCAAAGGAGGCCATTGCCCTAGGCTCCAATGGAGGAGGATGGGTTGCCTTTTGTTGCACCCTTGCAACCGGATGGTATTTGCAGAGGGCATAATAAGCTGCAGTTGATCCATTTGATAGTGTGAATGATGAGAGGTGGGAGATGAACATCTTGGGTTGGCATTGTGAAGCTTCTTATCGAAGTTGATACTATCATGTCCCGAGGGAAGCTCTAGTGATTGCATTGTGTGCTCGGGGCTCTTTGGAGTCCCAAGCTCGATTGAGATGGCCAATTAGATTTATTACACACAAGAATGGTGATACTCTAGAATGCCCTCTTGAACTACACACCCCAAGGCCCACCCAAGGCCATGTGGAAGATTTGGTGGTCGATGAGCATCCTTTGATCACAAGGAAGAGAGCTATGTCTTTCATAAAAGGCAGCCAAAGGTGCCCAAGAGGCCTAGAAGTGACAAATATTTAGAAAGGATGGAAAGTATGGCACCAACCAAAGAAAACACGGAGGCAATTAGGGGACAAGAGTGTTGCAACCTAGATTGCACGATGCATTACAATGTGGATGACCTGCGTGCGAGATAAGGTCCCAATACATTGGACGACTTCAAAAAGATAGGATTAATTTCATTTTACTCCTTGTGTAGGAATTCCGGCTATGATGAAAACACGGGGGCCGGTGCTATATCAATTGGGGGGAATGAAGGTATGTATGAGAGCATTGAGATGGATTCTTGGGGTGAGCAAGTCTTCATTTTACTGAATCTTTGGGGAGCAGGTTAGAAAAGGGCACACTTTGTTCCAACATGGTAATGCACTCACTTTGAAACCTAGAGCAAATACTCTAAAGGCCATTGCGGTCTTGAGAGCTTTGTGAGATACATGTCTCAATCTATGCCCCACAAGTCGAAGGGTGAGCGAGCACGGTGTGTGCGAGTGGTGCAAAGAGTGTTGCCACAACACTATATCCAAAAGGAGTGCCTTAAGGAGGTCAACTCCATCCTAGAAACTACTTGGAGGTAGGCCTCTTTCTCAATCACATTTCAGCAAGTTATGGAGCACTCACTTCTGGGGCGTGAGTGTCCTACAACACATGCCATTCTCAAAGTGCAACACTTGCATTCAACTCAAGGATACACTTGCATCAACTGCAATAGAGAAAGAAAGAATGGCAATTAGGGAGCAATTTGCAGATCACCAAAGAGACCAAATATCATGTAGGCAGGTTGTATTGGCGTTGGAGAACATTTTTTCGAGATGCGGTGGGACAAATTTTTGTGTATAATTCATGATAAGATGGACCAACACAAGACTTTCTTGCCAAAGCTAGATCCTTTACCCAAAGCGTTGTCAAAACGCTTTTGATGAAAGTAAGTCCGGCGGGTGTATTAACACATGGTCATGGAACTGGAACATATGGTCATTTTGTGCTTGATCTATGGAGAGATGATCCAAACTTCCATGTGAGCTCTATTTTCAAGTGCTTGAGAACACTAGAAAGGATCGATAGAAGGGAGGAGGTATTCCCCTTGACACCCATTTTGAGGCTTTGATGGATGATCAACCGCTTTGTTACCAAAGGCGGATAAAAAGCTCACATCCAAGGTGCCTAGTGAATCAAGGAGGACTTGGGATGATTTCCCCTTACTAGAGAAATCAACTGCCTGAGGAGCTATGTGTTGATTGGACAAGCTGTTGGAAAGAAAACAAGAATAGATGGATGTTTGGGGCAATGTCATACTTGGCAGTGGGGGAGTATTCAAAGTTGTGAAAGTGGGATTCATGATGGTTGGGCATCGCATGATGATATTGATGGATTCTTTGGAACTTTCTCCACCAAGCTCAAGAGAGAAAACGTGACCACTCTCCACGAACTAATGGATGTGTTTGAGAGCTGCATTGACCCCAACCCAATGGCTTTCTTGATGGATGAGGTTGCAGATTGGAAATCATTTGTAGAAGGATACTTGCTAGATGGCAAGGACAGGTTAGCGGAGACACACAAAGCCACTTCAATTCAAGTTTTGGGTTAGGGATGGAATACCAATCATGCAATATAAGTGGAGACCAGGTGACAAGTTGTGGATGCACTGTACAAGGTATCGAGTTGTGGCAAAGGGGTGTTCTTTGGTGAAGTTCTCATTCCTAAAGGGCAGCCAAAACCACTACCTCCCTTCAAGGCAGGTCAAAGACTCTAGCCAAGCGGTGAAGGGCATCAAGGATTACATAGCTTGGGGGATGATGTTCGAAATGGAAAGCACACCTCCACTCTTAAGAAAAATCAAATGGACTCCCTAATCAAGTGCTTGGGAGAAAGTTGTAACATGCTTAGAAACCGAACAGCCATGTGGGAGGGGAGCTAAGAGGCGGGTTCTTGCCCGGAGTCAAGATGGGAGGGTTCTCAAGGTGCAAGCACGTCTAAGAATGCTCACTTGGGTCCCAAGTGGTTTGTGGGGAAGTAAGGCCTCAAAGCCGAAGTGGTTTGATCTTCCCGAGTGGGATCCCTTTGAGGACATCAAGGAAGGATACTTTGTGCTAGTAAGGCGATGATGAGGGACTGTCCAATATGGTTAGGGTGGCACTCTCTGATGTGACCACCACTATGCACGATGGAGAGGAGTTAGATCACGGATTCCAAATTCAATATTGGGAGCCCATTGGGAGGCACAAGAAGGGGGCAACTTGAAGGAGCAATACAGCGATTTGGGAGGGAGAAAAGTGGAGGCCAAATTATGCTGACCCTCAAAGGAGGGAATTGGTGGAATGTGTGGTATGGTCATATCCAAGTTCTCACATTGCAAAAGACAACACACACAAGATCCCAAGAAAGGAGATGGACAAGGCCATGAGCAACCTCCATGCTATATCATTGTATGAGGGTGCATAATATTGAGAAGTTTGAAAACTTTCTCAACTAGTGGTTTGTAAAATTTATGAGGAAAACAAGTAACCCAATTCTATGTGTGTCATGTGTAATTCTATTCAAGCAATCAATTCAGAAATTTCTTTTATGGTGTGTGAGTCCCATTTTCAGTCCGAGTCCCAAAATTCAAGATTTGTCCCACTTTAATTAAATACGACTTGTACACTGCATTCTGCAAATCTACCGGAACCCCCAGCTGTCGCAATCTTGCCCATAGTTTTTCCCGAGGCACAGTGTCAAATGCCTTTGCAAAATCCACGAAGCAACAATATAGATCCTGACGGCGGTTCCTGCTGTCTTCAACCAGAGCTCGCAATGTGAAGATGTGGTCAATGGTTGAGTGTCGGGGTCTGAATCCTGCCTGGGTGAGGGCTCGGAGAAGTCTCGGTATTTCACATTCCATATTTCAAAATCATAGGCATTCCTAGTCATAAATGACCATAATCTAACCAAGAGCACCCAGAGGCTGCAACATACAATCTGGGCCATCCGATGGATAGATCGGACGATTGAGATAGTCCAGGGTGCACCTCGTTTAGAATATGTAGCACAATAACAGGGGTTTTCAGGGGGATTTGACATGGATGCATAAATCACTATCCCTGAGACCATAGACCATACCCCTAAAACATTTGAATAGATTATTATTGAAAAAAAAAAAAAAAATTCAATAGAAAAAATAAGCACGTTAATTTGCTGGTAGCATTGGTGCATTCTTATTAGGGTATTGAATTATTGGTAGGGGTTCGAGTCCCCGTATCTCAAAATCTGAAACCTTAAGCGCACCCGTATAGAGAGGAGTCTCGATATTTCATATTCCAAAATCTTAGGCAAACCTGTATTCCATGTTTCAAAATCATAGGCACCCCCTGTCATAAATGAGCATAATTAAGGCACCTAGAGGCTCCAACATACAATCTGCGCCATATGATGGACAGGTCGGCAATAAATTTCATTCATGAAGTTCAAATTGTGTCTTGCTGAGGTTCATAGTGGCAAAATACGATTGCTTTAAATTGTGACACGAAAAGAAATATAGAATTCATGAAGTTCAAATTGTGTCTTGCTGAGGTTCATAGTGGCAAAATACGATTGCTTTAAATTGTGACACGAAAAGAAATATAGAATACTATATTCTTTTTGTTTCTATGTTGCTTTTGATGTGCCTTGCCAAGATTTATAATGTGGTAAGATATGATTGCCTTAAACTATGACCCCAAAGGAAATATTTCTTAACGTGTTGTCCTATATATGCCTCCGCCTTGCTTATAATTTTTCATGTGTATTGCTAAAGTTTATACTCTGGAAATATACGATTGCTTTGAGTTACAACCCCAAAGAAAGTATTGAATATTAGATGTTGTCCTACTCGTGCATTTAATTGTTGATGTATAGCACATTAAGATGGGATTAAGATATATAGTGATCACGTTGTATGTTGACTTACATGTGTAGTAGAAAGAGAATAGAATAGAATAGGTTTTTAGCGTCCACGGAGACCAATTGGCCTATGGGACCCAAACAAAAAGAGAGCAGCAAGCATATTACTGACAGGATTAAAAAACCCCCGCCCCGAAAGGTTTTCGAGGGAAAAACCTTAGCAGTAATAAGCATGCTGGCACACTGTACAATTGCATAGGACAGTTCAAGACCGTCCCGTAGGACACAAACGCGTCCGTGCATCCATAACCTCCTGGAGGTATGACCCCAACAAACCCACTGACGCCGTAGTCAATAACTGATGCAACGGCTGGCCAGGCACTAGTAGTCGAACATACCTCTCTCGGATATGGGCAAATGCCGGGCAGATCTGGAGGGTATGACTAGACCTACGTTGCAAAAAAAATCTTGTAACACCATGTTCCAATATTTCAAGGGATTCTTTTAATTTTGATTCAGTACATCTGCTAAATGATCTCACACTAAAAAACTCTTTGCAGTCTTGTATATAAGAGAAAATATTAGTTTCCATGGTGCAAAATGTGAACATATTTGTTACTACCATCATAACTTGCTCTTGAATGTTGATAACCCTTTCTAGTTTCCAGAGAGCCTTCAATAGGGCCTTTCCTCATGGCTGCCTGCCGATATTAATAGTGTTATTGAAATTTCAAAGTATGAAACAAGCATTTAATAGGTATATCAGCTTCGATATGCATGTTATGAATTGATGAAACTAAATATCATGTACATGCCCAAACCCCAATTTCCGAAATTACAATGTACAATGAGGAAAGACAATATTCATGTCTGCAAGGGGCTGCAACACAATTATAAAATTTCCATGCTTAGCTGGGGAGCACATAGGAGGCATTATTTCTGTAATCAAAATAGATAGATAGATACATTATTGTCCCTTGTGCCCTGAGGCCCGTGGACTTATGTAGCATGGGCGAGCTCCCTGATGGGTGCTACTAGCACATCATGCTGGTTTACAATGTAGCCTTTTCTGAAGGCTTCACTTTTCTCTATTAGTACCGGCACCCCGCTTTGGATCGGTTTCAAGACCGTGCGCAGATGCGTCGTTATCAATCAGCTTTGAGCTGAGCATTTCTGGGCAGGTCTGGTGCGCCTCTCAGGCGGTCCATAACAGAAGCCCTTTTTCTTTATGTACTTCCCGGTGTCTTGCCGTCATTTCCCGTATTGCATCTGCCAGATCCCTCATTGTCTCTGTCCTTGCCATCATGGTGTGTACAGGCTGACCCCATCTTACATTTCTGTACTTGTTCCTGATGTCCTCATATATTGGGCATTCGTTTAGCATATGATTTTCATCTTTCACTTCCCCGCTGTTACAGATTCTACATATCCGATCATCTTTCTCTATTCTCCGCCATCTGTCCTTTTCAATTCTTAGGTCATGACTTCCCATTCTAAATCTTGCTAGGATATCCTTCCTGGCTTTTCCTAGTAAATTATCCTGATACATTTGCTGTCCTATCCACTGTGTTGGGTTGAATACTGTCATAAGCCAGATTGTCTTGGGCCCTGTGTGTTTTTGCAGCCAAGCTTGGGTAACAAAGTTTAAAATGAAACACACTTATTTGCTCCAAGCGCACTTCAAAAGGAATCTTTGAAAGATTCCCTAAAATTCCCCTAAAAAGTCCATTTTTAAGGTTTTTTGTGACAGGTGTGACAATTTATGTAATTTAGGTACCCTTTTTGAGAGGTTGATTGAACATAACTTCCATGCAAAAATTTTAAATAGCAATTTTCATCCTCCTAATTTAGAACAAGAAATAGCTACTTATATAAAGTGTAGCAAAAAAGGGGCAATAAAAAAAATAGCAAGGGTAGTAGATTGACAAAGAAGTGATATATTCAAAGTTGTGAAAATTGTACAAAATTATGAACAAAATTGTCAAAAATATAGGACATTTTGACAAACACTCATCACCTGCACTTTCTGTACTTTACATGTTTGAGTCATCGGACAAACTTACATTTTGCAGCAATATCAGGATGCATCTCATCCTCAGACTCATTTAATTCCTGATCACTTGAGCCTTCATCCTCAGCTTCACTCTCAAAACTGGATGTACTCGAACGATCTTCTTCCTCCTTTGTCTACAAGTGAGTCTTCATCATCATCTTTTTGGCCACCTTTCTAGGTTGTTTGTCTAATCCACATGCCGACCCTTATTAAAGTTTGAGTGACCATACGTAACTTATTAGGAGCGGTCGAACAAAGTCATATGCAAGAACCTTTACTTCACTAAATCAATGGCCAGAATGTTTGCTTTGGACTTTGATCTCTTTCCCACTCCTGTTTTTACCATCTCCAAAGTATAACTCCCACTGAAATCATTGGCAGCATTTGTTCTCATCCAGTGCACTTTTAATTGAGTGAGAATTCCATCTTCTCTTGTTACCTCCGGTACTTTTAGCTAGCCGGAATGGCTTCCCATTCATCATTATCACCGGGGACAAATCGAGCATTCCTTTCTGAATCTCTCGAGACCGAACCCAGGAGACTCGAGCAACTTGTTGTGCCGCGTGCGTCACGGGGCGGTGTACATGACTCTGTCATCTTCATCCCGAGCTAGCCATTATCTCTACATGTTCCTCTTGATTCTCAATTTGCCGGGGGGAGAGTTTGCCTAGATGGCCGATTGAATGTAACGGTCTTCGACCTTGTAATGAAGCTTGCAACATGTCACGTTGCTTGAGAAAAAAGTGAGGCCACCATAAAGCATCACGCCTCCCCCAAAGTGGTTAGAGCATGGTGAATACTTGTCTCAATATAATCCAATGATTTGTTTGAGTCAAATGCTCTTCCCTCCTTTTTACTCTTTGTGATTTCTTTCAAGCTTTTTAGAGGCATTTGCTCTGCAGAGAGCATAGAACTAGTATTGAGGATGGTGCGAATGAATTGAATACATGTTGCTGGCTGCCACTACAAGGATGTTGCATATTTCTTTCCTTGTAAGATGGCCTTGCCATCTACAAGTGAAATTTTGATCTGATGCTAAAATGTAATGTTTCTCAAGGGTTCAATAGCGCAGTGACCCGGTTGATCTCTCCGAAAAATCCATTCCTTGAAATCATAAGTTTCTTCTAATAACTCGATGTCTGGACGAGGATTGTAGGAATCTTGGATAACCTCAATCATTGCTGGTAGGCTAAGGGCTTTTTTTCGAGCAAGACGTTTAGAGAATCTACTGAACATCTGATCAATTTGATCGTGTGTATGACCAACAAGCAGGACACCAATCTTAACCTTCTTGAAGATTTGCTTCTCAACTAGCATAGCACAGTAAGCAAACAAGGCCTGATTCTTATTTTCTCTTGTCGTGTTGTCTAGTTGAAGATATAGAACCGGTGGTATATGTTCTAGATTGGAAAGAAGCTTAGTCAATATTGTGATAGTGAGATTTGGATCAGCATGAATGTTTGGATAGTTCAAAAATGCCTTGCAAGATAGTTTTCCATTAAATACCATAGCACCAACAACATGCAGGTGTATGAAATCTTCTTTAGCAGCATCCTTAGGCACATTGACAAAATGTGGTAGGGTGGTCTTCTTCTGGTCCATTCCATCAATAACAACCGGTATGTAGTTGAGTGGTTGTTCCAGTGCTTTCTTCCTATGTTTTGTCAATTTTCTCCTTTCCAAAGATTGTTGTTCTCTGTGCTTGTTCAGCTTCTCTTTCAATTCATCTGAAACGAAAATATGTTCAGGAAAGAACCTGTTTTTAAGTAGAACTAGGCAAGAACATGTTTTGGAAGCTTATTTTAGTGTGAAGTGTCCTTGCATTTTGTCTCTGAGCTTTTAATTCAGAGCATGTAGCACAAACAGACATCCGGTGCTTTCTAGGAATGGACACGCCGAAAAACTCTTTTTCGAGCCGCAGTGAAGTAATCGTAGCAGACATGGTGTGCTCCAGCCTCAACACACATATCCTTATAACTGTTGTAGACTTCACGTTTCGTGAAGTTGTCACTCAAGTGGTACATAGGGCTGTTAGGGAGTTTCTCGCATGACTCCTTAAAGAAACCTTCCATCCAGGAAACACATTGAAGGGCATGAATTCTGGATATACCTCCTGAATGGCAGTAGTCGTTAATGCTTGGATTCTTGTCAAGCCTTTTCTTCAGGCGGTCAAGTCGTCCTGCTGCCTAAAAGCATGAATCAATTTAAAAAATTTTGTTTGACGGGGCGGTTGTGGCCACCAACCACCGTAAGTAAACCTTTCACCATAATCTAGCCTAATATTGAAGGCTAAGTAGCCCCTTTGGTCTAACAGAGTCATTGAACTGTAACTATCACGAATCAACCTCAATTCCCTTAGTCCAATCTTAAGCAAACAATGTTGAGAACAACAGTGCTTTGTAAATTGCCCTCAAGTGAGCCTCGTCCATGAGTTTCTTTCTTCTTTGGGTTGTACATGCTTTCTTGTGTAAGTTTCGCTTAAGATTCTTACTTGCAGGAGCTTTGAATTCGAACATAGAGTCTTGTGGCTTTGGTAGGTCCTCGTCTGAGAGATCAACATGAGGTGTTTCTTCGTCCGAGAGATCAACAAGAGGTGTACTAGTAGATCCTGAGAGGTTTGGTATGGGCAAGTCCTGGGGGGAGGTGCTTTCCCTCTCTCTGGAAAAAAGTAATCGAGGTTGGTGACGTAATTGACCAGCCCCTGAAGTGTCGTAGAACATAGGAGTTGCGTGGCGCTGACTGCTCCCACTTGCTGTAGTACCAATTAGCGAAATGGATAGAGTTGGCGTGATTTGCCTCTGGGGAGGCAGCCTACGGTGGACTATGGGAGACGTACTAAAATGAACTGGAGGAGGTACTCTGAGCTCTGTAGCATGTGGTGGAGTAAAACGCATTGGTGGGGGCAAATGACGTTCGGGAGCAGGGTGCGGTGGAGTAAATTGAACTGGTGGTGGAAGCCGAGGTGGTCGTGGTGGAGTAAACTGAACAGAGCTGGGGGTTTGAATATCGGAGGAAGAAGTTTCGTGGCTACTTCCTGGTGTCAGTTGAGGAGGTGTGAAAGTCATTGCAGGAGGAAGCCTACGAACAGGAGTTGGAGGCTCTGCAATTCTTTTCTCTCGAGCCATACTCAGAAAGTTAGAGCAGACTGTATAAATTTATACAGAAGAGCAAACGGTATAAATTTATACAGAGATGGTATAAATTTATACAGAGAAGGGAAGCTTGAAGCGGCAGACTGTATAAATTTATACAGAGATGGTATAAATTTCTACAGAGAAGGGCAACAGAGAACAGAAACTGTATAACTTTATACGAAAATTCACAGACACTTGTATTGGAAACGTTATGGAGAAACGCTATACAAAACGGCACTTAAGAAAGGTACTTAAGCCCGGTGCCGGCCACCCTATTTTCTATATACGCAGCTCAGAGTCGAAGGCGCGCGTGGTGCGGCTTATATACCCCCCCTTATTTGCTCTCCGGAACGTCTATAAGCGAATCCATACTGTCATGGCCACGTAAGTCTTTAATCCGTACTGTTCTAGTTTCCCTTTATTTTAATCTGTTGAGTTTAAGTGCCCACGGTATAAATTTATACCGATATGGTTCCGGAACGGTATAAATTTATACCGTTCTGTAACTCTCGCAGATAAATTTATACGCCCTCGATAAATGTAAGCTGAAGATAAATTTATACCGATTCAAGCACGAAGTATAAATTTATACGAATGCGGTATAAATTTATACCGCCAAGGCCGAGGTATATAAATTTATACCGCGAGAGTTACGCAGCGGTATAAATTTATACCGCTTCGTGCTTCGGTATTATAAATTTATACCATGAGTGTTCGCGCGAACGGTATAAATTTATACCGCTCGTGCTCGAGGCGTATAAATTTATACCGTTCCAGAACCATATCGGTATAAATTTATACAGAAGATAACATTTAAGGTTTCTATTCTCGTAACGTGCCGAGTGTCTAAAAAAATGTCTTGAACCTTAGTAGTTTAGTAATAATGTTGTGTTTTAAAGGTTAAATGACACAAATAAAGGGTTAAAATAGCGTGCATTTTAGGTCCTTTAAGCCGGTTTTCTTACAGTTAAAGTGTCCAAAATAGTAGTAAAAAACTGTTCTTTTGGTGTAAAAATTGGTTTTTTTGCTCTTTTTCAGTTAAAAGATCAAGTTCACACAGAGAGGCCAATCATCAAAGGCGAATCCACCAGAGCCACAAACATACGAATTGACAGACCAGACGTGGTACGTATACAGGGGTGCAAGAGAGCGCAAACCCACAGAGGCGTACCTTTATTTGTGTAACCAGTCAGGGAGGGAAAAGTTTACCAGAGATGATTATTACCCCGCCGGGGAAATGATAACCCTTTCTGCAACAGAAAATGAAGATGAGATTTTTATGAAGTGCAGTAATGACAACGGTGAAGTCTTCTATATTCTAAACAGTAGAATGCTCCGCATAAGCTTGTGCAGACCTAAAGACGTCCATGATTACATGGCGGAAAATTATAAGAATGGCTATGTAAGTATGTCTTAGTGGCTTCACGTATAAATTTATACCGTCATCTTTCTAATTTACTCTGCATTACAGGACATAGTGGATATTTTGTCTTTTGTAGTACTTTGTGAAGAAAAAGAAATGGTCAAGGGTCTTTGGTACCCACTTCCTCAAGAAGATGTCGAGAAGGAACAGGAGGAACCGGTTGAGGAAGAGGAGGAACCGGTGGTGCCAAAGGGGAAGGGTAGGAAGCATTCCCTGGTAGTAGATACACAGCCTCCTACCAAAAAAAAAAACCAAGAACCACAAAGACCTTGACCATAGAGGAGTCAGCAGAAGCTCTACAGAAGGCTCCTGGAGCTGATATTGTTGTGCGGCCATCTGACAAGTCAAGTGCCATTCTAAAGAGGGTTAATGAGACCAAACTCCTCAAGCAAACCATTTCTTTGACTCTAAGCACTATTAAGAGGCCACCAAAAAAAGAAGATGGGGTCAGAGTGCTTCAGGTCAGGAAGCTGTACGCGGCATATGTGGCTATCCTTAAGCAAAGAATGAGAAGGAATCCTCATGCGCATGTGTCGCCACTAGTTGTGATGGTTGATAGAAGTCAGTGCAACCAATTAAAAGATTACAAAAAGGCAGACTTCGAAGATTACACCTATTATGTCCTTGGAGGCACACACAGTTACAAGGCAAGAAAAGAACTATCAAAGGAAGAAAGCCGTAACGAAGTGTGGAAAAGCGTGGAAGCGCATATTTACGTGGGTGTAACAGACGAAGAGGCAAAAGTCATTGTTGTCAGTCACAATCTCGACAATGACTTTAGACTAAAAATGAGCCTAATAGACAAGATCCGCTTCATGCACCGAAGCCTGTGTGACGAAGTCTTTGCCCTCGATTATGATTCTCGATAAAGAAGCCCATTATGGTCGGAAACAATACGATAACTACTTTCAGCTTTTTTCCGAGACGATCAAGTAAGTAAATGCTTTAATTCATCTTTTGTAGTATGTTTAAGCGTGGTTAGAAGTGTTAATATTAGTCACGTCACGGTATAAATTTATCACCGTGACTAGGCACCGTCTTTTTTAGACCGATGGATCGTGCAAAAAATTCTCTTCGCCATTCAACACTAAACTACTTGCGTTTGACCATTTACGTGTGGGATCTTCAAGAGAGAATTTTTTGTATGTTCGAAGATGGTGAGCTTAAAGAACAAGCTAGCTCCGTAGGAAAGAAACCAAAAAAAGGTGGTGAATCAAAACAAAAAATATGAGCACCGTACCTGGGCGCCATTCTGTGGTCTAAAAAAGCAAAGAAATATTTGTTAAGCCTCTTGGAAAAAGTTGTGGCCAAGGAATTCACATTAGACGAGATGGCCAAGGAAGCTAAGACGTAAGCCTCATTTGCTATCTTGCGTTTTTTTTCTTCCTTTCTTTGTCTTACAACATTTTTCCCTTTGCGGTCGAGGAAAGACATTGTCACCGCCAGGCCGAAGTTAATGAAGCGGCTAAACCTAGAGGACCTAGAGGATTTTTATACCCCGGAGGAGTGCAAGATTTTATACCCAAGTTGTACCACGTTCACACAAGTATCATCGAGAAGAAGGGGCACAACCGGATTTTTAACTGTTAACCCAAGGGAGGAGTACGGGTAAGTTTTCCTATATTTTAGAAAATATGTTACGTGTTTTGTGCCTTTGTCTCCACACATATTCTTCTGAAACTTTCAAGAAGAAGGGGCTACCAAAAATCCAAGGATTTTTAAATCTGGTTCATAAATCAAGATATACAAGGAGGAGAGGCACATTTGAGACTTAAGGCAATTGAGCAGGGTAAAAGAAAGAAAAATATAAACCCCATTTGGTTTGACACACTACTTATGAGAGATTCACAACATTTGGTCGGGTTTTGCTTAATCAATGCCTTGGGTTGTTCAGGTGATTGCTTAAAACGGGGGCCTGGAAACTCTTTTAGACAAGCAAAATTTTACATTATGCATTGCAGATATTCCTTATGGCCTTAAAATTAAGGATAGCGCTTTTGACGAGGAGGCTTTCACGCACGTGCAAGTCCGTTCTTTTTTGGATAGCCTGAAGGAAGTCACGATATCTGCTAACTGGAGGGTCATCATTTTCCATTCCGACCTACAGACGATGTCGATGCTTAAACCTATGGGAGGGTCATCATCGATTCACACGAACGCCGCTAAACCTATGGGAAGCCCACGCTGCGTTTGGTAAGCTTTACATTCAACGCTTTTCTTTTTACTGTAACTCCACGGTATAAATTTATACCACATCTGCCTTAAGGTTTAAATTTAAACGGCTGGAACAACCGTGGTATAAATTTATACAGCAAGGCAATGTTTGTATAAATTTATACGGCTTGCCGCCGTGGTATAAATTTATACAGCAAGGCAACCGTGGTATAAATTTATACCGCTACACTACTGGGCTAACTTATTTTCTTTGTTTTTTCTACTAATTTTTAATTGCTGTATTGTTTGGCAGGCTTAAAACAAACGTCAAGGGTCATGGTGGTGGTCCGCGCTTAGTGAGTTGTTTCGAACATTTTCATATAGGTTTTTACAGCGCGGACGCCAAAAAAACCATGGTTCATTTCAATACGCAGAATGAGAAGACTCCTCCCCTCGACCTTTCGGTTCCCAAATTGTTCTCTGAAATTACGAATGACAAAGGCAAGGACGATGGTGTCCCATTATCAGAAGCCATAGAGACTTATTAATAATTTGATCTGATGGTTTTCACCACGGAGACCGGATCTTAGATGCATTTTCCGGATCGGGCACCCGCGGCCAGCTTAAGCCCTTAAGCGGGCGCAATGTCGCCTCCATCGACATAGACCCAGATAAAGTAAGTTTCATCAGGACCAGGATAAGCTCGTGTGAATCCTTTCCTGATGAAAACGAGGAACTGGGAGCAAAGAACGGTGCCAGCGATGTTAAAGGCACTTATACAGAAATCCAGCCTCCACTTACAGGGAGAAAAGATGAGGAGGTGGAGTTTGTCGACTTGGAGCATGTGCAGCTTGTGCCCGAGAAACCGGCTGTGCCGGTAGGATTGGAATCAGAAGGAGGCGTCTCTGCTGTTGTGGGCTCGCAAGAAACAGATCCTAAGGGGTACGAGAGTCCTGTGGACTGGGAAGAGCCACCTCCCCCATCTCCCGTATAAATTTATACAGACAGAGTTATTAACAACTTCCATTGTAAACTATGTGCTAAGAATTCTAATATATTTTGATGAAGATTTTTAAACTGAAAGCTTTGTCTCTTCAACAATGCTTAATTAGAACAACTCTTTCTTGCTCCATGATTTCACACTCTTTGTCTTTCCTATGTTTGATTTTCTTAGTACTTATATTAAGCTTGCAAAAAGACAAACTATATTTCCTTCTATTTTCAACAATAAATACTTATTGAGATATCAAAATTAATGTCTCTCTCCTCAAAACAAGCATTTTTTTTTTTTTGCCCTCTTTTAAAAATGAAAATGCTTCAAAAATGTTGCTTTTTTGGGGGTATTCCGAATGCTAATTGCTCAACAATCTATTTTGCTCCCTATTTTGTCTGTTTTTTTCAAGTTTTCAATTTTTATAAAGGAATCTTTCAAACGCACTTCTTAAATAAGTGTGTTTCATTTTAAACCTTGTTGGGTAGCTTTGTTTGCCCATTCATCATTCCATTCTCCTTCACTAATCAGGTCGCTCAGATTCATCCCCTAAACCAGCCGTGGCTCTCGATTATGTGGGCTTTCGCTGATTCACTGATCGCGATATTTGCTAATTTATTCAGTTTCCCACCTGCATTGTTTCTTATGAGATATCTGATGGTCTTTTCCCACGCCCTTACTTCCATTGGTTTTGCCCGTCTCATATACTATGGTTGTTTGTGGTGTATTCGTTCTCAACTTGAATTCCTACCTATGCCATTGCCTGAATATTCCTCCCTGTTTCTCCCATTTCTTTTCTGTTAGTCCCAGTCCCCAGGCCTCTGCCCCATATAGTTGTGTGGTTGCGACCACTGCGCTGAACAAGTAGCATTTGATTTCCCAGTTTATTATTCTGCTTTTATTGCAAAAAATTCATATTGTAGTAACTCCCGATGGCTGTTTGGAATCTCGTATCTGCCCCTTTAGCCCATTTCCCTGTGCCGTGTGTGTCGTATCCTAGATATCTGTATTCTGTTGATTCCTCTAAATCCATTCCCAGATATCTAAACGGTTTGTGTCTATTCCTGTGACCAAAAAAGACTATTTTGGTTTTTAGCGAGGTTAATCATCAACCCCGTCTTTTTTCCTGAAGCTTTCCAGCATTTTCATTACTGTGCATTCTCTTGTTTTTTGTGGCCATCATGCCCAGGTCATCTTCATATAACATGATGGGTACTTTGGTGCCCCCTAATATGGGAGCGTCTCTGTCCCCTTGCTGTTCTGATATGAAATCCTGCGGTGCATCTATGTATATTCCGAATAGTGTGGGGGATAGTGGGCATCCCTGTTTGACTCCTGTGTCACAATCTATTGCTTTCCCTTCTTCTTCCATTGCCTGCATATCTATAAGCTTTTGTATTAGTTTCTCCCTTGGGACTGTGTCAAAAGCTTTCCTGAAGTCCACAAAGCAACATATTACTTTCTTCCCCTGGTTTCTATTCTGTTCTACCAATATCCTGAGGGTCACTAGGTGATCCGTGGTTGAGTGTTCGGCCCGAACCACACTTTGTCCACGTGCTCTCTGGTTCCCTCCCTCTGCCCATTGTTTCAGCTTATTGTCTAAAACTTTTCCAAACCATTTTGCAAAAATGGAACTCACCATTATTGTTCTGTAATTTTCCAGTTTCTGTCTGCTCCCTCCCTTGTGTAAGGGTATCACCCTATTATACGCCCATCTGGCTGGGAGTCCTGTGTGTATGATGCCGTTGAATATATCTGTCACCTGTTTGACTATTGTTGTATCTGCGCATTTTAATAATTCCACTGTTAACCCATATAGGTCTGGGGCTTTGTTATTTGCCATTCTATTTAGTGGCGTCATCACTTCCTGTGTGCTAAAACACGGTTTGTCCATCCCTTGTAACTCTAGTATTGGTGCTGGGGATGCTCCGGTCTTATACAGTTTTTCCAGGTATATCTCCCACCCTTCTGCCCCAATATCGTCTTACGTGCTACCATTTTTCTGATTCCCTTGTCCTTTCCCTTTAAATCCTTTCCAGAATTTCCGGGGTTACTTTTTCAAAAGTCTAGCCAGTCCCCACTGGTGCTGTACTAAGTTTTTATTTCTCTTTGCCTTCAACATCTTCAGATACACCGTTTTCTCAGTTTGATATGTCTCCCTCCCTCTCTGCTCTCTGACCTTTCTTTTCTGTTCTCTACACTCATCGTCATACCAACTCGAGGCCTTGAAAGCATCCCTCCCCCTTTTTCTTCTTCTCTTTCCGAACACTTCCGTTGCTACTTTCACTGTTATATCATTAAGACTGTCCCCATTTTCGTCTGCCCTGTGTGCCTCCCAATCCCATTTTCCCATTTCTTCTTTGATATACTGCACGAATACATCTACATGCTTCTCTTGAAAATGTATTTTCAGTTTCCCTTTCACTTCCTCTGTCTCTTGTTGTCTGTCGCTCGAGGTGTGTTCATTCCCCGTAAGTGTCAACTGTATGGGTCTATGGCTCTCTCTTTTCCCGATCGTCCATTCTAGGAGCATGAATCCCGATACTATCTCTGTTGCTGCGTCATTCATTATCACATAGTCCACTATACTCCTTCCGTGTGCATTCTGGCTCGTGTACTTCCCTGACCCTTCCACTACCACCCCAATTCTGGGACCACACCTAAAAACAACAGTAACAAAAAGACCACATGTCGTTGTTCCAAAAAATCTACATGTGGTTATGTGGAGGTGTGGTTTATTAAGGAGGCGGTGTAGTTTTTTCTATGGAGCTATAGTTTTTTTTTTTTGAAGGTGTGGTCTTTTTTTGAGGTGTCGTTTTTTTAAAAGAAGTGTTGCTTATTTTTTTGAGGGGGTGTTGTTTTTAAGAAGGTGTTGTTTTTTGAGGTGTAGTTTATAACTAGGTGTAGTTTTTAAGTAGTCGTTTTTTATGGAAGTATAGTTTTTTGAAGTGTGGTTTATCGGAGGTATAGTTTTTAAGTGGTTGTTTTTTTTAAGGAAGTATGGTTTTCTAAAGTGGTATGATTTTTTTTTAATCGGGTGTTGTTTTTTGAGGTGTAGTTTATAAGTTGGTGTAGTTTTTAATTAGCTTTTTTTTAAAGAAGTATTGTTTTTTGAAGTGTGGTTTATAAGCGGGTGTAGTTTTTAAGTGGCTGTTTTTTAATGAAGTATGGTTTTCTGAAGTGGTGTAGTTTATAACTAGGTGTAGTATTTAAGAAGCTATTTTTAAGGAAGTATGATTTTTTTGGTGTGGTTTATAACTAGGTATAGTTTTTACATTAGCTATTTTTTAAAGTAAGTATGGTTTTGAGGTGTGGTTTTAAGTAGGTGTAGTTTTTAAGTGGCTTTTTTTTTACAGAAGTGTGATTTTCTGAAGTGGCGTAGTTTTTACGCATCTATTTCTTCAAGAAATGTATGTTTTTTGAGGTTATTTCTTAAGCAAAGCACCACCACTTGGAATATTGTTTGTGTGCTCAACTTTGGGAATGTATCGTATTGTTTTACATTAAGTGAAAAATAACTTCAGCGGTTAGATCCAACCACTACAAGAGAATGAGCATTTTTGTCGGAAAAATCGTCGGGCTGTCTAGAGATTTTTTATCGGCGTCTGGTAGGGGCGTCTTGGCGATTACTATTTTGATGCTTTTCCTAACGATACTCGTCGGACATATCGTCACATAAATCGTCGAAGCCTTACCGTCGGGGTTAAAGCGTCATATTAATCGTCGTCGAGAATATCGTCAAATATGCATCGTCGGAAAAAAGCATCAGGTTTTTTGTCGGAATAACCGTCGAATAACCGTCGAGGAAAATCGTCGGATATAGCGTCGGATATATCATCCAGTTTTGCGTCAAACTATTCGTCAGATATTGCATCAGACTAATGTGCTTTTCTAGGCGCTATTACAATTTTAGTTATAACATTTCATTGAACAGTATATTTTAGATGAAATTTGATGTTTCACAAAGCTCCTGGATTTGTCTAATGATGTATTATTTAATTAAACGGATTTAGTTCGGGGGGGGGTTTAATTTCCATCCCCTAGCTAGTATTGTAGGTTTGAGCTAACGCGGACCCGATATTTATACGTTTATGGGACACTTAAGAATCTACCCAATAGACTTACAATACTATATTCATACAGTAACTTGACAATTTTATAATCTTGCTAGAGTTCCTCGGGGATAGTCGGGGACAATGTGGCATCTCTAGAGACATAGAATTTGTTATGTGCATGCAATGTCTTTGTATTTTATGGTTTAGTAAAATACTTGTAGGGCATCTGGGAAATAAGTTAGGGCGAATTGCCCTCTAGATTTGCTAGATGGATACTATGCCAGGAGCCGCATTTGCTTGGTTGCATGGTCTAAAGATCGTGGTCTTAATTTAATACTATGGCTTTAAAAGGTTGGTAAGACCTTCAAAATTTTATAATGGTTGAAAAACCTATCTTTATCTACCTTGAAAATTGGCCCGGTAGTTGACACTGAAAATGGCATATTGCATGTAAAGAATGCAATATGTGGAAATTTGATGCCTTGGACATTTTGCGCATAGCCCTAGAGCTGTTGGTGTAGGTAACGTTACCAGGACTCTAACCTGACTTTAAAAGAGATGTCGCGTGGATGGGGTTAACTTTTACTTTCTAGTTCATGTCTCCATGCATGGACCTGACCGTGCATAAAACCGTGGTTCTCAAACGAGGAGAATCCACCCGAATGGTGCGCCCATAGCCGGTATTGCTTGTGGAGATTTTCAGTAAACCGGAAGGGCTCTAATGTTCCATGGCTGGCTCTAATGTGCCACCTAGGCTCCAACATGCCAAGGTGGCTCAAACATGCCACCTAGGCTCCGAAATGCCACGTTGGCTCTAGCGTGCCACCTAAGGTGCACCTAGTTATCTATAAAAACAACCACGTTTCGACCTCTAAAACGTAGACCCTATGTGGTGCTAGGTTATTGTAGGATTTACGTTATGGAGATCGAGTTTTGGTCGTTTTGCACTTGGGACATGGTCGAGAGTTGCGTTGAAGGCATAAAGCAATAGGAAGCCCGGACATGGGTTTGGATCTATTTTCCTCCCATTGTGGCAATTAGAAATCAAGAGCTAATTGTATACACAGTTGTCTTGAATAGAAGCTCAAAAGAGTTGGAATTATTGACCTTGTCATAATTTCTAATGCATTCTAAAAACTTTACTCATGTGGCTTGTCTTCCTCTTCCATGGCCACTAAATCATTGTGGGATACGCGTATATAAGGTGACACTTCTCAGGTGTGTTAGTTCATATGCATGCTTTTATATGGATATGGTGGTTAGAACCTCCAGGTTGTTTAAGAATAGAATAGAACAGAATAGATTTTTTATCGTCCACGGAGACAAATTGGCCTATGGGACCCAAACAAAAGAAGCAACAAAGCGCATTCTTGTCGAGGATTTAATTAAGGCAACCAATCTTTATCCAAATGTATGCAAAAAGGCATCAATTACATGAGGATCCCTGAAGCAAAATGAGGTAGTTGCACTCAGATCTGAATATCTCGAGCTGCCTTGATCTCGTTCAAATGATTTTTGGAGGAACAACCAGCGAAAAGTTGTAGTGAAATGTATGAAAAAATTTGGCTCAATTTGGATCTGAAATGTCTGAGAAAATTGAGTTCAAAGTTGGAGGAAAATTTGGCCAGTGCACTACCCTGGAACAAAACAATGTCTGCACACTCAAATGATGATATCTCGAGTTTAAAACCGAACAATTTTGCATGATTTTTAAAAGACTATCAGAGAAAAGTTGTAGGAACATGTGGGAAAAAACTTTGCCTAATTTGGAACTGGGATAATGGAGAAAAACGAGTTTAAATTGGATCCAAAATTTTGTCGATTGAACTCACGAGAAAATCAGCAAGTAGTTTTTGCATAACTTCAAGCTGACCACGGGTTTGAATATGTCCTAACATGATGTTGACCCTCCACCCACAGTCAAACACAAGAAGCCAACTTGAAACTATGCTCAAGTTGGGGTTAGAACCTCCAGATCACTTAAGGCGATCAATTTATACAAGAAAAATTCAATAGGATAGCTCAAAAGTTCATATGTTCATACCTTTCCCATTTCTAGAAAATGGTAGCGATACTCGGTCGAGGTGGCATGCGGAGATAAATTGATTCTTGATTATTGATTCTTGACGACGATAGAAAAAGTTGTTGGAAAGCAATGGTGAAAACTTTGGCCAATTCTTAGCTCAGATCTGTGAGATATTCGAGTTCAAAGTCGGTGCAAAATTTGGTCAATGAAAGCCAAACTAAATGAGGATTTTGAGTTGCTAATGGAGTTTTTGAGAAATTCCAAAGCTGAGGTGTGCCAAAAGAAGTTGTGATATGGGGCAAGTGGTCAAATTTGTGCACTAATTTGCAAAACACAGTCAAGAATAGTCTCAAACAACATGCAAATGTCTGCAATATGAGTTTGGACTAGTTTATTTTGAAAATTTTGAAGCATACAAGTACGAATGGTTGCTATGAGAGATTGCAAAATTTGTTCTTTGCAAAAATTATGGAAGATGACATGGCATGTGTATGGTGAGGTGGTAAAGATGAGTCTTGAGGTGGCAAAAGATGAGCAGGGTGGAAAAACAAAAGAATTTGCCTAGAGAACTTAAAAAAAAAAAAAAAATATTTCTCCATGGTGACATGGCATTCCTTTGGATAGTGTGCTATGTGTCATGATGATTAAGCATTTATGCACTTTAGATAGAAAATGACTAGGTCAATTAAAAGAAAAGGGAGATTTCTTTAGTGTAATAAGTAGGTAATAATGGCAAGCAAGGTGATGTGGCACTGGAAATGATGAGGTGCCATAAGAGAGAAAACAAACTTCTTTCTTTTTTTTTTGAAAATGTGACTTTTACAAAAGTTATAGGTGATGACATGGCATGAGCATGCGAGATGGCAACTATGAGTGACATGGCAAAAGATGAAGGGATAGAAAAATGAAGAATTTGCCTCGGCAATTTGCAACTTGTTAGAGAAAGCATATTCACCATTATGACATGTCATTTTTTTGGAAGATGTGTACGCACATTATATGACTAACACATAAAAGCGCCTCCTATTCTTGCAATGGTTGCATTGTAGAGAGCTCGAGAATTGGATATGATATTTGTCAAGATTTGCAAGATTATTGAATTGATGGGTGGATACATCTTGATCCGTGCGAGGCGGAAGCTAGTGTTGAGCTATCCTAGAAAATCATTCATTGGAAGTCACGGGGGCCAAATTGCTCTATCGCCAAAAGATCTGAGCCCTCCATCCCGATCTTACATTGATGTGGAATTTTTCCGCTTGCACATCACAATTTTTGGGTCCACATCACAACTATGTCTAAAACATGTTTCTTAACAACATATTTATATTACGTGGAAGTGATATAAACAACACTATACTCTATACTCTGAACAAGACATTTGTTATAAGACCATCCCTTTGTAATCGTGTGCGGTCACAAAACATGGTTGAAAAACCCAACTAAACCATTTAACATGAACATAAGCTAACAACGTCTATATTTAAAAAAAAAGGAACGGCTAAGATGATTCCGGAAATAAATGGTCAAGATTGTGATCTTAGTCCCCTCGCATTCCATTGGTTAAAATTTGAACTATTATTGTTTATTATTGTTTGTTTCGAGTTTACGGCGGCGTAAGCTTTTGCCGCGAAAATTCATGCCTCCATCTCTGCGTCGGATCGGCGCCATTTGCCCCCCAGCTCCATTCCGACCCTTTGCTCCATTGCTCCATTGCTCGGATAACATCCCTTTAGCCTTCATCTCCATTCTTATGCTCTTGTCGCCATAGCCATTCCGATCGAGAATCATTTAAATGGGGATTTGAAGTTGGGTTCAGATCTACATCGGAGGCGTCGAGGGTAAAACTTCGATTTTTGAAGCGGGCACTAGGGCAATGCCAAAGGCGAGCCTTTTGAGAAGGGACGGGATGGAGAGGCAAAGGCTTGGTTCATAGGCCCGGTGGAGTTGTCCATTCTTTGGGCTGCAAATTTATGGCGGAAGTCTGGCGGCCTTACAGTTGGCTTACATTCTCGTCTAAATCTTCTGAATCAAGCTCAAATCTATTGGGTTGCACCCCGGTTTCTCTGTAACCTTTTGCTCTGTTTTTACGCTTTCTCTCGAAGGAACACAACCCATTACTCTGCTTTCGCATGTGTTTTGTCAAGCAAAAGCTTGAATTTGAATCTGAGCTGCTACGTCCCGAGAAAAGAAATTACCGGCGGACAATTCATCCGCAGAGAGCATTAAATGGAACCCAAAAGCCCGGTTTACGCGCGCATCAGATTCAACGCCATGAGGTAATTCCGAATGACCATACTGAGATGAATAAAAAAAGGGTACTCTGAACTCCAGCTCGGTGAAGAAGACTACGCCTTTGCTAGTGCTTTAGGGCGGGAAAAAAAAAAGGAAATGAGATAATATTCTGGTCGGGACATTGAAGGTGGGCTATAAATAGTCGTCCATCTCCGCCGCCTCCATCTTGATCCGAAGCGTTTCAAAGCAGGGAAGAAGTGTTCAAGAGCTTGGCCAAAGGAAAACTCCACTCTGGAAAAATGGCTTCTCTGCATGAAATGAGGCAGTTCTTGCGAGAGGCCATAGGCAACGAGCTTTGGCGGATCCGGCTTCCCGGGGGTTTTGTTAGCATTGGAAGCTCTCGCTGCGGTGTCTGTCTCCTCACCTTCTTGAGGAAAATTTACTGCATTAAAATTAGTTTCCTTTCTTCTTAATTCCTCATAAAAACCTCCATATCCCGGTTCGAAGGGGCTGCACATGAGGGGCAAAAAGGGCCCTCTGTTTGGGACCATCGACCAAAACCAAACCAGGTCTCTAGGCTTTCTTTCGGATCTGCTCCATATTTCCGATTCATTAACTTATAGTTTCTCACCTTTTTGAAAGAAGCTTTGAGATGAGATTGAAAGATCTTAACCGCGCCGGATGTGACCACGGGACCCGATTATCATAGATATGAGGCAAGTGCACGCAAAATCTACATCTGAATATTTCTGTTTTGAAGCAACTTGCCTTAAAATAATCTTGGAATCAAAAAGCGTGGGTTACTTGCAAGTTTTGTTCTTTGCACAATGGTTTCTTTGCAATTTTTCTTTGCCAAATCTTCTATTAGACACAGTTGCAAATGCATGTGGCGGGCTCTGTCACGGGAAGCGGATACCACAGCTTAAGGTCTTATCTACCTTTTATTTCTACCCCATCTTCTAGATTCCACCTCTTTTCTGTTCTTGGAGCTTCTAATCAGTTACGTGTCGGATCATTTTTGTATTCAGCTATGTCAGAGTTGTTAAATTTTTCATCATGTTTGCTTCGGGCTTTGCCTTCTAACAAATCGATTAGATTTGTGGCAAATAAACTTGGATATAGACCGGCGCTTAAGTTTTGTTCAATTGGGATCGGTGGCAAATGTTTGGATCTGAGGAATGTATAAATTTTGTTAAGAATCGATTGTATTCTTAAATTTGTTTCAGATATCAATCAATTTTGCTGCCAAAAAAAAATCTATGTATCAACATTCTTCTTTTTATATAAATCTATTCTTCTTTTTATATAAATCTATATATCTATATGTAAATCTATGCATGTTCAATTTATATAAATCTATGTATCAACATTCTTATTTTGTGAGAAAAATAACACTTGAAAACAATAGTTATTTCTTAAAAACCACACTTTTTCTAAAAAACACGTATCAATAAAAAAAAAAAAAAACACTTAGAAACAACATAATTATAAAAAAACCACATTTTTTTAAAAAAGCACCTGTCGTTTTGTTAAGAAAACAACACTTAGAAACAACAGAGTTAGAAACAAAACCACATTCTTCTTAAAAAACACATATTATTTTATTAAGAAAACAACACTTAGAAACAACAGAGTTTACAAAAAACCACATTCTTTCTAGAAAACACATATCACTTTTTAAAAAAAACAACATTTAGAAACAACATAGTTAAAAAAAAAAAAAGAAACTACGTGTAGTTTCTAGCAAAATCGGACAAAATTCTATACGTAGTTTTTTAGTGTTTTTTTTATACAAAACAATAGTTAAAAACTACATGTGGACCTTTTAGGTTTTATTAATAACCACATGTCTATTTTAGAAAAAGCAACACTTGAAAACCACATCTATTTCTAAAAAACAACATGTAGACACACATGTAATTCCTACGTGTAGATAATTTTGACAAAACTCTACGTGTAGACTTTTAACAAAAAAAACTACATGTATAAAAATTTGGCTAAAAACTACACGTCATTTCTAGCAAAATCGGACAAAAAACAACACGTAGTTTTTTGATGTTGTTTTTTAGTAAAAACCACACTAAAAAACAACATGTGGACCCAGTATTGGGGTGGTTGTGTTCCCACCTCTGTACTCCATTGGCTATAGTGACCCCTGTAGTCGAACATATCTCGAGTAGTAGCTCCCCTCTGGCATTGACTTCTGCTTTGTCTTCTGTATGTCTATCCCATTCCTCTGATCTTGTCGAGCTAGTCCATTGCCTATTTGTTTCCTCCACACTCATGATTTGTGCCTGTTCCTGCCCCGTTCTAGCGTTCAGATCACCTATTAGTGTCATTGGTCCCTGTTCCTTCCATTTCATCATAGTCTCCCCCAATTCTAACATTCCTAGTTTATCACTGCTTGGTGAATAATATGTTAAGATCAGAATTAACTCCATTTTATTCTGTAGTTGTATATTCAAAATCATGTATCTCTTATTGACGTCTGATTGCAAAATACATGCACTTTTTACTACATTTTCTTTGACATAGCAGGCTAATCCTGCACTCCCTCTTCCAATCTTGAAATATTTGTCCTTCCAGCATGTGAATAGCTGGTACCCTTCCTCCTCCGGCAACCGTTTTATGTTGTGTTCCCACGTCTCCACCGGACATATTATATCACAACTGTGTGCTCTTTCCAGCCTCTCCTCGTCATCCCAAGGGTACCCAGTACAGTTCTAATACCATATCTTCAGCGTCTCTTTCCCCGAGGTTGCTCCCTCGGGGTCTCCGTGTGTTCTGCTCCGTTTCCCATTCTTCTCGGTCTTCCTCTTGTCTTCATGGTCGGGGTTGGATCCATGTTCCCGACTTGTGTTGTTCGGTCTACGCCGTCCCCTTTTCCCCCTCTTTCTTCCCCTCTGTACTGACTTTTGTCGGGGGCTGATGCTGCCATTGCCGTGTTCTCGTGCCCTTGAGCAAGGGCCCTCAGTGGGTTGATATTCTCCTTCTCCACCTCCGTCGATCTCCCTGCTTCCTGAACTCCCGATCCTTGTTCCTGCCCCGTTCCTGTCAATTCTCGCACTCTTTTGTGCAGAAACACCTTGCCGTTTTGACCCGGCTTGTATCCCTGCCTGGTTCAGTTCTCTGGCCTTGGCCAGCTCCCTGTGTAGCCCCTGTCGCTGCATGACTGTTAGGGCTTCCTGTACCTTGATCCCGTTCCTCAGCCTGGACCCCGTGCGCAACACTCTCTCCTTGGTTGTCCGGTCTCTGAGCGTCAAGTTTATGTGCCTCGCCCTCCCCCTCCATTGGCCCGATCGTACGGCCTTGACAATGATGCTCCGATGCTCCTTCAAGATCAACTCTTCTGCAGTCACTTGGTACGTGTCCTCGTTAGGTTTCTCTGCTACCCCTATCAGCCTAACGTCATGCCTAATTCTATTCTGTTCCTCATACTCTATGATATGTTGTTTTATTTTATCAAATGATTCCTATGCATTCAATTGACTATTTCCTTTTTCTAACTCAACCAACCTATTCAGAATTTTGGCTTTCTCCTCCTCAATCTCGTCCATTCTGCGCTGCATTTCCTCGCTTGTCTTCTCTACTCCTACTATCCTCACGTCCATGCTGGCGATGGCTACTTTGTTACGGTTGACTGATTCCGCCAGCGTGTTGAGTGCATCCATGCTGGATATCCTAGTCTCCAGCTGCTTGTTTATCTGTGCTAGGAAATCTCTGAGATCCTGTTGACTTGCTGGTGCTTTTGCCGCATCTGCTCTCTTTAACTGACTAAGGTTGTTGCTTTCCGCCATAGCTTCGAGATATATCGTGCCGCTGTACTCTTCCTCCGGGTGATCCCTACAGACTGTACGATGCGATATTGCCATACTCATTCTATTGAGTATATATACTTCAGCCCCCAAACGGTCCGGTAATTCAAAATTCACCGTTAACCTTGATTTTGAATTTTGAATATTAGAATAACCGTTTATTAACTATTCTGCCTCCGCTACTTATTATTTATTCTGTCTTTCGAGTCTCTCGGTATCCCCCCTTCTCTAATGATTGATTTGAGTTTATAGTGGTAAGGATACCAGTTGGTGGGTCTGGCCCACGCTATCATGGTGTACGGCGGAGGTTGAGCCTCTCTGTCCCGTATCTTATTCCGTCTGCTTTTTACTCTTACGATTTCGCCTTTCGCAATTTGTGCATTTTTGCAATTGTGCAATTGTTTTGAGTTTATAGTGGTCCAGATTTACCAGTTGGTGGGTCTAGCCCGCTATCCTCGGTGTATGCTGGCGGAGGCTGGGCCTCTGTCCGTATCTTTATTCCTCGGTCCACCTTTTACTCTCACGCTCTTGCGACCTTGCATATTTACCTTTTCCAGGTTTGGAGGGTCCAAATTACTACCAGTGGGTCTAGCCCTCGCTATCCCGGGTGTAATACCATGGAGGCCGGGCCTCTCCTGGCCCCGTGATCTTATTCTCATCCACCTTTTACTCTCACGTTCTTGCGACCTTGCATATTTACCTTTTCCAGGTTTGGAGTGGTCCAGCTTACCAGTTGATGGGTCTAGCCCTCTCTATACTGGTGTGCGGCGGAGGTTGGAACTCTCTGTTCCGCACTTATGCTGTCCACTCTTGCTCCTATGATTTGCCTTTCTCCCATGTGCTCTCATCGTCTGTTTCTCACTGTTTTTGTCGTCCATGTATCAATTCATTTCCATATACATTTTTTGTCGGTATGCCTGCCTGACACGTCGTCGCTGTCGGCGCCATTCTGTTTACCTTTTCTCCCGTCATTTCTGAGTTTTGAATTCATCCCGAGTCTACCACCTTTGTCACCTTTTCGCTTAGCGTTGAGTCCCATCGTGTTACAGCGTATGTCTGTACTTTGTTCTTGTTTCGCTGAATCTGCCGCATTTGCTCTTTCGTTTTGCCTTCCACTGTGTTGGTATTCTGTTAACCCCTTCTTTTTGTTTATCCTTTACCATTAAACATGTTGTCCTCGGTATATGCTTTTCGCTATCCACCTATTCCCACTTGTCCATTTGTCCTTTCACCAACATGACTGTTGGTATGAATATCTGCCTTCTCTATTTCCTACTATTTCTGCGTACAGTAACTATTCCTTATTCCTGCGTATCTGTTCATGTGATTTGTGGTTTCCATCTTATTATTGATATCTTTACTGCCGTGACAACTGCCCCCTTTTCCATGTATTTGGGTGGATACACATACTGTGTAGCTAACCGTGCACGATGAGAATTTACCATTTGTTCACTTGTAACAGTTCATTAGTCGCCTAATTTGTATATTTTACAAGAGATAAAATCGCGTAAAAGATAACTCATGGAACTTATATCTATCTCTATACTTAGGGATGGGAATAGTGGCCAAATATACAGAAAGAGGGAATGGAGAAATTTACAGTTACACTGCTAATCGAAAACATTCTGTCTAGAGTAATCTAAGATACATAGAAGGAATATAATGCTTTAGAGGGAAAGAAATTCATAATAAGAACAGTCGGTCTGCGATACATAGAGGAGCTGTATTTCATGCATCATTCTAACTTTGTATTCAAAAAGTTACTTTCTACAGCTACATATTTTTGGCAAAATCAGCCATCCTTAAGCACGACTATTTCTCAAACATAGCTTGCTCCTTTTCTGCATGGATTTACTCGCATCACATAAACATTTGTATTCAGCCAAGAGCTGATACGGATTACTTATCTTAGTAGCTGACAAAAATCATCGATGAAGCCGAATCTAAACAGGTTAATATAAAAGAAAAACAGAAAAACAGAAGACAATAAAAACATAGCATGTAATCCCTTCAAACCCCTCCGTTCTTGCCCTTCATCCCATCTTTTCCTTGTTGCTTACTCCCGGAGATTTAATTCTTTTGCTTTTTTTCTGCAGACGGTTCTCCTATCTTCTTGACCTTTTCTAAATTCCTTCCCATGTACATAAAATCAACTGGATTTTTCTCGCAGCAGTATATACATACCTTCCCAAAATCACATATCTGAAGATTATGTTGGTAGCTAGAGGACCTCTGTATCGCTGCGTGTATCTGAAGTCGATTGAAGCATTGCATCGTCCTGTCCATGTCCTGGCGCCGGACTGAATCGTTCTTGTCTCCTACGTGGACTCGCCCACAACTGATGCATGAAGACAGACCTCGGTATAAACACATACAATCTGGCTCACAGATGCACCATGGGTTCAGATCTTCTAGGTCTGGGTTGTAAGGCACTGTGAGATTGCCCGGAACCCCAGTTCTTGGGCGCTTCTTGACATTCTGCTTCTCCCCATCGCTATCGACGACAACCTTCTTCCCTTTATCTATTTCTGCTTCAGAACTGTGCCGGAATCGCGCTGGCGCTTCACTGCTAAGCCTGAACTCAAGAGGTCAGGAAATCTTGAGGGCGGAGCTTCACACTTCGTCTAACCTTTAGGGTTACGAAATCTATCTAAATTCCCGCTTCTTTATTACGCCCGTCTGTCTTAAATGCCGGTCTTGTCTTATCCTGTCCTTCGGATTTTCGTATGCGTATATCCGCCAGCTGTCCCCTATCTGCTTCCCTGACACCCGTACATTAAACTCCCCTTCTCTATATTTTATTATTTCCCTTCTCCTAGGTCTAATGATTATGACGACACGAGACCGGTCATAGGTGTTAATTCCCTACGCTTTTTTTTTTTTTTTTCTCTCCCGCGTTGTCACGTATCCCCTCCCTTTTCGCCATTCAAGTAATTTTAAATTCGATTCTTTGTCATTTTTATTATATTATATTATGTTATGTACCCTACCCCCCTTTTTTGTTTTTTTTTTTCTTCCCCAAACGGATCTGTAGTTTGAAATTGCCGGGTGCCGGAATCTCGAGTTCCTTTCTCTGATGCTTCCCTGCATGCGAGCTTCCACCATCTTCCTATGATCCAATCATGCCGGATTATGATGGTTTCATATTTAATCTATTCTATTATTTTGTGTCAACAGTTTGGCTTGATTCAATACCCGGATGGTATATTCATGCACAACAATCAGGTACTCACTCTCATCCCGAACACAGTTATTGTATATCTAATCTACACTATCTTACATACAGAGATGTACTTACCTGGTATCGCTATCGATCGCCCCATACACCCGATCACCCATCGCCCATCGCTCGCCGATCGTGAAGGTGTTGCAATGAGATCGTGAATATATATTGATTAAATAGAATAATCAAACAGTCCTACCTTCAAAAAATTTGCATTCTGCTTGATTTTGCATTACGAGATATTTCATTATGCTTGATGCTTTATAATAGGCTGTCAAAAGTAGTATTTTATTATTACTTAAGTTGCAACTTGTTGCTTCTCTCACCAACAAAAAGCTCGTGTTCGCTAGATATCTCATGCAATGTTTTCCTAATTTCTAGACCAAAAGATACCATATGAAGCATCTAGTAAGGCATCATAAAGATGGAACTGATCCTAAAAATTAGTTGTTTTCTAGCATTCATTGATTTCTTTTCAAGGCATTTGCTTTTAACTTAAGTATTCCGTGCATATGATGAGTGTATGGTGCTGCAACTATCGACATTCATGCATTTAAAAGGTACCTTAGATGCATCAGAGATATGGGATGCTAATAAAGAATGGACAGTAGGAAAGAAAGACAAAACATGTAATGGTTTCAACTTGAACCAAAGCCAACACTTCATAATTTTTTACAATATAAATTTATGCATCTTTTAGAAGCTTTAGTTCCCTTGCAGCTTTAACTATATTTGTTTGGAAGGAGAAGGCATATGCTTAACTATAAGTTGCCATCTCTGCCCATTCGTGTGCAAATTGCTTAAAGAAATTGTTCTATGTACCTTGCAGAACTTGAGTGCTCCTGCTTTGTTGTGTATCATAGCAATGACAAATAGGGACTGCTAGGAATTCTAAAACTCATGAATCTGAATAAAAAGAAGCAAAAGCATTCTAGTGTGCTAAGCCAACTGATTCAGCAAGCTCGTTGCTATCATGGGTTACATATATTGCATCGCCTACAGATCTCAGAACTTGCTGTAGTGGTACTTGAACCTTATGGCCCTCCCTCAACAGCTCCAGACTCGCTGCTATTCCTCCAATTACTGCAATCTTGCATTGGGTTTTGGTCGTGGCAAATTTGTATAGACCAAATCAAAGGCAAAGGGCAGTTTGGCTTGCAAACTATACCATTGACAGGTTCAGAGATCAACCGTGTTTAAGACCCAAGGATCTCATTGGAGATATTAGAAGAGAGAAGGGTGTGACTATTTCGTATGGACTTGCTTGGAAAGCAAAAGAGGCTGCACATGCTAACATTCATGGTGACCATACTGAAGCCTATAAGAAACTTGAAGGATATTGTAATGAAATTCTTAAAAGCAACCCTGGAAGTGTGGTTTTTGTGCAGAAAACAATAGAAGACCTTTTTTTCGTATTTTTATAGATTTTGATGCTAGTTTGAAGGGTTTTCGTTACTGCTGACCAGTAGTTGGCCTAGATGGTACTCACCTCGACGGAAGATACCTTGGCATTCTCTTGTCAGCGACAGCTATTGATGGTAATGATGGTTTATTTCTTGTTGCATTTGCAGTTGTACTTACAGAGAATGATGATAACTGGGTGTGGTTTATACAAAATTTGAAGAATTACTTGCATCATCATGAACATGTAACTTTCATATCTGACAGACAGAAGGGATTGGTTGAAGGTGTTCTGGTTGTGTTTGGAAATGTGCCACATGTTTACTGCATGCGCCATTTATCTGAGAATTTTAGGAGGGTTTTTAAGAGTACACAGCTTGTTCACATGCTATGGAATGTTGCACGGACAAACAGTATTGAGAAATATGATGCAGTCCTCATAAAATGCATGCAGTTAATGCAGAGGCCACCACATGGATTCTTGTTGCTGCTGATCCTATCCATTGGGACAACTCAAAATTCACAGGAAGGAGGTATGGACATCTAACTTCAAATATCGCAGAGTCTTTAAATTCTTGGTTGCGTGAGCCTAGAGACTTGTTTATACTAGCTATGTTAGAATTGATACGCCATAAGATGATGGCATGGTTTTTTGATCGTAGAAAAGAAGCTATGTCTTGGCTAGAAAATGCAGGAGAGTATGCTTTGACCCCTCACGCTGAGCTTGATCTGAAGAAAGCATGCGAAAAGGGTCGTTCATACTGTGTGATTGCAGCTTCTGAGCTTGAATTTGAAGTCTTATCATCTAAACCAAGGATTGTGAATTTGGGTTTGAAGACACGTTCATGCAACAAGTGGCATGATGGAATTCCATGTGGCCATGCAGCATGTGCAATACTTTATAGAAATGAGCGTTTACAGAGCTATGCTCATATGGCCTTTTTTGCAGTTTCATATATTCACACCTACAAGGAGATTATGCATCCAGTTTTAATTCCTAGTGACACAGGAAGTATGTTGCCTCCAATGACAAGAAGATCACCCGGTCGTCGAAGGGCCAAGAGAATCCATACTGAGGAAGAGGTGAAAGAAGTGCATCATTGCACTAGATGTAAGGGCACGACATAATTCACGCACATGCAGGGTTCCTATCCGATGGACATGTTTATTTGTTTAGAAATTTCGTTGTTTTGTTTTGTATCAGCATTATTCAAATTCAAAAAATTTATTCTATTTGTGTTTGTATCAGTATTGGTTGCATTTTCAAATTCAGGTGCAAATTTTACTATGTTTCTCTTTTATACGAGTATTTGTTGTATTTTTAGATTCAGATTCCAGAGGGGGGATTATTGTCTGAAATGGGAGATTTAAAGTATTTCAGTACAATAGGAGATGACCTGACTTTATAGTTCGTAATTCAGAAATGGCATTTCATAAACTTTGGTTTACGTTTACATTTACCTGGTTTACGTTTACGGTGGAAAGGGCATTTCATAAATCTTGACAAACCTCAAGGGCATCCTGTTGAGCATGAAAAACAATCATAGATACATATACGCCCCTTAGGGGCATTTCGTGAAAAAATAAAATCTTAAGGGCATGTTGGAAAATATGTGAAAACATAAGGGCATTTCATAGCTTTTCCCTATAATAAATACATATCTACACTTATATAATCGATTCTTGCCAAGATTCGATTCTCAGATTCTTTAGATTCCAGGTGGGGAAAAAATAAAAGAAAAAAAAAAAGCCTTCCAAAATCTATATTGCTGACAGAGGAGCATTGCCTTAACGTCTTTGTCCTCAGCATTTAGCTGTAGGTTTTAATCTCAGCCGTCGATCTTTAGATGTTATGTCCAGTAGCATTCTGGTTATGACCATAACAGGATGTTATGTCCATAACATTTCCCCTGTTGCCACGTTTGGGCCTCAGCCATAGCCACGCAACGAATCTGCCGCCATAGCCAGGCAAAAATGCCGCCCTAGCCAGGCAACAAATCCATCGCCATCGCCAACAAAGCTTTAAATCCATTTCTTTGCCTCCTGCAGAGCCTCTTCAATACTTTTCCTGTGTTAGATTGGGATTGCCGGAGCTTCTAACAACAAAATTTGTCGGAGTTTGGCTTCTTGGCAAACTGGGTTCGTCGATCCAATCACATGGTTGATGTTCTGTTACAGTATCAGGGCATTTGATTGATGAGGTTAGGTCACCACCAAGATCGTGTTGCAAAGCTTCTTGTTGCTGCAGAGATTTTCAGCAGAGCTTCTTGCAGCAGAGATTTTTGAGCAGAGCCTATTCTTCTTGTTTGATTTTATTTCAAAGCTTTTTGTTGCTGCAGAGATGGTTCGTCCAAGAGCAGGTATGCCGCAGAGATGTCGCAATGCGATCCAAGATTAGCTTCAAGAACTCGATTTGCCGTTGTAGCAGATGCTCTGTTTCAAAAACAGGGCTGGTCTTCTGCCATTTCGACCAGGGCGATTCTACCATTTCGGTTAGGCTGGTGCAAGCAAATAAAAGATTAGAGCATACTGTGTTGTGCATCAGAGCATATTATTTTGATCAGAGCATACTGTGTTGTGCATCAACAACGGAATACGGTGCATACAGTGCAGATTGCTAACCTGGGCCAAGCTTGGCTATGGCGGCTAATGCCAAATGCCTCGGCCAAAGACGTTAAGGCTGATAACGTCCTGTGCAGAGGCGTTATGGCCAGTCAAAATGGCCTGGCCATGGCCACGAGGCCATTTTTGACTGGCCATAACGCCTCTGCACAGGACGTTATCTAGCCCTTAGCTTAGGTATCTGCATAGCGGTTGCTACGAAGATCCACCGACTTAGAAGGCTTCTATTGCGTTCTTCTCTTCTAATCTGCCAGTTCAGATCTTCATGAAGCAGAGAATGAAGGGTCGGATCGGGGCAAGTGGAGTATAGGAGGCGTCCTGCCCCTATTTCTTGGCATATAACTGCTGCTTTTTTGGGCGCTATGAGCTTTTAGCAAGAACACCCAGGTAAGTGCTTTGCATTCCGGCCTCTTTGGAGTAGCATGGACATAGCTAAGCTCTGGCACCATCTGGAGGCACAGAATTTTTTCTAGGTCCCGATCCAAATCCATCGCCATAGCCAAATCTGAATGCGAGCTTGAGCAGTGGATGATTTGTTGGAAGCAGAAGTTGTTCCGTTTCCGTAGGTTTTGCTTTCTATTTCCAAATCTATTATGGGCAGAGCAGAAAGAGCCTTAAGATCACTGCCCTGTTCATGATCTGGATGATGGAAGGATGGGAACGAATCGGTGGAAACTTGCGCAAGAGGCTAGATTTTTTTCCTGGAGCTTGCATTTTTCTCCTTTGCATAGGAATGGATTTGAAAAGGATAAGGAAGAAGAGAATCTACAAGGCTGCGTAATGAGGACTCATAGCAGAACATAACAGAAGGAGCAGAAACAAGCAGCACCCACAACTAGGGAATATCTATAGGAGCCCATTCCGATTAGGAGCTCTCCTTTGGCGGTCTTCGGCAAGCACCCATTTGCAAACTTACCAGAACCTCCATTGAAGCACCAGAATTTTTTTCCATCCACAGAGACCGCCCATCACCACAGCCCCCTTCTACATAAAAAATCCAGCTTAGATTAAAGAGCAGGCAGTATGAAATTGCAAAAATAGCAGCTGGACACTCGGATTTGAGCCTGCTTTGGCAGAAACTGTGCCCTCGTCCCCTGTTTTTTCCTCCCCTGCGTACCAAAGGGGCAAGGTAAATCTAACTGGAATTTGATGAAGTAGGAGATGATGTAGGATTGATCCGGCCCAATGATGAAGCTTCAAGTATTGTGCTGCAGATGCGGATACTTAAAAAGATGGATCAACCAGAGCATTGGAAAAAGGATCGCGCAAATGGGTTGGGTTATATTTTATCCCCCTTTTGAAAGCAATGCAGAGGAACGAAGGACCACAGGGCGGGCCGGCTATGGAGCTCCTTTAAGCTCCAGTTTCGGAGTTGGGTCCTCTTTATTTTTCGCCTTTTTTTCCTTTCTTCTTCCTTTGTGGAGAAATCAGCTTCTTCCCAAACCTGGATCCAGTTGCCGCCGCTATTATAACCCCTGCCAAGTTGCAGGGCCAGCAATGCAACCCAACACGGATAATTTATTGCGGGAAACAGGACGATTTAGCATTGTGCTGCCACTATTTTACAACAGCGGTAGCCTGGAATAATTTTAATCCACAGAACCTCCATTGAAGCACCAATCCATCCACAGAGACCGCTATCATCAGAGCCCCCTAAAAAAACCCGCTCGGATTAAAGAGCAAGTAGTATGAAATTGCAAAACATGGCAGAAATTGTGCATCTAGGTGGAAACTTGATGAAGCAGGGAAAAACATTTTAATGTGAATCACAAAAAAAGGATGATAGCCCTATTTTTGAAATCTAGAATTGCAATTTTGGGGTTTGAGAAACAACTTGGCTTCTTGCTAGCCACTTTGTATTCAACCTCTAAAACTTGGGTTCTAGGCTAGTAGGCTATGAGAGAAGATGAAGAAACATTCCTGTTTTGCCCCCTTTTTTTGTTTTAACCTTTTTTTGCAGGCTAGTAGGCTATGAGAGAAGATGAAGAAACATTCCTGTTTTGCCCCCTTTTTTTGTTTTACCTTTTTTTGCATTGAAAATTCTGCCTTATAGAGAAAATGAAAGGAACTCACATTCCCATAGCTACAGGGCTGAAAATAAGCCGAATTAGCCTATTGCACACCATTTGTAAGAAGTAGGTTGCAAGGTGTTTTGCATTGCTTTGGGAGTTTAAATCCCATATGTTCATGCATCAAGAGATCTTGGAAGAAACCCCAAACTTCTACGTAAAAGGGATTTGCTTCAAAACATTTTGATTTTTGCATCCATGTAAAACTTGCAAGCTCAAACCTGCGAAACACCTGCCATCTGTTATAATGATGTTATTTGGATCTTTGGGACGCTCAAAGCCTCTGTTTTCAGACTGGAACCCAGACCTTAGAGCAGTTTAGAATCAGAATGGTGGGCAAGTAATATATTTTGTCATGCATTTGTTTCTTTGTATTGTTTTCTATTTTCTTTGGATAAGACAGAAGGGCCTTAAGTCTGGTCATGGTAGATGGACTCCCTTGCCATGCCAACCATATGAAGTATTGAACCTTCTTCAATGTCCAAAGATTCCAACTATTGACTATACGATGTAAAACATCCTCCTGTTCCATGCTTAGCAGCATACATGCATTTTGAACTAGCAATCTATATAGGGGCTTCACCTTTTGAAGTAGCAATCTATATAGGGGCTTCACCTGATAATCCTTGAGCTTTTACACCTACTCGTCACAGATCAATCATTGTCCCTCTGAGTCTGGACTACCTGATATAACATCAACTTTGTTTTAGTAACTGGTTATACATTTTCCTACTTCTTGACCCATTACTAACTATATTTTTAAGAGATGACCAAGGACCAATTATTCTTGCTAATCCCTTTTTCAGTCCTTTGGCTATTATCTTATCCACAATCTTGTAGAGGGTATTGTTTAGCACAATGGGGCATCATTCATGGAACTGCATAGGCCTCTCTACTAAGCGTAATAATGTCTGTAGCAATAGCTGGATGCATTTCCCTGCATGCCCATATGACTTTAATTATTGCTGTAATATTAGCTCCCAGAACATCCCAAAATTCAACAAAAAACTCCGAAGGGAAGCCGTCTGGTCCTAGAGACTTGCCACAACTCAAAGAAGAGAGCACCCTAAAGACGTCTTCCTTAGTGATCTCCGTCATCATCTGCCTATTCTCATCCTCAGAGAATTTTATTCATCAAAGAGGCTTTGCTGGTGGTTAACAATCTTCTGGACATCAAGTAACTCTTTATACTTATTCAGAAACATGTTCTCAATTTGCTTTGGGTTGGAGACCTTGGCTACCTGTCCATCTAACAATTCATTTATACAATTTGATGCTAATTTGGCAACAGCCATTTTAAAGAACAGTTTAGAATTTGCATTATCTATTTCTAGGTAGTGCTTGGTCTTCGATCTGACATCTGTCTCTTTAACCTCAACTTCATTAATAGCTCTGGTTCGATTTTCTAGCTCATCTTCCCTTTTGTGCAGCATGGCATCTTACGTGGTTTGAGATAAGGCTCTGTCTAACCATCTTGATCTTGCTATACAACTCGGTTTTAACCTGTTTGACCTACACTTTAAGAGTACCCAATTCTTTAGCCCATTTTTTTATTTCCTTTATCTTTCTGCACCATCTTGTCATACTAGGCATATGAGCATAAGAGGGAAGTTCCTGCATAAACTTCATGAATTCGGAGCAGAGTTTAACCTTGTTTAGCCAGCCGGTATTGAATCTAAATGGAGAGCAAGACTTCTGATGTGGCTTCTTAATGTTCTCGAAGGGATGTGATCCGAATAAGTGTAATCCAGATCTGCTTCCACAAAGCAGTTTTTAAGAACCTTTATTTCTTTATTTGCTATGTAGAACTGATGCAATAGGCAGTATACTCACTTCTTGTCTTTTTGCTTACTAGACCAAGAATAGAGACAATTAGATGGGGGAATAAGATAAAGGTCCAATTCACGTTAGTTTTTCCCATTGAGCTTTCTCTTTTTTCTGTAAGTTTCCATGCAAGCCTAAGTTCTGGTCTCAGCTATCTGTCATGTTTAGGTCTCCAGCAAGTATCCAGGTAATTGGAGGTTGAGCTACCATCCATACCACTGAAAGAAGTGACTATCATTACTGGCTGAGGAGGATTTGGCCATACTTCGTCTTTTCAACCTTACGATAAGATAAAAAGATTGAACCAACAAAGGGCAACTATAGTTGAACCAATAAATTTTAACGACAATATATCCTCAGCNCATTCATTGTAAATAGCCTCACTATTGCCTAAGTATTGGCTAGCCAACTTTCAACAAGAAGCTGGAGTATCTCAGGCATTACTCCTGCTTCACCAATAAACAGGTGATCTGGGAAGAACCTTTCTTCAACCAGGGCCTCTCACAGCTCTGTAATACTGTCCTCAAGCCAACCGCATGAGATACATTGGTGTTATCAGAATTGTCGATAGTTTTAAAAGTTACTGTTCCAATTAGTTTTAGTATGTACGAATGTGTTTTATATCAATTGTATAATATACCTTAGCTTTAACCTTTTCTTAATGCACTCCATTATTACCTTCATATTTGGCTATGTTTTGAGAAATTAAGGAACTTGTGGAAGAGACTTACTTTTATCAAAATCATTGTCTTGATAAGGTCTGTTCTGATTGTATGAGGATTCAAATGTCTTGTTATTTTATGCTCCTCCGTGGACATGAAATGTCTTGGTGCAATGATCCACTTTACCTAAGTCTCTGCTGCTAGCCATCAAGTTTCTAAGGCATTCCCTTGGAATAGAAGAGCTTGAAACAAAAACACCAAGAATCACTATCCACTTGAAAACTGCAATGCGCAAAAATCTGCAGCTATAACTCTCCGTAAAGCCTAAGCCACCTAACCATTCACTTTTCCTAAATTGCAAGTCCACTTCATGAGAGATCAATCATGCTGCCATGGCTCTAGAGCTCGAACTCTTGTAGTGACAGTCACCATCACGTAACTGGTAGAACAGAAATAAATAGGTAGAACAGAAATAGAACTGACTTGTTACAGAGTAAGGTAGAACATAAATAGGATGAACTGACCTCTTACAGAATAAATAGATAGAGGTCACGTATATGTACATGTTTAATTTGATTTTAGCAGGCATTGATTGATTATACGACAAGTCATTCAAGCATATTAAAGAATGCGACTGAAGATTGTAGGCGAGTAATATATTTTGTCATGCATTTGTTTCTTTGTATTGTTTTATATTTTCTTTCAAATAAGACAGATGGGCTTTAAGTCTGGTCATGGTAGATGGACCCTTGCCATGCCAACCATATGAAGTATTGAACCTTCTTCAATGTCCAAAGATTCCAACTATTGACTATGCGATGTAAAACATCCTCTTGTTCCATTCTTAGCATATGCATTTTGAACTAGCAATCTATATAGGGGCTTCATCTTTTGAAGTAGCAATCTATATAGGGGCTTCACCTGATAATCCTTGAGCTTTTACACCTACTCGTCACAGATCAATCATTGCTCCTCTGAGTCTGGACTACCTGATATAACATCAACTTTGTTTTAGTAACTGCTTATATATTTTCCTACTTCTTGACCCATTACTAACTATATTTTTAAGAGAGGACCAAGGACCAATTATTCTAGCTAATCCCTTTTTCTGTCCTTTGGCTATTATCTTATCCACAATCTTGTAGAGTGTATTGTTTAGCACAATGGGGCATCATTCATGGAACTGCATAGGCCTCTCTACTTTAGGAACACGTGTAATAATGTCTGTAGCAATAGCTGGATGCATTTTCCTGCATGCCCATATGACTTTAATTGTTGTAGTAATATCAGCTCCCAGAACATCCCAAAATTCAACAAAAAAACTCGCACATAAAAAATGATGCCCACATGCTCCTTAAAATACCCCCTTTTGGAAATGGGGGATTGACGAGCAAAGGATAATTTTTTGAGAAGAAGAGGATTTTAGTTCTATGTTAGGGGTACTGAGAGAGTAATAGGGGGATTGCAATTTATAACATGGGGATTTTCTGTAAAAAATAAAGAATGGAGGATGAGGAGAAATGGGGTAGTCAGGGGTACTAGGGGTAATGATGGAGTAATAATTATAATTTAGAACATGGGGATTCCTTCAAAAAAAAAAAAAAGAATGGGGGATGAGGAGAAACGGGGTAGTTAGTGTTAGTAGGGGTAATGAGGGAGTAATGGGGGATTGCAATTTTAGAACATGGGGATTTTTTGTAAGAAATGAAGAATGGGGGATGCGAGAAATGGGGTAGTCAGGGCTACTGGGGGTAATGAAGGAGTAATAGGAGGATTGCAATTTAGAACATGGGAATTTCTACTAAAAAAATGAAGAATGGGGGATGACGAGAAATGGGGTAGCCAGGGTTAGTAGGGGTAATGAGGGAGCAATGAAGGATTGTAATTTACAATGGGAAATTGCAATTTAGAATGGGGGATAAGGTTAGTAAGGGTAATGAGGACCTAGTGGGGGAATTGCAATGGGGATGAGGATAATGGGGGGATGAGGATAATGGAGATTCACATGAAAAGGGAATGAAGGAAAAGGAGGATGAGGATTATATTTAAGTTAATATTTCAGTGATTCTTGCTTTAGAAATTGGGTGTTGCTTTAGATTGCCAATTTGAGAACACCACTAATGTAACTAATAACATTTAAACCTTTGCAGTAATCTTATTAATACTTATTATACCAGTCAAAAGATTACATGTTGGTCCGTTGGATTAGCTCATACCCTAGAATCTTTGTATCATCATATGGCACAGGGATGAACTTTTGAACTAGAGAGTTAATAAATCTGGTCTTTCCAAAGGCTATATCTAAGGAAAGGATCCATGCCTCTGTAAATGGATCTTTGTTGCCTCGATAGAAGTAGTTTGCCTTGTAGTAACTCTTTAGCTCTCCAACAGATTCATGAACAAAGATTGTTGATATATTACCCTTGGGCTCTACATGGTTTTCCTCACTTAACTCTTGCGATGACACATAGTCTCCTTCTTTATAGATAGTTCCACAAAAAAGAACCTTCTTAAACTTGTAACTTTGCCTCTTCATAAGTGTTTGATCATGTAAACCATTCAGCTCCATCACACCAGTCAAGTCTATAATCACCCTTTTTTGCTCACTCTTGGCTGATCCTATAACTATGCCCTTCTTCACAATGGCCTCCTTGCAGCCACAATGAGTTGGAAGGTATTCTAAGTTATCCATAATGCTTTTAGATATTTCTACTGATGGCACTTGAATAATTCCTTTCCTATGGTCTTGAATGCCAACTGGTAGCCAAATGTACTTGTGTACCTCTTTCAAAGTGTACTCAGCAGGATTGCCTTCTTCGGCTTCAAGGAAAGTTGTGGTGAAAAGGTAACGGGCATGATACCTCATATAGGTAAGTTCAACTTCCAAGTTGTTGGTCTTCACTTGCTTATGAATCTTCACATCTCGCTCTTGAGGGAAACACCAAGTGCCATCATGAGGTCCACGCCTCAAAATATCATCAATGACTTCACCAACTCCTGTAGAGTGAGAATAAAAATTTAAGAATGTTATGCTACTAAGAATAAAAATTTTGATGACTCACCAAGATTATGTTGCTTTGGAGATGCATTACATCCAAATTGCTGCTCGGATTTTACCCACCAAGATGCAAGCACCTTTCTCATCCTATTGAGATCATGCTCTGAGCATCCATGAACTCGACTCCATCCGAAGAAGAAATTGACAAACTTTACAAGTAAAATTCCAATTTGCTTCACTTCAACTGCAAAGTATATATGAATAAAAATAAAAATAAAAATAAAAATAAAAATAAAAATAAAAATAAAAATAAAAATAAAAATAAAACTCTAGACATATAAATGAGATTGATTACCTGGGATGACATGATCTGGAAATCTCCTTAGCACTTCTGCTAAACACCATTGAGCAAACTTCTGATAATCCTCACCTTTGAATCCTTTATAGTATTTGCTGGGTTGAGCAGGCCAGTGCCCTTTACGAAGCTCACCTATAAATTTCTTGCACAATTTGATCTAAATTCAAAAGAAGTTGATTGGCTGCTTCGAGGAGAGCCATAAGTTTCTTGATGAAGAACTTCACTGCTCCTATCAATAATACATGAAATAAGTCAAAGACGAGATCTTCATGTGGGCGAAATCCATAGAGCCTTTGAAGCTCCCATAAAAAGCTTTCTCCTTTGAGACCAAAGTTCTCCAAAACATCAACGTTTGTTGATCTTTGCCATTGTTGAAGAACGTCCAAGTATTCTGCCAAGGTCTTTTTCGATGTAGGATCTATGACTTGTTCCATAGCATTGCTGAACACACGCCTGACTCCTCCGAACTCTTGTCTACCTGAAAGTGAGTTGGAAAGCTTATATTAAGATGCATAAGATAAGAGAACCATGGTCAAGAGATAATTATAAGCATAGATACCTGTTTGAATATAAGAAACTATTGGATTGTCTCTTCGACAATTGGTTCCACCTAGAAACATACCGAGATCAAGCTGGGCTAGATGATCTCCCATCCAAAAGAAGAGAACAACACGAACAACTTCTTCTACTCCTTCTAAGTGAATCCCATTGAGAAACAAAGTTTTCAATTCTTGAAGAAGCGGATCACAGAAGAGTTTCATATAGTCCTTTGGCAACTTTTGAATTCCCTTCCACGCCATCCCAGCCACCACCACCACCCCCCCACCGGGACCGGCCCTCACCCACCTTTTGACCCGTGGTAGCCGCTGGGAACTCGGGGCCGGCGAGAGGCCACAATGGTAGTTCGAGGCATGCCGTAATGCAGCGGGGAGAGTCTGCGCCCACAACATCCGAACACACATTCTATGTCCGGATGACATTCCCGGGCAGTTCATTTCTCGAGCAGCGATCATGGGGCTCGGCGCCCGTGCGTGGACCGCATTGTCATATTCGCGGTTGCGGATGCAGTGCGTGATGCCATATTGCACCGGGGGCGGATCTTGAAGGGGACATCCAAGACGTGGATCGGGGACCTCACACCCGTGCAATAGGGAGGCACAACAGGCGGGGAGCTTGTCGAGGTCGAGGCATTAGCCACCGAGGGAGTGCGGCCGGATTGGTTCGGCGGGGATGCACATTTTCCGACGAGCCCCTGCTTCTGCAGACCCGCGAGCCCCAACGCTGCCGGGTGCCGACGCGGCCACCTTACGCTTCTCCTACCGGCCCCCTTCTCTCCCGCTCCCTCCTTTTTGCTCCCTCACGGCCCATCCACTCTCTCGACCACATCTTTGCCTCGCTCCATCTACTTCTCACTCACCTCTACTTTCCGTCCTCCCCGCGACTTCAGGCTGCAGATACCATCCTTCGACAAAATAGGAAATGTGTCTCCGGGTGGTCTCATGGAATTCGAAGAGGCTTCCCTTGCGAGGGGGACGGTCACGAACTTCAGGTGGCGGTAGATATGGATCTCATCTTTCTCATGGAACATGGGAGCATCTTTGAGCACGGGCTACCTGATCTGTAGGGTTACCAACATTTCTCGGTCTTCAATACACATGCGGGGACGGAGGGGTCATGGTGGAGTGGTTTGCTACTACCCGGACAACCTTGGCACATTGATTTACCCTCCGGAAGGCAGCAGCCGGCCGCCAACCGGTACTTGTGGGTTCGTGTGCATAATACCAGTGGCAACCCTCTTTTTTACGGCGCTGTTATTTCCCTCACGCAGACGGCACCTTCTATCGCGGCCACCCCGTCGCGGATAGGATGGACCCTTATGTCGATCTATATGATGACATCTGGCAACACCGGCAGCCGGTTGGGTAGGATCGTCCCTCTTGGAGATTTCAATGCACTGACGAGTAGAGCAGCCCATGCGACTTGACCCCCTCGGCCGACGATGTCCTGCGGCTTCGCCCTTGAAACAACCCGCCACGAGGGTCGGATGACACCATGTCACTTCGCTTTGGCGAGCATTTGCTCCTGCTATGTGGCATTTTGACTTGATAATTTGCAATGGCCTTTCCGCGTGGCCCGATTCTGCCGCCAGTGCACATGCGAGGCAGGACAATCGAGGGGGGGTCTAGTGTGGTGGACTATGTGCTTCGTAGTTACACAAGATATGCATCTCATCGGTCGTTTCCGGGTGAGCCTGGAGCCGGGGGATGAGGAGGCCGACTCGAGATCACCTCCACTTTATTTGGACCTGGTTTGGCAAGCGCGGGAACCCCCACTATGCCAGCCCCTCGCCGTCCTCGGTTGAGACTAGATTATGAGCGGCGAGAGCCGAGATGCTCATGGGCGCCCTCCCGGTAATTCCGCGGACCTCCACACTAGAGCAGCGTGAGGCAGACCCGGTGACTTGGCTATTATGGGATGCGTGGACGGGTGCTGGCGAACCCCTTCCCCGCTTCGCCAGGGTCAACAACATTCCGCGTAAACCGATGGTTTGATGCGGAGTGTAAAGAATAGCCGCGGCCGAATCACGATTCGGATCCAGGTACCAGCTTGCGGAGCACCACCGCGATTACCGCACCCATCCGAAGGACACAAAAGGCGGTACCTTGCCGAACATCGGGGGAGATGTTCGGCCCTTTGGACACTCATCCTCGAACCTTTTGGCGAGAGTGCCAAGGCCAGCCCGACCTCTGGGGACATCACACCCGGCAATTAGGAGCGGTTACTGCAGCGGCTCTATGACCGCCCGGGGGCAGCGTGCCCATACCCCACCGGGATGGCCCCCATTGGTTCACGTGGGCGAGGATGTTGAGGAGGGCCTGCAACGGTGGCTAATGGGAAGGCAAAACACCTCGATGGTATCGAGCCGAGTTACTCAAATGGGCGGGGCAACAACGTGCGGTCCTCACTACCACTGTTCAACTGAGCATTGCGGAAGGTCTCCCAACCAATGGACCACAAGCGGTTGTTCCCATTCACAAAGACGACCGACCCACCGTCCGCCAATTATCGGACGATCATGGTCGATTCGGTGTTTGCCAAAATCATGGCGGGCATTCGAAGCAGCCGGTTGACCGGCGCGAGGCGGACTGGCGGATGTCGCGAAACCCTCACACAAAGGCGTGCTTTAGACCCACTTCACTCAACGATTGACCATATCTTTACACGCGGGCCTTGAAGGCGAAAACGACCCGAATCATCGGCGGACTTGTATTTGCCGCTTTGTGGACTTCCGCGGGCTTTTTGTATCTGTTCCCGGGGAAAGCCGTAGGCTAGAGCTGCGTCAACTGGGGCTCCAGCGTGCGGGAACCCATATAGTTGTTTTTGGCAGGATGCAGCCGTGAGCCAAGCATTCACCGATAGGTATCGGGTCCCGGGGTTGCCCCCTCTCGCCAACACTTTTTGGCCTCTACATTGATCGATTAGAGCCCCGGCTTCATCGAGCATGGGGATGGCATACAGCTTTTGCACCAGGTCATCCGCCCGGCTCATCTATCACGGGACGATGTTGGCTCAGCGGCCCGCGCAGAAGCGGATTCTTGCCGGATTAAAAAACCCCCGCCCCGAAGGGTTTTCGAGGGAAAAACTGTGGCAGCAATCAGCCTCCCATAGACCGATTGGTCTCCGTGGACGATAAAAGTACCTTCCTTTCTTCCTTCCTTCCTTTATTCCCTTTTGTGGCGCAAACAAAATTGGGTATGAATTAGCGTGTTTTTTCCTCCATTCAAAAACATGGCATTGCAAACCATGCTACTTCGAGATTGCTTGCTTTTGGAAACTGAAACCCATCATGCTGGCACCCAATAACTATATTCCATGAATTTCCCTATACAAAGTGTGCTATTTTAGTAATACTTACTTTAAAATATATGCTTTAAACTGATCTTGCAAAAAGACTTATCTTTAAAATGAAAAAGATTTACCTTTATAAAATGACAAAGACTTACCTTGCAAAACCTCTTGTAGCAAGCAGAAGAAATGAAATTGTATAGTTTAGCCTCATCATCCCAAGCCTCTACCAACGTCTCAACTTTCTCTGATGGGGGGAATGCTTTGTAAATTGAACCACAATTCTTACAAACAACAGGCAATTCCCACATAGATTTTGGATACAACCATGCCTACTCATGAACTATACCTTCCCCCCATGTATCTCTCTCTCTCCAAGCAACCTGCATATTTGTTTGAAATGTTGGACTCCTCCAAAGCGTCTTGATCAAATCCTCAAGTGGTAGCAATTCAAACTCAAGTTGTTTTTCATAAATGTGAACCATCCTCTTCTGCAAAGAAGGACATCCCAAGTCCTTAAGCATGGCATGCAACCTGAGTTTGAAATGGCATGTTAATTTTTGAATCTTCAAGCTCATCAAATACCTACATTATTTATAGTATTACCTATGCCATGATGAAGGTAGAAGATTTGAGTTTGTTCTCAAAAGCAAATTTGCAAGAGAATCACTTTCTTCTTTCTTAAAACCATCAAAAAGATGATGGAAAATTTCCTCTTGTCCATGAATGCTAACCTGGTGCTTATCCAAACAATGTTGCAACCTTACAATGCTGCCCTGCAATTTTGAATCTCGAATGTGTTCAACGGCATCACTCCTTGAGCTAGAGCTGGAGCTGGAGCTGGAGCTGGAGCAGTGATTTCCAATGCCTCAGTCGACTCTTGCTCATCCTTAAAACTCTGATTTTGTAGTAAAGGTCGAATTTGCTGTTGTTGCTCTTGCCGCACATCCAATATCCTTATCCTTTTCCTTCTATCTCTACGAAAGGTACGAGCAGAGACATCCTTTCCCAAAATCTCATCTCGCATTTTCGGCTTGATTGAAGTTTAGGGTTTTGTCATGTTGCTTAATTTTAGGGTTAGGGTTATGAATTTGGAGCTTGCATTTTTGTGTTCACACAAAAGGCGGGAGAAATGCTGCATAGGTGCAATAGTCCCGATCCTATTGCTATAAAAGTCGTAATCTATTTCTAACCTACTTTTTGGATTGCAGTGAACGAATCCGGCAGAGCTTCCAAATAAAATAAGGCAGAGCTTCCGAATAAGGTTGAAGTTGAAACAAATCTTCCAAATAAGGCAGAGCTTCCGATTAAGGTTAAGGAGAAATGAATCTTCCGAATAAGATTCAAGGGAAAACGAATTAAGGTAATGCACAAACGAATCACTCAGTTGGCATGAATTTATGTTCAATTTGTTGTTTACAATGGGAAACTAGGCAGAAAATGAGTAAGCCACTAGAATTTTAGAATAAGCATCAATCCATTAGTTTAAGGTCATTAGTTTAAGGTCATTGAGCATATACATCGAATCTACATAGCACACCTACTCCAAATGGCGATAGAGCACTGTGAAGGGCAGCACATGACCATTAGGGTGCTTGTATCCTTGGAACTTTGTTGGATGCTTTACATCTTTTGTTCTGAATTTTTATATGAACTTGTAAAGTGGTTTGGGCATAAGCCAGTTTATGAGAAATGTGTGCCAAGTCTAGGCAATTTTCTGACGGGCGCTGCATTGATGGACATCCTCCCTTACCTTTGAATGGTATTTGTGTTTAGTTATACGTAATTAGATTCAATTTAAATCAAGTTTTAGAAGACTGATTGAAGTTATATCTACAAGGAACTCGTCTCGTAGAAAACATCACATTTGTATAAAAAGGTCTGGCTTGGTTGGTGACCACCAAGATAGGTGAGTATAACTAATTATTGGTGGAAGCGAGTTTACTCTGTTTTGTGAATGCTCTGTTTTGTGATTGCTTATTTGTGTGCACAGTTTTTGGACAGTAATTCCTCATGGGAACCATTAGAGTAACCTATGAAATGATATATGACACTGAGACTTGGCTGAAAATGTACCCTAAGGATCCACTCTGTGGGAAGGCATTTTTGAAGATGCACTTTGAGGCAACAGGGCAATATGATATTTTATTGACGGTAAGATTGATATTTCAGTTAGTTAGTATTCAAAACATGTTACTAAAGCTACCAAGTTGCTATTAATTAGAATGAAGAAATCGCTACAAGAGGCATTGAAGATTATCATCCTACATTTTCTTCGAAGTCAAGGGGGGATTTTATTTGGAGGGTTTTTTTGAAGAGGGCTTAGAGGGTTTCTTAGAAGAATATTCTTAAGAATATCTTGATGTGGCAGGATGTAAACTACATTAGTTTATTTTTTAATATAGAGCAAAATGCAATCATAAAGTGAGCACATTCAAAGTATACACTCATAATATATTGTAGTGCACAAACCACACCAACAACTATTACAGAACGGTGTGAAACAAGAAATAGCATGCGTGAAATATTCTCCCATGCATTCTCAAGTAAGGACTCTTTGTTAGACATAAGTTGGATGGTGTCCAAGAAGAATATAAGCTCATGGTTGATGGTCTTGCAAATATGTAAATCAGATGGTTGCATGGAATATATACCCATTTCAGTTTTACCATAACATCCAAGCATATACATGTGGGATGCTTGTAGACCCTTACTAATGCTTACATGGAATATAGAAGCTAAATACTTGAAGATCTTTACTCTATAAGCTTCTCTTGACCTACGAAATATGAAGCTTGTATTTGACATCCATATAAGGGATGTTGACTTTTGTGTATGACCTTGTAGTTGTAAAGTTGGACCTTTGTAGTTGACATTCGTATGAGGGATGTTGACTTTCATGCATGTTACATCAAAATGAAGTTGTAAGCATTTCTTATTGGAAGGACGAGAGACAAATTTGATTATTGATCATTTAAAAAAAGTACAATAATCTAAGACACAAAGTTTAAAACCCAAAGGGGCCCTTTGTGCAAGACTCTTTCCACTTAGGAAAATGTACTAATAATAGATGAAGTAAGCTTTGAACATATGTAGAAATTTTGCTTTGCATGGCTACAACCATTATAGAGGCACAAAAAATTTGGAGCTACGAATATTTATTTAGAGGAAATGTCCCAATAAAAGTTGCATAAGTCAAAACAATATCACTCTTTCCCCTGCCAAAGACTTAGTTTTCTATGAACAATGTTCCCTTAGGGCAGTTTTCCATGGGCCCAAAACCTCAAGGTTTCCTTGAGGTCAACGTTGATCTTAGGTGTTCGGATGAGCACCTCGCCTGGAGGAGCTCAGGTTTCGGACTTAAAAATGAAGCATTGTTGCTTCATTTCTGGACGGTGAGATCAAGAATTGCTTTTCTCATTTTTTAAATTTACGGCATAAACTTTTGTCTTTCCTTCTAAAACTCGTCCCATTCATGCCAAGAAGATAGGATCCAGCCTTGTTAGGTTCATAGGAATGAGGCATCTCTTTTGAGCTCCAGAAAATCTGGGGTCGAGAAGCTCATGGGAAGCCGTCCTTTTAGGCTTTGGACAGGCATGAAAAAGGCAAAGAAAATTATATCAAGTGCTCCAAGCCATGCAAAATCTCTAATTGCAATACTCAATTGAACCATTGAAGAAATCTGCCACCATTGAAGAATCTATTGCATACTTTAAAGAAATACCGTATTGCATATCATTGAAGAATCTGCCACTGCCCTGCCGATGAAAGAATCTCGTGCAGCTTTTGAGGGTGTGCGCCGGCGCACCTGCTCCAAGAGCAGAGGATTATTTTCAACATTTGCTATTTTCTTGGGTTTTGAAGAGGTGCTTGCATCTAAGTTCACTTATCAACTATTGCCAGCTAGAGGGTGTGCGCCGGCGCACTAGGTCTACAGATGTGAAAATTCAATCCAACAATATATACATAGCCAACAATATATACATAACCAGAGCCAGAGTAAAAAAGGAGTTGTGTTTTTGGGAGAACCGAAGCTTGAATCCAGTAAAGCTTCCAACAGAAACCATAGGAAGCATAGAATTCGAGTTGGAGAAGCTTCTCAGAGGACGAATCCATCGCTTTTCTTCCCCAACTTTCTTTCTTGACATTTTTAGGGTCTGCACAAAAGCAACAACGAGGGCGCGTCGGCGCGCATGCTTCAAATTCGTTGGTCGAAGGAGCAGGCTTTGGCTAAACTGTAGCTGCGGGCTTTGGGTTTGCGATTTTTGTACATGTAATTTGCTATTTCCAATCCTTTTGTGCTTTGTTCTTTGCTGGTCAAACACATGCAGTACAAAGACTATGTTCAGTGTCTTCTACAATCCACAGTAAATATATTTATGTCACACATTCTGCTTTTAGTTCCAGTTAGATTTTTGCTATGCTAACTGGTTTACTAGGGCAAGTCCTGCATCATTATAAATACATGAAAGCTTTCGAATTTAATCTGTCACTTGGGATGCGATTCAAAATGCAATTTGAAACTGAGAGATCTATAGAACTAAGGTTATCGTTCTCTTGGCGGCCTTTTGCTTCCAAGTTTTTTAAGTGTAGCTTTTTGGATCAAATATCTATAATGGTGTCTTCATGTATTGTAGATATATGGGTACTATCATTGCAGTTGGAGATATTGATCCAAGAAGATGGCCAAGTACGAAGTGGAGGTGTTTGAAACAAGGTTTGTATTGGACTTCATTGTAAGCAATTATGCTATTATACTTAGAGCGTGATTGTTCAAAGTTTGTTAACTTATTAATGTTCCCCTTAGCATTATTTTATGTACTTTCCAAGGAGGATGGGATGAGCATACTGCTAATGAGAGGCAAGAGAGGGTCTTTCCATGGGAAATAGAGTCATTTATTGCACCTTACAATTGTTGGTTCTCCATTTGAATCAAGGATCAAAAGGTTCAGACCATCAGCACCATCTAGATCAGGTATTTTTAGGCATCTATTTAGATTTAGTAGGAGCAAGCAAGAGCCCAATTGACTTGGGTTTTCCAGCTACAAGAGGTCTACAAAGTGTTCATGGAATATGCCCCTTGAAGGAGATGAGTTTATATGGAGACCTCAAGGCTTGGATGTTACATGGTACGTTCATTTCACAAAGTTCCTTGGAATTGATATTTCGCCAGAAAGTTTATTCTCATCTATAATTACTTCAAGTTCACAGCAGATATGAGGGCATCTGATGTAACCTTAGTGCAGCCTCTGATGCGGATGTTTATAAGCCTATGAAAAAGTGTAGAAGTTTTGGTTTTTCATGGATAGATGACCCTTACATTAAGGGCGTGAAAATTCAAGGCAAAGCAGCTCCTGTTACAGGCACCTACACATTGGAAGACAATGCTGAACAAATTTCAAGATGCTCAAAATAAAAAGCAGAAGTGAATAAAGTGAAGATATTATAATATATGAATCAATCCAGCTGTATTAGAGTTTTCATATCCATAGACAATATGGACATTAACATACTTACATGGACATGCTGAAATCTCAAATGTTACATGACATTCACGCTAATGTGTCATGTTTTTTTCAAGCCCTTAAGAGAGGCATGTTCTTATGAATCCTTTAGATTCATTTCATTTTTGTAGACCTATGCTCTCTCATTTAGGCTGCATTTTAATTTAATTACATTAAGTATTCTAGGCAAACTTGTATACTAGGGTTTATAAGTCAAAGTTATATCACCTTACTAAACTACACAAACAAGTTTTAACGCTCGTTTGTGGAATTTTTTGTGTTAAAAAAATTGGGCTTTGTCCTACTATTTTTTTATTAGATTGGACACGTCCTGCTGAAGTTTGAGGTGTCTTATTTATCACAAAACTAAAAGGACTTTTGTTTAACTCAATTTTCATAAAATTTTGAATCCTAAACTCATTCCATCCTTCCCTACCCCATTTATGAGGGCAACCCATCATGCGACATAACCTTATTGATTTTTTTTATTGAAGGTTGTGAAGAAGGATAAAGCCATCATACTGATGTGCTTAGACCTTTATGACCTTATGGCTTCATTTCTAATACCTTTTTATGTAACTTGCGATGACTATTAAATTTATACAACCGGCTATGTAACTTTAGTTTCAATTCTAACCCAACTTAATTGACACTTCTTATATTGTGCCAAATTTGTGTAACCTTTAGTATGATGATGATGGTTTCTTTATACGTAATTGTCATATTTTTCGTTTACTTTATAAAAAATAACTACCCCTAAACCAATCAAACTTTTGTATAAACATCTTTCATAATTAAAAACCCTCTTAACCTTAAAAAAAAAACCCTCCAAAAGTTCGCACTCGAAGTCAACAAAGGGGCGGGAAGAATTAAGCAAAGTCATTGATGAGAAAGTAATGCCCAGGCTACACACGATGGATTTCGGTGAAGGTGTTCTCATTCCATGGCACAAGAAAGAAGTACGAACTCATATATTCGTCAAGTAAGCTAAATTGTTTATGATCTCATAGACTTAAACGTGGCATTGCATAAACTGGTACTATGCACAAAAGCAACAAGAAGATCACATTGTAACAAGGTGCAATAATAAAGATCGCTCTTGAGATCCCGTTTCCATTGTGACGAGGGCCTCACATTCGAATGCATAAGACTTCAAAGCAGGCAACCCTTGAAAAATTTGCAGTCTAGATAGTCTCCCTAAGGCTCGACAACCTATATGCCTAAACCTGGCATGCCAAATGTAGAAACTGAGAAACTGAGATTAGATTAGCCATGGAGGTGGTCATGGGTTTGAATCCTTTAAGCTATTGTTGGATCTGTTGTTGACTATTATATCTTTGTCCCCTGAAACATATCCTCTCTTATTTAAGTCTTGACTATTGACAATTCTGTGATGCTTCTACCTTTGCATTGCCATTATATTGAATAATATGCAGTCTATGATGTTTAATACATCTTGTGCAAAATACTCCAATATGCTTATTATCTCTCAACGTCCTGAATTCCTTCACTCTGCATTAATTTAAACTCTCAATTGCTCTCAATTAATTTAAACTTATATTTCTCTTAATTTATATTTGTTATTGTAATCTGCATAGTTCTACATATATGGCTTTCAGTGCATTGCTATTCCTTGTACATGTATAACTTTTAGTGTACATCTGTAAGCAGAGGTACATAGACATATATTTGCTTGTTTATTGATGCTTTTATTTTTGAGCTTGGACTGCAGATATATCAGTTGTACATGTATCTAATGGAGTCTACATCTGCAAATAGATGTACATGCATTTATTTTTAGAGTGCATCTGTAGATGGATTCATAAGTATGTGCATTTTTTACATATATGTGCTTTTTTTGGGCATAGATCTACATTCCCTAACTGGATACCTGGGTACATCTGATGTATCATCTGGGTGCATTGAGGTACATCTATGTACATTAAGGTACATTACATGCACATTTGGCTATAGTTAAATGTAGTTACGTACATTTGGTACATTTTATGTACATGAAATGTACCTGTTGAAGCAGAATGTACCTGATATTTCTCATTGTTTAAGTTCTGTTTTCATGTTCTTTTATGTCTATTGAAATTTAGATCATTTGTTTGTTTGCAGATGAGGTTGTTCCTATCCCAGAAGCACCTTTCATGGCTGATGTTCTTCAGCCATCTACATTGACTCTCTTTACAGATTTTATTGACCACAAGCAGACCGAATCTGTAGACCCGAAACCATCCAGCTCCAGATCACCAATGACATTTACAGTGCCAGTAATAGAACCATCTGCAACAGTGCCTCTTCGAACATGGCAAAGTGAAGTTAAGGAAATAGAGAGGATAGCAGTTGAGAAAGCTAAAGCAGTTGCAGGTGCAGAGCCTTCACTGACTGCTCCAACAGAAACACTTTCATCAGCAAGTGCTAAATTAGTAATTGGAGAAGCCCCTAAGAAAGATTCAGCTTCTGTCTCAGCATCATCTGCAGGTGCCAGTTCTGTACATGTTACAGAAGCTACAAAGGACACAGATCCAGATTTTAACCCAAGAGAGTGCAGGGAAGAGGAAGTTGAGTTGGTAGTTGAGTCCACTCCAAAGAGGAGGCAAAAGACTGCTGGTTATGTAACTCCAAGAGGTAAAAAACAGGCAAAATCTCCAGCAACAAAAAAATATCCTCCGAAAAGAAAATCTCCAGGCAAAAAAGTGTCACCACCACCAAGAAAGAGGTATGTACAAGATGAGCTAATTTTGTTAAACATCTCAGATTTATGATAATTAACCACATTTTTTTTGTACATAGGACACGATCACAGGCCGTGAAGGAAAATGATCCTGCTGAGTTGGAACCGGAAGATGAAGAGGAGGACCTACAAGCAGATATTGATGTGACAACAAAGAAGGTGCAGCAGTCCACAGAAGATGCTGAAGCAGGTGATGAAAAAACAAGGTGAGTAATATACAATTGATTACAATAGATATATTCTTTTGCTAATGCTGAAAAAGTTGGTTCCATTCACTCCTTATAGGGACTGTCCTCCTAAGCCTGCACCCTCTGTCTTTCAAAGTGATGTTGACGAGTTCTGCTGGAAGCTGGACTTGACCTCTAAGATGGTAGATGTCTATGAGAGGTAGGCTAGCATTTCAACATATTTATGTTATTTCATTTCCTAAGTCACTCATCTTATGTATTAATATGTATTCTGGATTTGTGTGCAGGTACCTTTGTAGCTGTCTTTCATCTGATTGGAAACACAAGTTTTTTATGTTACGACCGGACAACTTCCAGAATTTTGTGAATTCCCTCAAGAACAGGGGGGCAGATGCACAGAACACTAACATAAAGGAACGGTTGGATGGCATTTTGATTGCAAGATGCCAATACATATTTGTTCCAATTCTGCAAGGCCCAAATGTGGCATTGGCAATACTTGTGCTTCCTGGTCCATCGAAAAGCACTTTTCCATCTATAGCTAGCCCAAGTATACAGATCCTCTCTTCTGTCAAAGGCTATGTACCCGATGCTAAAGTGGTCCAGAAGTAAGTATGAGTTTCTGTTTTGTTTTTTATGATTTGATTATTCTCATATTGCAATTTCTTATGCTTTATTTATTCTCACATTGCAATTTTGCAGGTTTCATAAGCTTGTGATCAATAACATGATGTTGGGATCCAACAGCTTAAGCCATGGTAGGAAGAACTTTGATGCTCCTGTCTTCTATCCTAAAGTGCCAGAAACTAGTACCAGCAAACCTTGCATGCACATTGTGGCTTGCATGCACAAATTCATAGATGCCATGGTTGGTGCACAGCCAAGCTCCATTTTTGTAAGTTGAACATGTTATTTTCCTATTAGTTATTTGTTGGTATAGTCCTCTAATACTTGTGCACCATGCAGATGACACCCAGTTGGTTCACTGATGCCTATGCCAAGTCACAGAGGGATCATCTAATGGAGGCATTAATTGTAGAAGGCGAGATGAATATACAAACAGTTGTTCCTACACAGGGTAGATAGTCTCTTTGACTTGTTTGTAAATTACAGTTTTGTATGAGCCATACTCCGAGCTTCTTTGTACTCAATAAATAATGAAAAAATGATTTTTTTTGTCTCACTTACACCTGTGCAAATAACTAGATTGTGGAGCTTCGAATATCTTGAATCTAGAAAAGCCACACAGAGAGTGGGTCGAAAAAGGGAATTTGGAAGTACAAATGCAGACAACAGAAATCTGATAGGAAGAAATCATGAGTGCAGAGGTCGCGATTGTGGGCAGAGGTTGTGATTCGAGTAGTAGAACTGGACTTAAATTCTGTGTTGGGCAAGAGTGTGCACAAGAATGAAAATATTAACTCAAGATACCAACAGATCCAGAAAGATGAGCTTCAATTCAATTTAGGAAACGTGGTTTTTTCTTGCGGGCGCCGGGTTAGCATCATCATTAGCATTTGTAAGAGAAGGGTTTGATGTTGCCATCTGGTCTTCACTCACTTCTAAAAATCTTCAACCAATTGTGGATCATATTTGTGATGTTCTTTCCATAAAGCTGAAGTTTGTTTACAGCCAGGAGCAGTGTTGGACTCTGCCACACAAACACCCTATTGAACCTCAACGGGGGTTGTTTGTGAAACCATTAGCTATGGTATGGAAAGAATACCCAGACTACTATGGAAATACAGTTCTGATCGACGACGAAAGATACAAATCCACTCTGAATTCTGCAGGAAGCTACATATATCCTTTCTCTTGGACACCGATATTAGCTGGCGGCAGATTGCTTGTCATGGAGCTCATTCCATGGCTTAATGGATTCAAAATGACTGAAGATGGTATAGTTTATGTGAAAAGAGCATCCAATGACTAATCAAAGCAGATAACATATCGAGCGGTGTGGAACAGTTTTTGCCGGGCAAACTATGGCGTGCAACTTGGGTGCTCTAACTTGCCTAAATTTAGTCAATATATGGAGCAAGGAATGCAGAAACTGCCATCATGTTATTGGTCTCTCGACTGGCCCATTGTTGGTACAGACTTTGACTGATGTACAAATTCTCCAGTTATGAATATATGTATCAAAGTTTTTATTCATTGCACTTGAGTACTCTGTTTTTACTGTCTTTCTTATTGGTACAATTATGAGTGTGTATACATAATTAAGTGATCTTCATTTGCTTTGTAGATGAATGGACTGAAACACAAAAGACTATTAAGAAACTAAGAGATAGAGTTCTGCTGCACCCAGAGGTAATACAAACCAACACAAGCTGCAAGTACATAGAGTTGGGGACCGATTGTCGCTTCTATACTGCTCTTCCTGGACTTTGGGAAAAGGTACCTTTTTTGGATGGCTCATTGACATATGCATACACCAGTCGACATTCTAAATTTCCTCTTTTGGACAAATGTCTAATTTCTTCACTCCACATTCATCACATTCACCTTTGATGCATTTTAGTTTATGCCATTCATCCGTCACATATTTCTCGCAAACTGTTGACCTCCATAAGATACTAACATTATCAAAAGTCTTCTTGTTTGCTTGACATACTCCATTGTTTTGATGGGATGCACAGACACTGCAGCAGCAAGTGCAATTAACATGTAGGGATCTCCTCATATCATTGAAGGCCTTTAAATGTACGGATCGCTTTGCTCATGATTGACACAACATGTGTTTCTCTCCTTCAATTTCCTTATGCAATCAGGTTTCAGATACTCAAACTGTCGAAGGCGAATTTTGGTATCAGGATTCTGATATACAAACTGTTGACAAAGCTCAGACTGCAATAACAAAAGCATTAAAGACCATGTTAGCAAAATGATGTCGGCAACCAGATGCATCCAGAGTATTGAACTATACAATTGTACATTTAATGTATGTTCTATGTACATAAAATGTCCATCCAACAGTTCCACTAATCTGTTACTGTACATCTAATGTACATCCAACAGTTCCACTGATCTGTTACTGTACATTTAATGTACATCCAATGTACATCTAATGTACATCTAATTAATGTTACAATATTAGTACATCACATTAATGTTACAATATCAGTACATCTAATGTACATATGTATGAATTGTTTGGCTTCATTACCTGAAAGTACACTTAAATGTAAACGGATGTAATTTTGATATTCAAGTACATGTAAATGCAGCTGCATGGACATGTAAGTGTTAATGGATGTACATCTAAAAAGTACCTAATAGCACATCACTGCAAGATTTCTGCTACTATGTAAACAATGTAAAAATGTAAACAATGTAATATGCAATACATTTCATGAAAACCATGTGTATTCATTAACAGGTCACTCGGAACAGAACTAGAATATACAGAAGAAAGTCATGAAAGAATTTTGGAAGAAAACATAATCTCCAAAACTGAATTGATTCAATTACAAGAGCAAACCTGTGAGATATCAAGGTATTGTATTACTTGTGTTCTCCTCTTCATGACATCTCTAACCTTTGGTGAAACTTGGTATTATTAAGTCAAAATTCACGAACCTAACATTTGATTGAATCATCGATTCTATTTGATCTTGGCATCCTTCCTGCCAAAGCCCATACATTTGCTCCACTTAATGACATTATCTTCCTTCTTGCTGCAGCTTTGGATAAATTTCTTGGCTGTATCTTTAGCAATTTTGAAGAAACATTCTTGTTTATATCTCCTTTTTCCAAAGAATCATTGATAACAGTGAATGTTTTGCAGCCAATTTATCTTTGCTATTAGCAGACTTTACTTCTTGAAGCCCATCTTTCAAGTTTCTGATCATTGATTTCATAACAATAACTTCGGAAGGATTTCCAATTACAGGTTCGAAAAAAGAAAAAAGCCTATCATCTTGCAACAAACGAGCACTAAAAACTAATCTTTGATCTGGATGAAGCGTTTGCAAGCAACTGAGATGCAATCCACCGACCTGTCAATACACTGCTTTATTTGTTTTGTGGCATAACACTGTCCAATGTCGGCATACTTGCGCTTAGAACCACCACTTCCATTGGAATTCTCACCCTCCATGAACAGTTTGAAATTGATTTGTATTTCTTGTAGATTCAATTGGTATGTGTTTGCTTCTGGAATTCGTTCGGTGTTCGTCCTGTGAAAGAGGGGAATTTTGGAAAGGGAGGGACGGATCCATTCGAATTGGTTCGGTGGTTCACCAAGAATTTCGGGGGCGCTGTCAGGGATGATCTTGCAATCATTGCAAACCTGACACAAAACGACAAACCAGAGTATCTTGATGTACATCTAAAATGTACCCCAAAAAAGCACAAATTTGTCCTTCAATTCAGTACGATGTACGTACACCCTTTCATGCTTTTACCCGTAAAAAGCAAGGCAAGTGACAAATACGCCCCAAGGAAGCAGAGGCTGTGCAATTTTGTTTGCTGCAGATACCCCTCAGACAGCACATATGGATTCTGGTGGTAATTATATGGTGTAACACTGTTATCAACAATATGTTGCATGCTACCTGGGTTACGATGTCCCATTGGGTAAAAATAAAAATAAAATGGAGCTAGGGCTCCTCCCTACCTTCATGTATAGAGTTCCATGTTGCAAGCTGTACACATTGTCCATTAGCAGTATATTTGTAGCAAATAACCTTTAGATCACTAAATAACTTTAGTGCTAAAGGTGAACTAATTTTGCTGATCTTTAGTGCATCACCTGGCTTTAGATCACTAAATAACTTTAGTGATCACTAAATAACTAAATAATTTTGCTGATCTTTAGTGCCATAGCTAGATTAAAGTGAGCCAGATGAACCTCTAATTTCGTTATCTTTCTGTTACATCCTGTTCTGCAAATAAGGAAAGATCAGATGAGATCAGTCATATTTCAGTAATCCAGAAAGCTTGCATACTTGTTCTTCTGAAGCTTACCTATTCTTCTGATGTTTAGTGTACAAGTGGTCAGAAAGGTGCAAAAAAGCAAGCTGACTGTTTACTTGCGATAAAAGTTCGAGAAGGATCAGCAAAGATGTTTCTATAAACAACCCTTACATCAAGTCAATTCAAGGAGTCTAGAGCTACTGCTGTGAAATTTGCTGCTGCTGAGGCATATAGGTCAACATGGCAAGTTCAAGTGAAGATGTGGGAAGTAGTGATTATAGAGATCTTGCCTCACAATAAGGATATTTTATATGTATCTGCACTGGAAAGCTCAGCTTTTTATAAGAAAAATGTTGCTCGAGTTGTTAAAGGCGAGGTGGTCTATGTTCCAAATGATTATGTGCAGTTTGAGTCTGATGATGGTGAGATGGATACAAGTGAAACAACCATAGGAACAGGGACTACCATGTCTGTTTCATCAGTTGGACTTAGAACAAGTTTGCATAAGCGGAAAGAATTGGAAGGTAATTTTAATTTTTCAAGTTTAAATTCCGCAGACTATAATCCTTTATGTTCCTTGCAGCCTCAACACTTCAAGTGTCATCAAAAGTTCTCTTGGCTAAACAAGGAATCGTGGTTGGCATGGGAGAGATAGCCTTTCTTGGTCCGGGAGTATCCCATGGTACTAACATGGATGTTTCTGCTGCGTCAGTGCAAGTGGATCAAATTTTCTCTCCTCAGACTCCTCTCCCAATTCCAAGCATGGGGGCAGACAATTTGGGAGAGTGTGAAAAGGGGTTTACTTGCTGGCCAATAAAAGACCTCCTTCTTGTCCACCCCTGTAAGGAAATTCGGAATTCAGGTATGTAAAATTGTGTGCTCATCTCTGTGCTTTCTGCATTCTTTCTTGCTTAAGCTTTCTTGCATTTCTTTCTTTCTTTCTTGCTTTCTTTCTTGCTTTCTTTCTTTTACGTTTCTAAGGAGGGTGAGATCACATATATCACAAGACCTACAATGATACTGGGTTCATGCCATAATGCATCCCTTTCTCTTATTTTAAAAGGTTGACCTTTTGTGCTTGCTGGACCTGTAAACTGGGCTGTGTTTGTGCATGGTGCACAAGGGTATTAATTTTATTGGCTTATTATCTTCTTTTACCTCTACTTGGTGGCATACAAATGCCAATGATATTTCCACCATTATGTTTGTTGATATGATTACCGTTATAGATTTCCTCAAGTTTGCAGTGATCTACTAGGGAAGCACATTGTTGGCAGAACCACTGATTATGCCCTTAAGTTAGTAGTCCATTGTTTGTATCTTATTGTTTGTATCTTATTATTGCATTCACCTTGAGAATGTCTTCAACTCTTCTGCATGATATTTTTCGAGACTAAGGTTGCCTTTCAAGGGCCTTATTGTGATATAATGTAGCCAGTACAATGGAAAAAATCTTTATGATTAGAATATTCTGTGAGAACATGGAATGTGGACTTCATCGAATCATGGAAGCAATGGAAATGTCTAACCTAAATGTATGTCAAAAATCCTAACATGAAGAATGCGGCTGCTTGCCGTATACGGCCGTCTAATACCATCTATGGCTGTCTGATGCTGGATCATGACTCTCAACTAAATTTCATCATGAGTGGATTCACGCATTCTTATCTGGCAATGTGGTCCAGGTAACTAATCTTGTACTTCAGTTAAATTTTCTTGTAAGATAGTCACAGATTAAGCTTTAATATTTGATAATACAAATATCGTGCTTCAAGGCATGGTTGAAACGAAGCTTGATACAGATCTATAAAAATAAGGGCATTGCTCATTGTTTTCCTTTAAGACATGAATAAATCAGGGAGGCCTGAGGGCGCCCACAGTAAGGGTCAAACTATGCCTAAGCTTATTGAGTTACTTAGACGAAATGGGCTAGAGCACCAGTGGCACTCAACTCAATTGCTGGATCTGTGCAGGCAGCATGGACTGGATCCTAATAAGGATAAAAATAACCCTGGTATTAAGATGTTCATATCAGGGCTTGTGCCTTTGACGCTATGTAACAATGTTGCTAAAGGAGTGAAGGCTTCTACCAGCAGTGTTGATGTTGTTACCTTGACTAATTCTGAGGAGGACGATTCTGATAATAATTCCATCCAGCTAAATCAGGTCCTATACTAATTTAGAATGTTGTAGTTGTTTATGCTAGTGGGGACTAATTTTATAAGCTATATATTCAGTCAGGTTATCTAGGCGTAAATTTGATGATAGATTTAATTGCTTAAGTGGCCCTGGCATACGAATTGCTTTCTCAAATTACTGTGATGACATGCTTTTGTTGCTGCTTGGCTTTTTTGGATATGGCTTAGTTGTAGGCATCTTATAACATTGGTCTATGCATATGCTTCAAGCGTAAACATTTATTTACAAGAGAAATTAATAAGGAGCAAAATTATGGCGGAAGTCGCAAAGAAGAACAGGCTTCAACACAACCGCCAGACTTAGGTATTTTTTCTCTGCCATTTCATGTATTATATGCAAGTTACTAATCAGGATTTATAAATCCAGAGCAAGAAGAGGACGTTGTATCTTCTCAGGAAAGACATGCAGTCCTTGTTAACACGTTGGACTTAAGGTAACATGCATACATTATATTGATATTTTAACATGTATTGACATTTTCATTTTTCAGTGTCAAAGAAAAAGAAGTTGTTTGTATATTTCTAATGAAGATCTCAACTGTCAATGAGATGTACACTCAAATTCCAAAATTTATGGCAGAACAAAACAGGTTTAGACAAAGGACTTTTAAAGGTATTCGAAACCTCAGTCAATTAGAGAAGCTAGATCTAGTAGTAAAGCACTTACTAGAGCAAAATTCGAAGTTGGTCACTAAAAAAAAAAAATGCTCACCAAGTGGGGTTTTGTGTATCCGATTTGTTTTTTCGATGTCACTCATAGTTGGCGTGCTATAAGGAATGACTAATGTACTGATCTTTGATCTCTTAATAGACTAATTTACTGACTTGTTCTTTCTATATTCATGGTCTTGGTATTAAGAAATTGCATATAATTTTCAGTTTCTCTTTTTTTTTTTTTGTATGGAACATAATTTGTTTTATAGAATCCACATCCAATTCCGTCCTATCTGCATTCAAATCTACATCTTCATATGCTTTATTATCTGATCTAAGTAAACTACAAAATAAAAAAGGGGGATTGTTGAGAAAAGGGTATTAACTAAGTACGGGATATTAAATACAAGGTCACAAAAGGGGGATGGTTGAGAAGAGGGGTATGAACGGAATAAGGGGATATTAAACACAAAATCACGAAGGGGGGATTTTTGAGAAAAGGGTATTAACAGTATAGGATACAAGGTCACAAAAGGAGGATGGTTGAGAAGAGGGGTATGAATGGTTTAAGGGGATATTAAACATAAAAGGAGTATGAACGGAAAAGGAGTATAAACATAAAAGGGGTAGAATAGAATAGAATAGTTTTTTTAACGTCCACGGAGACCAATAGGTCATAAAAGGGGTATGAACGGAATAAGGGGGATATTAAACATAAGGGGATATTAAACATAAAAAGGAGGATGGTTGAGAAGAGGGGTATGAACGGAATAAGGGGTATGAACGGAATAAGGGTATATTAAACTACAAAATCACAAAGGGGGATTGTTCCTAGAAAGGGGTATGAAAATATAAAAAGAAGGATGGTTGAGAAGAGGGGTATGAACGGAATAAGGGGTATGAATGGAATAAGGATATATTAAACTACAAAATCACAAAGGGGGATTGTTCCTAGAAAGGGGTATGAACATTATTTGTGAGAAAAGGGGTATGACCATTGCATATGGCAATGGGGGATATAAAAAAAATTCAAATAAGGGGATATTAATCTACAAAATCACAAAGGGGGGATTGTGGCCAAATACCCCGTTTCTGAAAATCATGTCCATTCCACGAAAAGGGGGATTTTAAGGGGTTTTTTATGGGGGATTTTAAGGAGGATATGGGCATCGTTTTTGATGTGTCCGGAGGAAAGTCGTCTTGTCCTGGGGACTTGCCATGACTCAAAGAAGAGGGTACCCTAAGGACGTCTTCCTTAGTGATCTCCGTCATCATCTGCCTATTCTCATCCTCAGATAATTTTATTCATCAAACAGGCTTTACTGGTGGTTAACAGTCTTCTGGATAGTAAATAACTCTTTATACTTATTCCGAGGGTATTGTTTAGCACAATGGGGCGCCATTCATGAAACTGCATGGGCCTCTTTACTTTAGGAACAAGTGTAATAATGTCTGTAGCAATAGCTGGATGCATTTTTCTACATGCCCATATGACTTTAATAACTGCTGTAATATCAGCTCCCAGAACATCTAAGAGGGAAAAGAAAAACATATTTATTTAAAACCATCTTAGAAAAACATAAGGACAATTATTTTTCTATACAAATATAATTTTCGTCCACATCTTAAGTTCAAAGTTAAGTAGTTCTTTTGCGAAACCACGACTTTTAGGCACGTTTAGCTCTGCAAAAAATAGCAAAACAAATTCAGAACAAGACAAGAATGTATTACCAAGTACATAATGATGGATGGAAAGTAAATAGGACCTTGCAAAAGAGGAACTCTTATGGCATATTCAACAAAACTTGGACTTATTCAAATTTAATAGATAGCACTTCAAGGATGCCATTATAAGAATATATGTATTGTTTAATTTTTCTTGATTGTTATAATTTTTATAAGTTCTAATTATATAAGTTTATTCATTTTAATAGTTATTAAAGTATAAAATTCTTTTTCAAACTAACTTTATCTATTTCAAATTAGACATTTCAAGGATATAAGATTTCAATTTTCAGTGATTTAACAAATTTAAAATTTGGCAATCATGATAATTTTTAAATGATATTCGATGGTTTGATAAGTGATAACTTAAAAATATTATGAGAATTTTCACAATTTACAAATTTTTATATTTTTTAAAGCAGTGATTTTTATATACAAACAGTGATTTTTGGACCACCATCAGGTGCGTTGCCATGGGTCACCGTGCTTATAGTTTGGCTAATTATTGTTGCATTTTTTTTTGTCATAATTTTGAACAAGGCAATTAACTGGAGAGAGAAAACAGTAAAAGTCCAAATTTTGAGGGGTCACATGTGGTGTCAAAAGTATGCCCTTGGACTTACTGTTTCTTCATGCCCTATCTATGAGATAGGGATACCACATAGATATGGGATTGCAGGTGCTATTTATGTTTGCTTTGCATGTATCATGATTGTAGCACATGTTCTCCTTCTCCTTTACTTACAGTCATCTCGATAAATGTGTTGACATTCTTTTTTTGTCAATTTAAATATGCTTTTGATATTATATGTGTAGTAAGCATATGTATATTTAAGATATGCTTTTTATAAGTTCTAATTATATAAGTTTATCTTTAAATAAACACTCTAATAGTTATTAAAGTATAAAATTCCTTTTCAAACTAATTTTATTTATTTAGAATTAAATATTTCAAGGATATAAGATTTCAATTTTCAGTGATTTATCAAATTTAAAATTTGGCAATCATGATAATTTCTAAGTGATATTCGATGGTATGATAAGTGATAACTTAAAAATATTATGAGAATTTTCACAATTTACAAATTTTTATATTTTTTAAAACACTTTAAGAAAAGTTTTAGATTGAAATTAATTAAATGATAAAGTTAATGGTTTAATAATAAATATTGAATAATTCAATAATAAACTATTCAATTTTTTTTAAATTGAAACATAAACATAATGATACATAGTTTAAACATAAATGTAATCATTTAATTAATATCAATTTAGAACTTTCTTTCAATATTTTAAAAAAATAGCATTTTAATCATACAAAATTTATCTTAGATCAAAATTTAATTTTAAATAGATTAGAATGAAAATTAGTTTAGAAAGTAATTTTATACTTTTATCAATAAGGGTAAAATTACATATAATTTTATCATGTTATCCTTCACGTATATCTATTAGATTTGAATAAATTCAAAATTTTGTTAAACATGTCATCATCCTCTTTGCCACTCATTTTGTTTCCTTATGTTTTTCTAAGATAGTTTTAAATAATTAGATGTCAAAATTATGGGCAGAACTTTATGATGAACAATAGAAGGAATGGCATCTACCCTTCTCACCCTGCAATGAGAAAGCTCTGGAATAGCAAATGCAAAGGATACAAGGTGAAATCTCAGAGGCTGATCAAACTCTCGCTATTTAGAGGCCAGCTTGCATGTGTTGGTGCCAATCAGTCTTTTATATACAAACAGTGATTTTTGGACCACCATCAGGTGCGTTGCCATGGGTCACCATGCTTATAGTTTGGTTAATTATTGTTGCCATTTTTATTGTCATAATTTTGAACAAGGCAATTGACTGGAGAGAGAAAACAGTAAAAGTCCAAATTTTGAGGGGTCACATGTGGGGTCGAAAGTATGCCCTTGGACTTACTGTTTCTTCATGCCCTATTTACGACATTGGGATACCACATAGACATGGGATTGCATGTGCTATTTATGTTTGCTTTGCATGTCAACATGTCATCATCCTCTTTGCCACTCAAAAGCGAGTTGTTTTCAAGTCAAGGGAGCACTAAAAAATAGAAAAAAACCCATCAAAAGTCTCATATTTTAATACTATCATATGCATGTAACGCAGTTACCTTATGTCCAAGTCCGAGAAGAAATGTCGAGCTCAACCGGACTACAACATGAACAAACAAATGGCACTCGGTTGTGCGGATCTAAAATTCACTACCGTGTAAGAATGGAGCTACAAATATTCTCAAAACATATATCAAAATAAATGAAAAAAAAAGTAACTCGTTCTATCTTTACAAAAGCATCATAATTGCCAACATTTCGTGAAGTATGATTTCCCTGCTCCCTTAAAAGCCTAAAACATAATAAGTGATTGTTAAAAAAAACTAGCAAAAGACACACCAGAAGGTTTTAGCAAGGTATTGTTTTGAAATAAAAATCTAGAATTGGTTAGATTTCTTATTTTTCAAGTTGTGTCCAGCTTTGGACAGGATATACTTGTAATAGGTTGTATATATGCACCTTTTCATTGCAACCTAGCGCACAATAAAAACTTTATGGTTATTTTGACTAGATAAGTTTTAGGTGCAAATAAGCTAAGAACTAACTTTTGATAATGATGCATTTTCTTTTTCATACTCTTCATAATCTTGTAGAATTAAATTTTGCAAGAATTTTGTATGCCTAGATTGATTTTGCATGAATTTTGCATCGTAGACTTTAAAATTGTTGTTTTGTCCTTCATAGCTATGTATCTGTGTCAGCTATGTGCAACACGGTTAAATAAATTTTTTCAAAATCCATTATTTTATGAAACATGGTCAAATAAATTTTTTCAAAATCCATTATTTTATGTTTGTCTGCGTTCTATTTCCTCTTCGTGTTATCCGAGATGTATACACCAGGACAAAAACAAGGCATGTGTTTGCTGTGACTTGGCAAATTGTGCAAATACAGAATCCCACACAACATGCAATTTGCAAAGCGCGATGCGCAAATCCGGCATCTAAAATAGGCTTATCTTCTACGCCGAACCTAGATGCAGCCCCAAACCTAGAGAAGGTGTGGCAACTCCTAATTCATGTGGCAAATCAAAATCCAAAAACAAATCCAAAGTACTTCGACAAATCGAAATGAGCATAAATACAGAGATAGAAATAAAGAATGTAAAAAGTGGAGCACATTAAACATAGAAAACAATAATATGAAAGGAAAACGCGAATCCTATGCATCAGAACTGAGATGCTTCACAAATTGCAACAGTTACAATGCCTAAAGATCACAATGCAGGTCAAAAAAAAAAGTCTCCAGTAAAAAAGTAAAGAACAGAGCCCCTACATCAGGGGCAAATCCACAGCAGCCTTCAAAACCACAACAGAAACTCCCTTGCATCAGGCCTGGCAGCCCCAGTATAGAAAATCATAGTGGAAGATTTATGGCCACAGAAATGCACCTAAATCTCTCTTCGACAAACCATTAGCAAGAATTCCCACAAGAAGCTGCCAATTAAAGCCTTTGCTCGTCCTAAAAGGGCAACAAATGCAGGTGAAACTGTTGTTGGATCTGGTTCCGGCGGAGGAGTGGTAGCTACAGTAAATCTCCATAACAATTTTTATTATTTTTTTGCTCCTTCCACGTGTCGTCGTGCTACAAATTATTCTCAGTGCAGAAATACTACAACAAATTTCACCAAACTCCGCTTTCACAGCCTCATCATAAAACTTTTGTGGTGGATTAGATGATATATACATCTGATAAAGATGGTTTTGTCATCCCAGGCTGCCGTATACCAACTCAATGCTATGCTCGCCCTTTACAAGAAACTCTGATACAACCTCGGCAATTCTATACTTTCATTAATATCCAAGTTTTGTCATAGTAAGTTATGGAAGTACCCCAAATGTTTGACAGGCCAAACACTCTGATGCAGTTTCTTGATCATCCAACAGTGAGAATTTGCAATCTCTGAGTCAGAGCCCCCGTATCTCCGAGGAAAGTATTGCATACCTTTGGCATGTAAAAGCAGCTTACCCTTTTTGTATAGAGTTCATATTAGCAAGCTCTGGCATTGGAACTAGCTCACCACATAAAATATCCATAATTTCTAGTCTGGTTGCGCTTATATCCATCCGCTCATCATTGCATCATAGAAGCTGCCATGATTTAGAATGCTCCTATTGGAGCTCTAATAAATTTGTCCTAAGATGATAGAAAACATCGCATGTCTTTCTAACAATTCATACTTTCATCAAGATAACTCCAAGTAAGTATTTAATGATCCCATCGATAGTTTCTTGGAACATCTCATTCGGATGCATCCTAAACAAGCCACCAGGAACAAACCTGCCATGCTCCAGCAATATCCAGTATCATAAACATGCCATCATAGTATGTCTAGAATTAAAACAAGAGCAGTTGATTTATTAGATATAGTTTCATAGTCTTTAGCAAGTTAAATAAGCAGCTCCTTAAGCCTGTATTCAAAAGTTTCCATAAATTTTTCCTCACTTTCTGTGTCTATAACTATATCCTGCAGCACTTTAATGACAAGGTTCCCAATTTCCTCTGATGCTCTTACTCATAACCCTGCAGATACCAATTTCCAAGCAGACCAAAATATAAAAGTTTTCAATTCATGTGAGTTTCTCCTGCTTTAATCAAATGCAGGAAGGAAGCTTTAAGGACTTTACTCTTACAGAAACTTCCGTCCTTAGATTTTGTCTAACATCGGATTTAACAATTTCAACTAAACTATCCATAGCTTTTAATAGGCCACTGAATTATCCAAGTGTACTCAACATCATTTCTATCGAACTTTCATCCTTCACCATAGCCAATCTGCATCGATTATTCTTCACCAACATTTTCAAACTTAATACAAGCGACAGCAATGGGTATAATTATCTAGATACCAAGCTAACACCAAAAGCGGTCCGTAGGGACCACCTTCAAAACACATGGTTATAAACATGGGGTACCTTGGGGTAGAAACTTTCAGAGTAAACCAACAATAATGCTTGGGGTAAATCCACTGGCTACTATCTACAATCACCATGATGACTAATAAGCAAGCTAAATCCAATGGCTATGATCTACGTCACCAAGCACCTACAATCACTGAGCACCTGCCGATTAAACACATGTCACTTATAATTCATAAGCCATATTGCAACCAGTTTTCTGACGAAGCTCATCACTCTCTTAATCAAGCACGGAACACAAATAGCTTTTGCAAACAACCATAAAAGGCACAAACACCATAATCGGACAAAAGAAATTGTAGAATTTTGCCAACAATATATATGTTTATATTTGATTACATTTACTTTTGAACGTAACTGTTATCAAGAACATAATGCAGACATCTATAGCTTATGAAGTGTGAAAATACAACAGACGTCTCAATGCAAATGCTACTCAAAAGAGTCGAGCTGGGAGAGGGATGAAGAACACATTACTCCCGCTTACCAAATAGACAATCTGCTAACCTTTTTGCAAAATTAACCTTGGGACATTTGCCACTAGCCTATTACCCTGTCTTCAACTTACTTATTACAGAATAAGATTTGACAATCAAAACCATGCCTAACCTTGAGAAAGATCAACATACTGTGTTAGTGTCATCCGATTCCACAAATCATGATGGTAAGCCAACAACTAGATGCTATTAAATGAGTGTTTACTGTAGTGGGCATCCTATAGTTTAACATTTTAGCAAAGCTGATATCGCTCATTAAAACATAAGGGATACAACAAAATTCTAGAAGAACACCATCCACTTTTAAAAGCTGCTTCAGGAAGCTTTTTTTTGCTGGAAACAAATTGAAGGGGCTAAAAAAGAAGAAGGGGATGAGAGACATGCTTCGGCTGCCTGTTTGTGGGGGCTAGCCACATGTTAAAAAATTTGTAGTCGCATTTCATTATGTGGAGTTCCATAAAAATATCCAGAAAGGGCATATTTGGTGTAAAGGGAACATTTCCAGAAAACCTAAACAAAGTTAGATGGTATATTTCTGGAGTGAAATCAGGGAAGACAGTGTAGCTAGAGAAAACAAGATAATCACATAGATAACCTACACTTTTACAAGGGTACAAGAACATGCAGACTAGATGCTGCTATCAGCTACTGCCTCGTCTGGCTCTGCTTCCTCCTCCATGACACCTTTAACCTGAGTAGCCAGATCTTGTCAGTAATGGTAAACTGGACAGTATATGCAAACAAATGTGGCTTGACATTAAAGGAAAAAAAGCTTCTCTTCTTATCCAATTAAGCTCGGAACTAAAATCGAGAAACCTACCTCGGGAATATAGTGTGTCAACATGTTCTCAATCCCCGTTTTTAAAGTAACAGATGAACTTGGACAACCACTACATGCCCCTTGCATTTTCAATTTTACAATGCCAGTATCCCTGCAAGATACGAGAATTAAAATCACCCCAGTAAGAGCAAAAATACCTTTTCCAAAGCACACGTACCGATCAAAACCACGATAGACTATATCACCCCCATCATCACGAACTGCAGGCCGTATGCGAGTTTCCAGCAACTCCTTGATCATTATTACAGTTTCATCATCTCCCTAACATAATGCTACAATTTAGATAAATCAAAGCAAAGGCTGAAAATTACAGCCACCTTAAAAACTGCAGAGTTTTTTTTATTCACGGTAATGCAAGGTAATATATACACAACAACAATGTCAAAGGAAAATGGACCATCATGGATAAAGCAAGGCTATAAAGTATAGAGACACCATCTCCATCGCCACAAAGAGCAAGAACGAACTTAATATAGCATAATTTTTCATTATACAACATATACATGCACAGTTTACTTTATGCACACTGCAGTTTTATTATCCGGCAGTGATCAACAGAGCTAACAATATTTCACAAATGAAGATTCTTTTTCAAGCTTCTACTTACTTTCTAGCCATATGCGTACTCTACCTAGATGGGCATCATCCAAGAGAGTTTGCTTCTTGAGAACTGTACCTACTTTTATTGGGATACAGACCTTATATGGCAGATGGACTCTGCGCCTCATCACTTTTTCTTATGCTCAAAGAACATAAATTGAAAAAGGAACCTAATCACTCAGAATCGAGTAAACCTTGCCCTACATTTGGACAAGCATACTTGAGACCCAAGCTACTACAAACATAGTCATGCCAATCTTTAAGCTACTTCAAATATTAGCAATAATCCCTAAAAGATCCACAAATAAACATTCTTGCCTTTCTATACAATAATTCTTGTTCTCAATCATGCAAACAGTGCATAATAAAATCTATGTTGAATTCAGTAATTCGTGTCTTACCTCCTGAATAGCAGTATCTGATGGGGTTGCAGTTTCAGTAGAAGCAAATAAGGGCTTCCCTGATGTATAATAGTCCATTATAACAGCAAAAATCTCTGGCTTGAGAATATCCCAGGCATAATCTTCTGACTTGGTGACTGTCACAAAATCAGCTCCAAAGAAGACTCTGGTGACACCTATGTACAATTACAATGTTATATTTGCCACATGAACAACTTTTATGTACTGTCATATGCCTCTATGTCCATGGAAGAATTAAATGTCGATGCAAAGCAACAAGTACATACAATTTTGCATGCTCTATGAAATTACAACAATGCATTTAAGCAGAAAAAGTAATTAACATATTTTATGTGACTTTCCCTACATCAGAACAATGAAACGAAAACCAACAAATTCACAATACCTACCATCAACGTCAAAGATGGCCTTGGCTAAAGGGGACACCATGGCTACTCGAGCATTTGGAAAATCAGAGCTACCAACATCCATCACGGGTTTTCCTGGATAAAACATCAAGGAAGCAGGATTGGGAGTCGATTGCACTTGTATAAACATACCTCTCCGTTGTCCTGTTTGAAAAAGCTAACATTAACCGGAGAAATTATGACAAGAACAAGAGTGGATTCAATCTGTAAAACATGTGAATTTCAACGAAATCTTACCATTACACGGAATCAAAGGTTTTATTGAATTGGCTCTTGTGATAGGCGATAGCGTGGCAAAAGCTGTAGGGTTGAAACTTTTGTTGGGTGCACGGGGATGAAAGTTCCGACAGAGTCTTTGTGAAATGGGTACTCCAAATTTCTGCAACAGACGCCGGAGAGGCGCCATTGTCTGTAAAGTCAAGGACCCAAATAGGCCTTTGCTTCAATTCCTCGTAGCATGGATAGTTGGCATTTTCTAACTATTTTTTGCGCTTGTAAATAGGGGAAATAAGGAAATAGTGTCGATTGCAGTCGCGTGTCAATTGCGTTAGGAGATTAGAGTACTTCTATGCATCAATAGAAACGAGGCTTTATGCATGGAGACCTCGATCCTTTCAAAGCAAGCTCTGGATTCTCTTTCACAACAGAAAGTTCAGGAATGAAAGGTGATGCCACCATTGGCACCCTAATTATACTAGTCATGGTGCCCAGCGTTGCTGCCATTATGTGGGGACCTATAAAACCCTCGACATCTTGTGGAGACTTGTAAATGTGTGGAGACCTGTAAACAACGCTAGAGATCTTGTGGGGACTTGTAAATGTTGGGAACCTGGGCATCGTGTGGGACCTGTACAATGCCCGTTGGGCATCATGTGGGAACTTGTAAATGTTCGAAACTGGTGCATCCTTTAAAGACCTGTGGACATCATATGGAGACTCGTAAACTATGTTGGGCATCATGTGGGAACCTATTTTTATAAGGCAAATTATCCCCATGCTGCGCCTTGCTCCTTTTTACCAAAGGCTCTTTGGTATGCTAATGTAGGCATAATCACAAACAGAACAAAACCTGTGGAGTATCAATCAATCAATATTGTTAAATTGGGATTTTCCGGTTTGGTGGAAATCCTTTTTGGCTTTTTTCTAAGATTATTTTCCTAAGGTTTTTGGCGTTTTCATCGCCGGGAATATTTCTCGATTTCCAAAAATCGAAGAATTTTTTTTAAGTATGGTTTTGGGTGCTTGAATTTTATTTTGCTCCATCCTTATCCAATGCCGGATGGATGCCACACGGAATTCGCATGCATCTGGGCGACATCTAGAAGGATTTATCTTCAAAGAGTTTTTCAAGGCGAGGCGCTTCCACGTCCGAATCATCTCACAGGTGAGGGCTCCTTTATCTTGATTTCCTTTTTTACTGGTTTTGGCCGAATCTCCTCTTCATTTTCTTTGTTACTGGTTTTGGACGAATCTGCATAGGGATTTTAAATCCTATTTCTAGGTATACAAACCAGGCATGGCCTTGCAGATTTATGGTATTAGAAATGGCCTCTTGCTAATTTATTTGGTAATCAAATAGTTGTTTCTTTTTTGTTTCTTTTCTCAGGCATAGTAGCTCTCCACAGTAAGCATAAGCATTACATTGAAGAGTGATTTGTGAGCCATTTTGCCTTTACTTTTAGCCTATATGATGTTTGAGAGTGAACAAAGTAGAGGCTGAACTAAAGATGTAGAGGTAGTTTGTGGGTCAGTCTGCCTATTAGTTTTAGTCTAGATGGTTCTTGATTGCCATATTATGTCCTTGCAAAATCATTTATACAGGAATTGTACCTATAATTCTTAAATACCTTATAAGGGGATTTACATTGAAGAGTGGACGAAGCAGAGATTTACGAATAAAAAAGCAGAGGTAAGGAGTTCAAACAACGAGTTCTAATTGTTTTTTAGTGTTATTGTTAGAGATATTACCAACAATATTGAACCATTATGTTGCTTTTGGCCTAGCTGGTTGTTCTGTGGCTTAGGACTTTGTGTTTATGTAGGAACATAATTCTGGAAGACCAGAGGAGTACACTCGAAGATGATCTCCTACTTGAAATATTCTTGGAGATACAAACATCTACTATGCTTGCTTTCATATTTCCATCTCTGATGGTAACAAGATGAGCCAATTATTATCCTGATTTCTAGGTTTAGGGTCTCTAAGCTCTAAAACCACAAAATTTTGTTCTAATTTATTCTTTCCTTCTTATTGTGTTGTCTGTGTTGCAAGGTCTGGCAGTAGAGCCGCATGATGTCTATCGGTATGATGCTTTTTCGTTTCAGTTCTATTTTCTGTGATGTCTACTGGTATGATGCTTTTTCGTTTCAGTTCTATTTTCTGTTTAAGTTTGTTTTAGGTATGATCTGGATATCTTCATGCATATATGGGGTATGCATGTTCAGTTCTGCTCATTAAAGTAGTGTTGTAACATTGAGTGCAAGCAGTGTCATTATGCTTTTCCATTTTAGTTATTTTTTATGATTATTTAGGACTGTTTTTATGATCCGAACACAGTTCTGCTAATTTAAAGTGTTGTTATTGCAATTACAAAATTGAGTGCAAGCAATGTCATTATGCATGTGCATGCACTCTTACATTCTCAAAAGTTCCAAAAAATGAGTAAATTCTTGACATGAAGCTTCTATCTTGCGATTCTTATGTGTTGAGTTTGACATTTTATTTAGGATATTGCTGATGCTATCTCAACCTGTTCAGGATAAGCTGGAAACAACAAATTTTCTACAAGGTAAGTTGCTTTTGGTGGACAATGGGATGGTATGCCCCCTAATTTTTAAGATTTGCTTAGCATTCAAATGCATACATTTTTAACCTATTTCTAGGTAACTATTGAGATTCTGCATTTCTTTGAACTCTATGCTACCTTATCAAGTTTCTTGAATTTTCAACTGATTTCTATATTATTATATTCCCTACTACCATAAATTTATCATTTTCTCATTATATGTCATATGTTCGACTATAACTTGGAATCTGTTCAACTATAACTTGGAATATGAAGAATATCTCAGATAGACTAACATTCAGAGCATCTATCAATATGAATCCATGTGGTCATGTGCAATGGTTCCAGTTCTTTCAAACATCATTATCATTGCAGGCCCTGCTTGGCTATGGTCTTATAAGCTCGAAAGAATGGAGCATGTCCTTCACTTTGAGTTGCTATGTCTGATTGGGGGAATGCATGTATGTTGATTCTTGATGCTGCCATGTTTGTCTACATTTTAAAGGGTCGTGCAATACTATTTTCAGGTTATGCAGACCATGAATTAGATGGAGTCCTAAAATAATTGCAGCAAATACGACATAATGACTAATCTCCAAGTGCTCTTACATTTGGTAAATTTGCAAGGCATATGTTCTAAACCATTCTACTGATTTAAGTTTGGATTAACCTAAACCATTGCATCAGGCATGGTTGCATTTCTAATTCCCATCTTTGTTTTTTGAACTGCGAAAGTCTGGCAGTTCATTTTTAGGATAAACCCAAGAACAAATTGAAGCTGGTTGAAGGCGCTAGTGAGAGAGGCGCTAGTGAGATGATGTGCTAGTAAGATGAGGTTTTGTGCTTTATTCATGGCTTAGTATATTTTCGAAAAGTGTTGTGGAACTCAACTCTCGGATCGTCGTCTCCAATAACAGATCCCTAACATCCCCCCGGTAGGGGGGACGCTTGCATGCTTGCTATGGATCAATGGCTCCTTTACAGATCGACGGCGCCTTAACAGATCAGTGGTCCCTTGAGTTGGTTGGCTCAGAAATTGATGGGTAAATCGATTGCCCTAACAGGTGAAGACTCTGATTTGGCAGTTTATCAAAAGGGAATGGAAGATCTGCCGTGATATGGGCAGCTTAACGTGCTGCAGTGGCTTAGCCCAGACCCTCTCTTAATCTGCAGGCCTACTTTGACCGCCTCCGCCCTGTGATCCCTGATCTTTGGCACGCTTCACCTCTCAAACAAATTCTGCTCTTGTCCTTTAAGCTGTTCTTCTATGCTCTGGTCTAGATTTCTAGCCTTCTCTCCCTGGATTTGCCATTGATTGCCTCTGATCCTTTTTTCTAACATATCCACAATGGGTCTTCCCTAATCATTCCATGATCTTCTATAAATATCGATAGCATGGCTTCCTTATCTCATCTCCTCCACCTAGTTCATGGGTCTTCCCCTGCCTCTAGATGTGATCTGCTCAACTTCTGCCCAATCGTCCCCAACATATGTGGTTTCTTCCCCTTCTTCCCCATCTGATTTCAGCAGATATTTTATAGTCATTTTTGCAACAAACACAATTTGCTGCGGTTGGATAGAAGGTTTTTCAGCTGATCTTTGGAATCTGCTAGTAGATCAACACATCTTCCCTGATCTGTATTTCACTGGTGTTCAATCTGTTATTACCTCAAATCAACAGGCCTCAGCCACTGAACTCAGGATAGCATACCTTGGAGAGGACCGTCCTGTCACATCTCTCTTCTCATGTTATTGCCACCCTCTAGCTGAAATGGTCACAGTGGAGCTCTATCGTGTGTCTTGATTTTCATATGGGCTCCATCTCCAACTCTGCTATATCCAGCTCTCAGCTCTCACATCTCTCCACTGCTTCCTCCCCGAATCGATCTGAATATATCCTTCGCTTGGCTATCTTAACCAACGGTATCCACCTATGGTGGGGATGGATTGAAGGCCCGGTTGACGAGCTTTGGTCCACGCTGATTGATAATAGGACACTCTTCACTGATCAATTCTATTGCCTAGGAGGTTTACTCATCCAGGGGGATCCTGCCATTGTTAGACGAACTATGAGATACCTTGTCTTTGCTGATCCAGCCATTCTGCCTTCTCAGGCATTTCTAGTTTGTCCAGTTTGGTTAAGAGGTGATTATTGGCTGGAAGTGTACTAAGGATGGCAGAAAACCTTGTTAGTGGTGGTCCCAAGATCATCCCATGTCTATCTGATCTTGACGATCCTCCCCCTAATCCAAATGTTGCTTCCATATCCCTGCATATCCCGGAGGTGGCAGATCGCATCCGTCGTCTGAATAAGATCGGGCTGATTGGGAAAGTCATCAGAGGTAACCCCAATCTAGTGGAGATTGCCAAGGTGCTGGAGCGGGTCTGTAGGGCAAAGATCCCGCCAAGGGTGCTTTGGCTGGGCAACCTATACTTCCTAGTCACTACTGCTATGGAGAATGATGCCAATATTTTATTCAAAAAAGGCATTATCTCATCCTTGAATGGTCAGTTCCTGCTTCAAAGGTGGCGCGAAGACTTTGATCCTGCTAATCCAGAGGCAGTTTTCTATCCTGTGTGGGTCTCTCTCAGCAGTCTAAGATCTGAATATTGGACGGAGAAAGCATTCAAATCAATAGCTGCCTCTCTTGGTGAATTTATAGCAATGGGCAGTAATAGTAACGAGGCCCCAAAAATCTGCATCTCAATGGACATTCTTAAACCCATACCAGATCAAGTTCCTTTTGTTGGGTATAGGGGAAAACAGATTATGTTCAAGCTTGATATTTCTGGATTGCCTCCACCTTGCTCTATATGTGGAGCTACTGTTCATGCATCGACCATCTGCCAAGTCCCAAATGAGCAACCCCAACAGCCCAGTGAGAAAGCAATTTCCAAAGGTAAAGCAACCGTTGATGAGGATGGGTTTATCACGGTCTCTAGAACTGGCAAAAGTAGAGGGAAAAGTCTGCCCAATCCTCGGAGAGGTCGAGGTAGCTACAGTCTCAGCATAAGGAATGATGGTCCCAATCACTTCGTTGGAGAATGTTCTTATTCTAAGAACGACCTGCAGATCCAGAGCAGCCTGCAGGAGCAGTCAAAGGACAGTGATCTGTCTGCTAATTTGGGCCAGGATCCAAATTTAGATCCAAACTTAGATGGGCCAACTTTAGCACCAAACTCAAATACTTTGGATCTCACTAAATCCTCTGGAAAAGGACAGGTTATTGAATCAGAGATTCAGTCTTCAGCTCTGATTCCTCATGGTCAAGAGGCTGACCCTGCACCAAATGGGCCAATGACACATGCCCCATCCACCTATGAACTGCTGACCAGCCAGCAAACATTGACCAACGCTGATGTGGCTCCAAATATCACTACCCCAGCTCTTCTCCAGCTAGCAGAAACGACCAGCAAAGATGGGGAGCTGCTGAATGCCAAGATGGCTCCAAATAACATTACCCCAGCTTCTCTCCAGCAAGTAGAAGCGACCAACAACGGCTCTCCACTGTCCTTTTATGAAGGAAGAGCTACTGCTGATACTTTCATTGCTGCAGTAGCATCCAAAGCTCCGGCATTAGATGAGGCCATGCTAGAAGAGTCGCTTGATCAGGAACTTGATGTGCAATCTCTAGAGGAGAATCAGATCAGCAGTATAAAGAAAAAGAAAGGCAGGCAGCTAAAGAAGGTTTCATTTGCTTCTGGAGCCATTGCCAAAGTTCTCCATGAGCACTCCATGGAAGAGGGTGCTCGCAGGGGGAAAAAACCAGCGTGAAGACAATGCTTTCTTTATTACATATAGAGGGAAACATATCCCTTATGCGAGTATTTAAGGCAATTAAGGATGCAAGAGTCTTATCTCTGAAACGAGGTAAGCATTTTGAACTCTTCTTTTACTGTTATTATCCTCTATTTGCATTAGTTAGAAGATGCAATGAACTATTGTGGTTGGGAAGAAGAATTTCTGGACTAAAAGCACTATGTGAGTGCTGCCTTATGGTCCATGTGAGGGATGACAGCCTCATGATGCTTAGGGGAAAAAGAAGGACAACACAAGCACCGAAAGTGTGGCAGCATATGGAAAACTATGGAAACATGTATGTAATCTGGAGGAGAAGTCAGTTTGTAACCTGCATGAATGCTCCAAGAGTGGCACTTAAAAAAAGGAATTCCAATGATCCAAATGTTTTTTATAAAAAATGGTATTAAGTTGTTAAGACCTGGTTTTGGTCTCAAAGGCAGGATAAGACCCCAGTGAAGATTGGAACTGTAACCAAGCAGGAATACTGTAACCAAGCAGGAATACTTGCTCATGTACTGAAACTAGATATGTTAATATAAAATATGCAGACAGTTAAGGAAATCCTTTTGGGAACTTTAATTTATGTTCTAGTGTTGGTGCAACCGGATCGGATGTCTTGCACACTAAAAACAATGGGACCTGCTGTTCATCTTTCCTATGACAACCCCGGATGGTCTGGAAATCAGGTCGATTGCATGAACCGTCCAAATTTTGAATGTAGCAGGCAGGTCCAGGGTTTGATGGCTCCCGTTATTGCCTTTTTAGTTGCCCTCCTCTGCCGGTTGTTAGTAACTAGTGGAAGCCCGATTAAGGCAAATCGAATTTTTGCTAAAATCGAAAACCCATGTTGGTACATAAGGAGTGCAATTGTTTATGCAAAAATGGTGAGAAACAATGTCACGCCGCAATTGTGTTTGAAAATGTTGATATTATCTGGCCCGATCAATGGCAAATACTTCTGTGCTGTTGCCCTTAAAGGCCGTCTTATGACATTGGATCTTAGGTTCATTCACGAACATGGTATTGTCTATGGGCTTCAGTTTGACCTTAATGTTGGAAACCTTCTAAAAGTATGTGCCAACAAAATAGACATTGAGTGGATCCAATTTAAGGCCAATGTAGGGAGCGTCTTTGCCAAATGTGGGTGCCTCCTAGAGATATGTCATGTGTTTGGAAATTCCATTGTCAAATGTGAGTGCCTCTTGGAGATAGGTCATGTGTTTGGAAATTGGCCAGAAAGGAATGTGGCGACTTGGGGTGCTAAGATTGACGGTTTTGCAAATTTGGGAGAAGTTTTACTTGCCTTAGATTGCCATAAAAAGAGGCAACACCTTGTTGTCTTGGAACCTATTAAAAGGTTAGGGGGTTATAAAATTATAAGCTACCGTCCCACTCCTTTTAACCCCTTAGTTGGTTGGGGTGGAATGGCCTGGCCCCCTACCAAGTGGGGGGATGTGATGCTAATCCTCTATGGTCGGCAGGAATTTGTAAGGGGTTACGATGATCAAGTAAATACGGAATGAAGATTATTTCTTGGAATCTTCGGGGAATTAAAGGTCCTCTTAAGAGAGCTAGAGTTCTAGCGGCTATGAGATCAATGAATGCTGATATGTTGCTCATCCAGGAGCATAGACTTCCTGACTTTGAGGCCAGCTCCCTTGGCACCTGGGTAGGCAGCCAATATTCCTCTTTTACTTGTGCTGCTAGAGGAACCAAAGGGGGTACGGGTACGTTATGGAAGGGTTTAACCAGCACCCACCAATATGCTGGAACTGATGGTAGGTGGCAAGCAGTACAATTTGACACAGATGGTATCCAATGGGGAGTTATTAACATTTATGCAACAAATAAGCCGGCAGAGAGAGCTACTCTATGGAAGGAGATTATGGATTGGGTGATCAGTCGGCCGACGACAAACTGGGTACTAGGTGGCGACCTTAATATGACAGATATTTGGGATCAAAAGATTGGTCTGCATAGGAATCTCTTGGGTGAGGAGCGAACGGCATGGGATTCCCTTCTCAATAACTGTGGTTTTGTTCTTCTCCCACCATCCAACACTCCGTATTCATGGTCAAATAAGCAAAAAGGAAGGGACAGAGTTTACTGCCTACTAGATAGATTCTATGTGGCTAACAAGTCGGCCCCCTTCATGGATCGGTGCTATGTGGAAGGAGATCTTGCCTTTTCCCAGTCAGATCATGTCCCACAAAAACTAATATTTGAAGATCTCCCTTCCGCTAGACGGAGTGGAAATGTTCCTTTCAAGTTTAATACAGGACTCTTAGGGAAGGATGCTTTCTGCACCCCATTCAGGGAATATCTGTTAGCTCAGCCAAGGGAAGAGGGACTTCCCAGTATGAAATCTTGGGTCAGGAAAAATGCTATTATGAAGGATTGGATAAAAAAATGGGGGAAGCTGCGGGCTAGTGAATTTCGGAAAACTAAGGTTGAGCTGTATAGCCAAATTCGGGAGGTTAAGCAGCGTCTGATTATTGACCCATTCAATGAAGCCAATCAGGCTCTTGAAGAGGAGCTAGAGGTCCGAATTAAAGCTATAGAAGAGGATGAGGCTCGAGGGGCTGCTATTAGATCAAAGACTAAATGGTATGCAGAAGTTGACCATGAGAACTCCAAGTGTTTCTTTAGACTGGCAGGAGCTAGACTGGCGGAGAATAGTATTACTTCAGTTACTAATGATCAGAATGAAGTTCTTAGAGATGAGGCAGAAATTAAATCCTATTTCAGAGAGAGTTATGAGGAATTCTTTAAGGAGGATCCTCTTCCAAATGACTTTAACAGTCAATGCTCTCAGTGGCTTCCCTCTCTGGGGCAAGACCAGGTTGTGGCTGAAAACGATAATAGGGTTCTACTCCAAGAGCCTGGGGATGTAGAAATATATAAGACTCTGTGTTCCTTGGCCTTTGGTAAGTCTCCAGGACCAGATGGTTTCCCGCCAGAGTTCTACGTAGAATTTTGGGACATTCTTGGTCCATCCTTTACTGCTGCAATCAGGGGAGCTTGGGCAGCTCGATACCTTCACCCGGCCCTAGCAACTGGCTTTATCTCTTTGATCCCAAAAGTCCATAAGCCTCAAGTACTGAATGAATGGAGACCAATAGCTCTAACTAATGTGCTGTACAAAGTAATCATGAAGGTCATTGCTAATCGTTTGAAGCCAATCTTAACTCGTTTGATTGGATGTGAACAATCAGCCTTCCTCCCAGGCAGGAACATTTTGGACAACTATCTGGCAGCAAGAGAGGGGCTTCATTGGTGTAAGTCTTCTCGCCAGAATTGTGTATTGCTGAAGCTGGATTTCCGTAGAGCCTATGACTCTATTAGGTGGAGTGGGCTAAAAAATATAATGGTTCATATGGGCTTTGAAGCTAACTTTATAGAGTTAATTATGGGCCTGAACAAGATGGCATCAGCATCTGTTCTGGTTAATGGGCAGCCAACTGGTCTCTTTGAGCTCAGAAAGGGAATTAGGCAGGGGTGCCCCCTTGCGCCTTACCTTTTTATAATCGTGGCATATCTCTTAACTTGTATGGTGAAAAGTTTGATGACGAGAGGATTGTTGAATGGGTTACTTCTTCCAGGTTCCATTAAAACTATGACTATTATGCAATATGCAGACGATACCTTTCTATTCTTAAGGTATGATGATGGGAGTTTCCCTGCCTTTCAACAGGTTTTAAAATCTTTTTACTCCATTTCGGGGATTGGCCTGAATCACGCTAAATGTGATGTAATATGGCCTTTTGAAGAAGACATTGATACAAGGGTCAGGGCATGGAACTATCATACGGTGGCAGCTACAGAGACGACTAAGTTGCTGGGTATGCCACTTAACCTTGGTGAAAATCTAAAAGGTCTTTGGGCGCCAATTATAGAAAGGATTCGAAAGAAGGTTAACCTCTGGTCCTGCAAGTCCCTGTCCACCATGGGGAGAGTGACAGTAGCCAATGCAATTCTTAATGCGACTCATATTTACTACTCTTCAGCTATTGTGGCACAGAAATATGTGTATGACCAGTTACTAGTAATCATTCGTAAATTCATCTGGGGAGGGAAGATTGCTGGGGTCGCATGGTCAGAAATGTGCCGAAGTAGGAAGGATGGGGGTTTAGGATGCAAAGATCCAATGGTCCAGGGAAAGGTTTTGGCAGCCAAGTTTGTTTGGAGGGCTATCCAAGGCGATACATCCCCAGCCATTTCTTTTGTGCGCTACTGGCTACAGCAAGGTAAGATAAAGGGGAAACCCTCGACCCCTAGAGATGAGGTTAGCTCCTACTTTTATAAATTCTCAATGGGTCGAGGTACTTCCCCCGTAATGAGGAAAATATTAGAAGCTTGGCAGGATGTGCAGGATCTCTTCAACATAGCAGATGCTCATTGGGAGGCAGGGGGGCTGAGTATATTTTGGAATACTAGGATCTGGGAGAGGGATGTGCTCCCCCTTGCACTTGTACACCCTCGAGTGTTTGCTAAATGGCGGGTTGCAGGAATTCGTAAGGTTGGGCAATTGTGGGAAAATGATAGATGGATTTCTTGGACAAGATTTAAAGCCCTGGTTCCAGGTGCTGGGGAAGGGGACAGGAAGGTCTTTAGGAAGATTATGGGGAATGTCAGTATGGTCTCTGGTATTGTAGGGGAAGAGGATAGATGGTTATGTGGGAATGAGGCAGATTATAAAGTCAGAAAATTGTATGGATTGCTAATGCCACAATCCCCACTAAAGGCTGCAGACAGGCTGGGATTAGATCAAGCTGAAACCATGGGTCTATTGACTAAGTCTTGGGGATCCTTATGCTCCAAAAAGATTCAATTCTTTCGTTGGATCAGCTTACAAGAAGGAGTATACACTATGACATGGTTGTTGAACAAGGGTGTTGTTCAACATGATCTCTGCCCTCTAGGATGTGGAGCGTCAGAGACAATGGATCATCTTTTCTTTTGTCCGATCATAGAAGACTTTTGGAGGTGGGTTTGTCCAATTATTGGGTTACAGACATGTCAGCTATCATGGCCGGCTATTCTAGTCAGTTTAGGTGCAGACGTTATTCAGCTCACCTTAACCAATATATCGTTGTGGTGTATTTGGAAACACCGATGTGGTGTTGCTCTTGGAGGACCCGACGGCTTTCAAGAATAAGGATTTAAAATAGTTTCAATAAGGAGGTAGCCCTTATGGCCTTGGCTCACCATAGGAAGTTTGGTTGCAACTACAACAAGAACTTGGATAGAATTGGCGACATAAGGGGATTCTATTCATTTTTAAATGTCACCGGGGATCCGGATTTAAGCAATTAATGCGATGGGGGTTGATGACCGTCCGGCACCTTTTAGGAGGTAGGATGGTGGACCCTTGTCTGTAGAATGGGCTTTCTCCTAAGTCCTTGTTGCTTGGAATTGGTGCTAACTCCATATAGTATCTAAGTCTGGATGAAGATGGTTCCCCTATAGTAATCCAGGGGATAGGGAAGACTGGAGTGGTTCCTTAGTACAAGCCTTGGTTCTTATGAGTTATATCTGTTTGGTGATAATTCTTTCCATCAATCCCATTTGGGGATTTCTTATGTTAATTTTTATATATTAATACATACATATTCTTACCCTCAAAAAAAAAAAAAAAAAAAAAAAAAACAAATTTTAACACAAAGAATTGCCTGCCTTATCCGATCTTTCAGCAGGACTGCAATTTGGTTACTCAACAAGATAGTTTTGATCCTTATTCCCCTTTGTGGCGCACAATCTCCCACTCTTGTTTGCATTTGGACTAGCTTTGTCACTTCTGCGCTGCAACACAGCTGGGTGTTCAAGTTGTTTCCAACAGAACAGCTTTATCGATCAGTCTTCTTCATATGAGCTTCAATCCTAAGCTCAAATTTTTGCAACACTGCAGAGCTTGCCAGTTTGGAAATCGTTTTTTTGCTTGCAAAAGAAATCAAGAAAGATTATATTGACATCTATGAAAGACGGCTTGGGTTTATGAGACCATTTATGCAGCAATCTATGGGCTAGGGGCACATTTGCAGCCTCCTAAAGATGTTACATTAAAATGAAAAATGAAAAACTAAAAGATGAAGTCATGAAGCATTTGTCTTCTTGGCCACTGGCTCAAAGTACGAAGTGATGTCAGAGCAGCTATTAAAATCTATAGCTAATCACGTAATTTCACATTCAAAATGTATTGTAATAAGACCCTGCAATCATGACTGCATTGCAATTATCTGGGATTCTGTGTCACTATTTGTACTAATATGTCTGAACTTTATTCAGAAATGTTGTCTGTGATGTTGAAGGGACAAACTACCTTGCTGATCTAAATTTTGGCAGTAGACGATGACATTTGGGAGGCGATGAAGATGCATGGAAAATACGGCTCTGATACAACACATGTTGCAACATATAAACTAGAAATATAAGCGAGCATGTATTATCTCATGTAGGTTTGTAAACATTGCACTTTATGGCCCATAATTGGATGGCGATGTTTTTAAATTGTAATGCATGATCCAAGCTTTCATGTGAACACAAAGCAGAATACAAACCATATGGTTTAGCAATGTCCATTCTTATTTGTTCAGGTACAGTTCAGTCCATGTTATGGAGAACACATTCCCTAAAATCTATTAGATCTTTGAACGGAAACCATCCCTTCTTCCAGTTTTCAAGTTTCTTTAGACTGATGAAATGCTAGAACAGAGGTTGGGTGTTAAGATGAAACAATATGGAATCTAAAGAACATTTGTCAATATTGAATTTTAAAAGTTCTTTGCAACCTTACACCTAATAGTTCATTGCAACCTTAACACAACCTAATGAGCTATTTTGCAACTTTTATTTCTGCGATGCTATCTTTTCAGCCTTACACCTTCAATAAAATATCCCCTTCCTTGATCCAACAAGAGAGAATCATTTTCTTACTATTATTTGAGTTACACAAATGGCTTTCACTGTCTATATTAATTGGATTTACATTTTACCACCCCCTCTGAGATTATCACGGGCCATTGTTTCTACTATCATTTCCCACCCATCTTCCTCAATTGTTAATTCTATAGAGCACAGCATCCACATACCAATACCGACATACACAGTGGTATTGTGAAAGCTCGGCCTAGAGCCCGGCAACGCCGGGCATCCATTACTAGTTGCTATTAGAATACCTTCTCGCCAATCTGTATTCTTATATATGCCATGAACCCTAAACGTGGCTACAAAACTGTAACGGACTAGGGATCTTGATGTGAGCATGTTATGGAATTTATATTATTAAGGGATGCAAGGAAATAACAAAATTAAAAAAATACCATACATGCAGAGTATACGTCGTATATGCAGAGATTATATGGACAAAATATTGGTGGTTAATAAATGTAAATACAATATGTGATGGTGAAGCATTTGGAAGGGGATAGATTGCCGATGGATTGCTGAAGGAGCTAGTTGCGTGCAGTCATCTGGGAGCATTGCTGGAGTTGCAGAAGGAGCAAACGAAATTTCCAGGTGGGGATCAAGACTTACACTTGGGGTTTCTAGTGATGTGATTATTAAAGCTTGTGCTCGATTAGTAGTGATTGTTCTTGAGGTTTAAAGTAGATGTAGAATTGATTATATGATTGTTCTTGATTGTTCTTGAGGTTTGTATCAGAAAATCATTCTATCCTTTAATGCCTAGATGCCATATAGCTGTAGACGATTTAGGAATTGCAACCCAAGAAAAATGATTGATGGAACTCTTGATGAATGAATTAAATAATATCGTTGCAGTAAGATCTGGCAAGGACGAAAGTGTTTTCTTGCATGCTTTTGGCCAAAAAGGGATGAAGTATGGATGATCTGGAAATGCACGAAAGGCATGAGACAGCCTTGAAATGGGCCGATTTGGGCCTCAGAGAGGTCGAATTGGTCAAAGAATACAGAATCAAGAAACCGGAAGCAAGATTTGGCCTCAAATAATTTGATTTTGGTGGCCATGAACTGACCAAAAACCACCCGATTTGTACCACAAGGTCGAAATGTGCTGGGAACATAGCAAATTTGGAATGATCTGGAGAGTTTGGAGCTGGATCCGATGGCCTGGAGACCAGAATTTGGTGCTGCAGGTCGTGCTCGTCATCTGTAATAGGTTAGGTTTAAAACATAAAAAAACAAGCTGCTGCACACGAGGGGTTGCCCTTCGGTGGCCCGAGAGAGTGTTTTTATAGTTTCTATTTCGTTGTTTCATGTCGGGTGTTTTTTGGGGTGATGGAATATGTGAACGCTAATAAATTCAGACTTTTGATAGAATATGTAAATGCTAATAATTTTAGAAGGTATAGTAAAATTCGTAAGAATGATTATGAAATTAGGAAGGAGAAGTTAAAATTACCAGCAAGAGGCAAAAGATGTGACAGAACAACCTGAGCATGCATTCTGAAGATGTGATAGAATAGACTGCGCATGCATTTTGACATTATATAGACATCATCTAGATGCTCTTTAATGATATATTTGGCCTGCAGCAAGGATAAGTTAGCACACACCTTAACAACATAATGTAGAAATGAAAGATGGTTTTAGAAGAAGCCTCTAGTGCCTTCTCTCTTGCATTAGTAGGAAAATAGACCAGACAAAAATACAGTTTGCAGGACTGCTATCCTTAGGGGAAGAATCTCAATATAAGCTGAGCTTTCAACTTATGATTAATACAGCTTATTCGCGGCTTTTACTGTTTCAAATGGAATAACATGATTGAAGCTCTTGGCCAAAAAATGATATAAGAAAATGAATGTTACTACAAATACATATAGAATACAAACTATGCAGTTATTCTAAATTAGAACTTGATCTCTAGATGAAGAACTATGACAAATATGACAAGAAGGTTGAACCTAAGTGAATGCCATGAGAACTAGCAATAAATCAACATTGGGGCAAAGGATAGGTGAAGGAAGGTAGGAAACCGACTTCAATTAAACTTGTTATAATGAGGGCTAAAGCCATTTATAGCAAAAATTTCTCTGATGGTGGATTTGAATATGTATTTTGAAATTATCTTATTAATTATTGCTAATCGATGAAGCTCTTAAACTATCTCCACATTTGAGATTGTAAGTTTAAGGCAGGTTCATTTCTTCTAATCAACACAAGTATAAAAATGAGGCTATATACTATACTCTAGACACATCAAACATTCAAGCGCCATCTTAACAGAACAAGTAAGTTATATCAGTATTATTGCACTCAAACTTTAACAAAACGTGCTGATCCTTTTATTTGTGATGCAGGCAATTGATATTTCTGATTCTGAGCTATCCATGATTCCTGAATTCTTGATTGAAGTTTTGATATTGACTAGCAATGGCAATGAGGATGGCAGGATAAACCTTATAACACACCATGTACTACAGGACTGAAGTCCTGAATGTGAAATCATACATGATTATAATGCATTGTTCAAGTTTGTATTTTGAACAACTTTATTGTAATGAATGTACAACACCATATAGTATTTCGCTTGAAATCTTATAGTATTTTGCGGATCTTGTTATACAGTATAGCAAATTTTGTACTTGCATACCCCATAAACGAGGAACTTTACGTACGGTGTAGATTAAGGAATAAGGGGTGAATATGCCTATCCAACAGCTCTCGCTGCCCTACGTCACCCCCCGTGTGAATATGCACCCAAACCAAAGGGGGTTAAAGGGGGATTTTAATTTAAATGTGTTGGACCCAATGGTTGTGTTAATTAATGTCAATGGTAGCTATGTGTTGGTTGTTAATGTCAATGGTTGTTATGTGTTGGTTGTTATGTGTTGGGGGATTTAATTTTTATATATTGGATGTTAATGGTTTGTGTTGCAAAAAAAAAAATTTTGGCCCCTTCGGGGCCTTAGGGACGTCCCCCCCGGTGTGACAAAAATTTTAGAATTCAAACCAGAAAAAAAACTAGAATTCATTTGAGGCTTTCAATCACCTATAGCTTTTGTATTTCATCACAATAAAACAAATAGAACATAAGTAAAAGTTACCATAAAGATAGAGCGGATTGATCCCATTATTCTGAAAGTCATAAAGTTTGCAACACCCATACACAAACATTTTTCAACTGGAATTTAACAGCAGCCTTTGGCCTCCATGGATTCTTGTGGTGAGAAACCAAAGTGGGAAACTTTTCTGCTTATTAGCACAAGGATCTAGAAGCCTTGGAATTTGCTTAATAACTGCCTCAAAATCTAAAAATGCATGGTAATTTTTTGCAACCTTCATTCGGAATGAGCCACAAAACAATATTGTATTAATCAGCTGGTAGGATGTGAAAGCCTACCAAACCCGGCCGAAAAATTGTTGTTTTAGCATAGATAACTTAACCAAACATATCCATATCATACACTATCAAAAAGATCTCGGAGAGAGCTTTCCAACGCAATAAAAATGATCTCAAACAGAGCTCTGGATCAAAAGTTATGATAAGAAATGTGTTGCCGGTGAGGAAACTGCACTACATGCACCCTTCAAGTCCTTCATGTGCCAATTATGCACCACACACACAAAAAGAGGGCTTTTGTTGTGAGCCATTGGTTGTTGACCATTATGCACCACACGCACAAAAAAAGGGCTTTTGTTATGAGCCATTGGTTGTTGACCATTGGAAAAAAAAAGGGCTAAAATCAATGGCTCAGAAATGGTGCACTCTAGATGTACGCATTAGTACATCCATTTGAATACATCATGAAATCATAGGAAAACCTTAGTGAAAAGCGTACAAAAACACAAAGAAAACCCCCTGTTATTATGCTACATATTCACTACCTGATGACCAGATGTGTATGACTCTGGTGAAGTTCAAATCTCCTAGTTGAAATCATTTGAATTGCAACATTAAAGTGTTAAAGGAAGGAAAACAAAGTGATTTGGATCCTTCGAGAGATTATCTATGGGAAGCAGATCAGAAGAAGAGATCAAAAATGTTTTGGACTTCTTAAAATCAGCAAGGAGGGAAATACACTTAGAATTGACTGTTTGCACCATGTTGCTATGACATGTATCATATTGGCATCATGTGCACCATGTTGGCACCACATGCAATACATAAGGCAACACAGTTTGCATCACAAGACACACAATGTTGCCATCACATCCACCATCTTGACACCACTACTTAGAATGAGAATGAGAATAAGAATGATTTTTTATCGTCCACTGAGGCCAATCGGCCTATGGGACCCATAAGGAGCGCAGCAAACTTATTATTGTCCGGGTTAAAAAACCCCCGCCCTGAAGGGTTTTCGAGGGAAAAACCGTGGCAGTAATAAGAATGCTATCAAACTGTACAAGTATACATCAATGTTTATATACATGTCAAGTGTGTGCCCGAGGACATAGCTGATCTCGCATGTCCATAACCTCCTGAAGATATGATCCCGACTGCGTCACGGATGCCGCGTGCTCAATGTCACATGTAACGGTGGCCGGCCCGACCAACTCAAAGATATCGTGTCCGAATTTGATCATATCTTTGGACAACTTTGAAGGGTATGAGATTCATCCTCAATGACTCCCATTTGGCAAAGATTGACAGAGCACTGCCCTGGCGTGGCTCACCAATCCATCCGCTGTCTCTCAATTCCGAAGATGATGTGCCCCCATATGCGAATGGAGGCAATGAGTCTCGCCTTTTCATGGGCAAGTGGGTATGCAGGTAGCATTGCGGGCCTCGTTCCAATGTGGGATTTATGTGGCGCCGGTAGTGTCTTTGTCTTGACTGTTCAAGGGCATTGGCATCCCAAAGCTTGGCGAGGAAGCAATCGTCAAGATATTGCCTCAAGCTATGGTGATGCGCCTCTTGCACATGTATGCACCTGTGCTCCTGCACATTCCATCTAGCCAACCATTGAGCTCTTTCTTCCCTCCAAAGCAGGCCTTGAGGGCGCCAAGGCTCCATTGCCATGATATAAGCTAGTTTAGGGAGACGAGCATCGTCCCATATTGACCACCTTCTGAAAATAGACAATGTGGCGATCAAGGGGCCGCCCTCAAGAGGCAAGAATCCCTGGCCTCCCACGCAATAGAATTTAATATGGGACTGTGGACTTCACCCCTAGTGCTCGTACTAAGAAGGCTTTATGGACCTGCTCCAAGTCATTCCAAGTAGCAAGTGATACTACTGGGCCCCATACTTCCACCCCGTATAAAAGGACAGGCTCCACTAAGACCTTGAACAGGCATGACTGATGCCCAATCATACAACTCCGCTCTATGACTATTGTTTTGCATTGCATATAGTGCCTTCCAGCCTGCCGTCACTCGTAGCCGTATGGATGTGTCCCAGTGCATAGTAGAAGGAAACTCCACTCCCAAATATTTGTACTTAGAATGAAGTTAGAGAAATGTACTTAGAAAAGTTTGTATGCTTAAAAAGAATGGAATTACAATTATTCGTCATCAGACAAGACATCTGGTAAGTTATCAAGTATTTTCGCCTCATCAACAGAATCTAGTCTGAAGGTGGTTCCCTTTGCCCTTAGCACATTTTCTTTGCTCTAATGGAACTCTAATGGCACAGATCTGTGTGGAGAACACTAAACCCTTTGGATTATTTTTGCACAATTCATATCGTACAGTTGATTATGGGCCCTTCTGATAGTTACCTTCTACAACACTCTCGCCAACAAGGTACCATTGATCATTAATTTGAAAATTTTCTTCAATCACAAATTTTGCTCTGGTGCACACAAGCAACCAGAATTCAACACCCTCTTTATTACCTTTAGGTGAGCCACTGCAAAATTATCTTCCAACTCTGACTACATCAGCTAAAATATTGGCATTGGTAGGATAAAGAGATCGATCGGACTTGCGTACTTTTGCATTGTCTGCATGGACATTAGTTGATGGTTCAACTATGATGACCTCCCATTTGTCGATATAAGCCCTGTTCTCACATTCAACTTGGAGAGCCTCAGTACAATAAGAACAGATGCAACTGAGTGGAGCCCTTTTTAAATCCATGGACAAAGTGGAGTTGCCTGATATTTGATATGGTCTCAGCTCCCCAACTCTTCTTTCTGTCTATGTCTTCAGGCTTCACCTCCCAAAAATATCTCCTTATCTCCTCTTGCCCTTTTACCTCTTGCCACTCCTTCAAGCTACAAGTGAATCTGTCTGCAGCCATTTTCACTACCTCATATGCATTGTCCAACTTCAGACCTTCATGCTTGATCTACAGACTTTTTTAGCCACCTTTTAAACTCTGTAGCCTTGACATCATGTTCACCCTTTCCATATTTATAGCCAAAGAAATTCTACATCATCTCTATAAGAGTATCTGTAGTGTATCTTGCAACAAAATAAAATGTCTGGCTCCCTTAAATTGTATGGTCTATTAGAGAAAACAATATGCATTGTGGGGGCTTGCTCTCTGACCTGCATGTAGGCATGATGTTTCATAAAGCAATGCTGAACAAATAATGTGTCATATTCTCTATCATCAGACACATAATAGTGAGTTTCCTTTTCCATCTGATCCGTTTTTCTGTTAATTCAATAAGTAATCTGGACAAAAATAGTGATTTGATTATTGATCCAACACATGGATTGCACCTTATTCTGCTCTTTGAATTCATAGTTCTCTGCAAAGTCTACAACAGAAACTACCCATCATGTGGCAGATCCTCCAGTAGATCTCTGAATTGCTTAGCCTGCCACTTGTACCTAAAATTGTGAATTGAAAACTGTGATAGTTTAGCAAACATAACATTTGTCAAATTCTTACTTGGTGCTTCCTTGTACTAGTGTTTGGGTTGCTTAATTCAAGGAATTGATGCATCTTAACCAGTGCATAACCGAAGGAAAGGTAATGTGATTCAAATGCTCGCTTGAAAGTTTCCCAACTGGTTTGACCAATTTGCAGTCCATGTTCTCTTTTATGTTGATCCCACCATATTTTAGCATCACTTTTAAGGAGTAAATCAGCAATGGTGGGTTTCATCAATGGAGGGGTTTCCTTAACCTCAAAAATGAACTCCATACCTCTCATCGACGCATCAGCTTCATCTCTACTAGTGTCTTTTCCAGTAAATGTAGGACCATTTAATATCTTTCATCACCCTATTCAATTCGTCGTCCTCGTTGTTACGATGCTGGGGAATGAGTTCCTGCAGGGAATTAATTTGTTGTTGCATTTCCAACAAAAATTGTTCATTAAAAGATGGAGGATCGGCGATATGAGTGTAGTTTGTCCCCTGATGCTGAGTCCCACCCTAGATATTCTCATGCGGCTCATAATTGTCGCTTGCACACGTGTTTACATTCATAGCGTATTTATTTTATTGTTATTATTATCATTATTGTATATTTTCCTTATCTTAATTTTTCCCATAGAGATAGTCTTATTCAATCCAAGTTGGCCACACTATTAATTCCTTTAGCACAGTAATTATTCAAGAAAAAAATCATACCACACTATTAATTCCTTTAGCACAGTAATTATTCAAGAAAAAAATCATAGTTTAGGACATCAAAACGTTGTTCAAGACATCATAGTTAATCCAATTCTTCCATCTCCTCAGGAAGATTCTCATATTTCTCTACATAGAGATGATAAAAATATACCATGAGGAAACTCCTAACGATGATCTCATTTGGCGACCGAGCCTCCGCTAAAAATCTTCCCATAATCTTCACAAAATCCTCTGTGTCTACAACAATCGAATATTGATACCATTCCATAGCTCCTGTAAGTGTTTAAAGCTTAGAACACTTCAAAAGAAATAATCTTGCATCATAGCCAAGCATAATACTCTTCCTTCATACTTACATCCTTCTACCAAAGCCCAAGATTCATAACCCAGGCTCCGATACCACTGTAACGGTCCCAAATTTTTTGGCTCGGGAACCGTTAAATTTGAATGGATGCATGTCCATATCTAATTCCTATAACTAAATTGTTTTCGAGTTTAAAGCTTTGCACTATTATAAATTCACAACAAAGGGTAACTAAAACTTCAATCTGAATAACGCGATTAAGGTAAATAATAATAAATGTGCTCAAAACAATGTCAATATTCTAAATGTCATTATATTTCAGAAATCATAAAAAATTCCTTCAAAAGTAAATTCTAATGTTCTTGTTCTCCTTGGCTAATCTTGGTGTGCTAGAGAACATATAAAGAGAAAACAGGACGTTACTCTTATGAATAAGCAAGCACCCAATTAATTTGAATCATGCAACTATGATTATTTGACATTTAGACCTAAGATAGTAACGGACTAGAGCTTATGCATATAAAATTATTTCAATAATTTCTAGCCGAGTGATCAAATCGGCGTATCGAGACTTACGTCAAGACCCTTGAATTCTGGAAAATAATCTAGATTTCAGTTTGTACAAATATTTTCTGGAGTCTTACACATCCCATAAGGTCATGTGCATGGTGTTGAAAACTAGTTTCTTTCCCAGCCCACCAAAATTGGACTATTTTCTGGGATTCTTGATTATATTATGAGAACTTCTACTTATTCCCAATGGTATCTAGTCATTTATTTATATCATTAACTTAATATTAAGAAAAATGGTTTTAGACAAAGGCAAAGCAAGACAAAGAAAATAAATATTCTACACAAAATATGGTAAAGAAACAACTACAAAAAAAAAAAAAGTGATTTTAGTCAAACTTGAACCCTAACCTACAGTTTAAAAGGCCACTAGTCTTATCACATTATCTATCTCACATTTGTATTTTAAAATAGATAAAATCTATTTGTACATCTATAACAGTTAATAAATAATCTATAACAGATCTCTGATTCTCTGTGACGACCCTAAAATTCTGCCATTGCAACTTGGCTACGATCTTAGGCTACGAAATTCTGATTACGAGCCAAAAGAGCTCTTGGCCTATTCTATATGAAAATAATAGACTACGGTGCATGAAGAAAAACAACCGAAGCTCAGTTTCTTTGAAAGGGATGAACTAGGATTGGGACCAAAAAATAGAAAAACACCAAAATAATCAAAGAACCAGATTTGGGTGCTTCAAACAAGAAACAAGAGTCGTGAAAAACATATAATTTGTGTAGAGAAGTCTGAAATCATTATTACATCTAGATTCAGAGAAATAAAGGAAAACAAGCCTTAAGCCAGAAACCATTACAGCCAAAAATCCATTCTTATAGTATTAGACTACTTTGTTTTAGATCTTAGCTCCATTTGGGAGAAACGGATGGACATGGATGCCTACGTTAAATCGGTTCCCCTTTCTCCTCTCCTCCTCCTTCGTAACCTCTTCTTCTTCTTTTTCCCGAAGAAATAAAATGATGCCCTTTTGCCCAAACGTCCACTCCAACCACATTTTCTTACCACATGTACTTTTCCTAATTGGACAATTTTAAATCCCTCTTTAATAGTAATTCTACCTTTTTAAACCTAATCAACTATGGACTTAAAAGTTTTCATACCTAGGGACGTTACAGAAGTACAGTACAAGCCTGTTTTGCTATGACAGCAAACAGGCAAGGTAATGAACCTATGCATTTGAAAGAATCATGGAGGAGATAAACATTGAAACCTTTGATGTTCCACACTAGTGTTAACAACCCCAAGAACCACGCATTAATATTCAATGCGTGGTTCTTCAGGGTTGATGAAACTGGCCAAGGAGCATCAAAGGATTCAAAGTTTGCTTCATGCTATAGCTAGCTAACTTATTTGATTTTTTTCTAATGCAGCATCCAATACCTTTAGGCAGGAAAAAGACTCTGTTACTACTAAATAAAGCACTGGGAGTGCATTCCCTCGGAATTAATCCTTTCCAACTGTTTGTTTGGAATTTGAATTGAGTCATCGAATCTAAATCTGGTAGTTACTATACTATTTTTGACAGTTACTATAAGTTTCTTGGCAATCATCACGCTCGAGGCACAATTTAGTGCCACAAAAGGGGGGAACAGGGGGGACACGCCAAGTGATCCACTACAACGTGCTTTGACCCATATCATAAAGCATCCTTTTTAACTTTCAGTCTGTGATATTTGCCTTCCAGCACTTTCTTCGCATTGCATAAAGGGTTTTAAGCTCAGCATTTGTCCTATGCTCTACGGCTTTGTTCCAACCATAATTATGATCAACTGTAAGCTCAAGATATTTGTAGGTATCACAAATCTCAATATGTTGCTCATTATAGTAGAACTGAAATTTGGGTGATCGCATGCCAAATATCAATATCTTTGCCTTGCTTAGATTCACTTGCATACCTGTATTTTTGCAAAAATGTGCGCATGCATTGATGTGCTACTGCATGTCTTTAGCGGTTCTAGCAAATATCACAATTCATCTGCATTGCTAAAATTATTTATGTGACGCTCCCTGAATATATACGGCACTCCGGACGTATACATACAGGGACTTCCCCCTCCCATGGCAATCAACTCACCATGAGCAGGGCCCTCCGTCTAACTCGGACCATCCATAGAAAGATGCCCGGGTGAAGGACACGGAGGTGTCATTCGGCCCACGCCTTCAATGGGACTCCTCAGTCACGGAAGCATGAATACATGTTAGCATACAGCATAAATCATACATAAATAACCACCACGAAGGGTGGCACATCCATCCAAGTACTAACGGCAAAGAAGATGCATCTAATCCTAAGGAAAACGCCCCAAACCCCAGGTTCTACCCCGGCTCAGACTCCTGTGAAGTTGAACTCGGTCTCAAGAGATCAGCAGACAGGGGTATAACCTGGCGTTGGATGGCATAGAACAGTGGCTAAGGTAGTTCACTCCATCCGCCCCTCCTGTGCACACTTTGCAGATAGGCTGAATCATGCTATGACGTGCTTGTAGCCCTTCGGAGACGCAATCCCAAGGAATCACCCTTCGGGACTACTCCGGGTTACATCTCCCCGATCCGATGAGGCAGGTCAGAGAGGCGTCTCCTCCCCAAGTATGACGGATCCCTAGGTGTGCTAGATAACACTTGCCGCATCATGGACCCCTGCATCTGCCCCTAAATCTAAAGGTCAGCTCACCAACCCGCTCGAGCCCAGGGGGTCCATATAGGCACCTCCCTCCGTCCCGGTGGGAGTGTCGGACCCATACCCGCCCTCTCCGTGACCCGGCTATAAGCCTAGCACACTATAGGAGTCCTCTAGCCGTGCTAGGCAAGACCCCACCCCCGATTCACCATCATACTGCGTTATCCGGGTGTCAACCACATCATAGCATCCACAGCCCGGTAGGCCCTTGTGCACCGCATCTAATGGGAATAATACGTATTCTATCTAGGAGCATACTACAATACATGGGCTCGAGGGTCCTACCCCCTGTAATCCCCCATCTCCGAGTGCTAACTAAGCAAAGAACTACTAAACCATCACCCAAAGCACATACGAGACTAGAGATAAGAATACTCACCATATCAATCAAGGGTTAGCCTAACGGTAAACCCACGAGAAAAAGAGAGAGAGAACACACCACAGAGAGGCGCTATGCTTTAAATTAACAAGGTAACCTACTGACTAACCCTCAAATCGGTCTTGGGGTTGCTCCATCTCGACTAACTGAAGGGCGCCTGGCTGCTGCTTCTCCTCCTCCATCTCCAATTGCTCCTAATTCGAATTGGGGCCCAAAAGCCCTAATTTGGGTGTCCCAATTGGAAACCCTGCCTTGCCCAATCGATTTGGGCCAGGTGGCATGTCATTAATTAACTAATTAAGCTAATTAGGTTAATTAAGACAAAAATACACTTAATTAGTTTTTATTAATTTAGCATAGCTAAATTAATCCCTTTTAGGTCAACCCCCTAGGTTAACATACCCCGTGGTGGCGTATCCCTACTACGTGACGTGTCATTATATTTATACGTATACCGTATAAATACGTGGAACGTCACATTCTCCCCACCTTAGAAATGATGCTGTCCTCAGCATCAAGACTGCTCTTGCTCTGGGCCAACACACGAGATGTTGAGAGCAAGTCTCCCCACCTTATAGAGAGCGGACCTATCAAGGTAGGTGATATTAAGGATACATATCAAGCTTTCTTGAAACATATTCAACACACTATATGTTATACAAAAGTACATGTACGTATTAATAATGACATGTAAATTTTAACATTACTTACACAGATTCGGTGAGTTTCACTTTATGACTTTGGGTTTTCAGCAACCCTGATATACATTTTATTTTAATATCATATAGACCCCCATAGTACAGAAGGTATTTTAACAAGACGATCATGAACAACCGTAGTCCATGTCAGAGATAGATCTAAGGGAATTAATTTCGATAGTAAAATTATATTTAGAGTAGGACTTAATAAGTATAGTTACACAAGTAATATCTAGACAATAATGCTACATAGAGAAGGTGTTAGTTAACGTATTGAAGGATTAAACATGTGCTCTTATCCTCCTCGTTGGGTACTGCATTAGCTTTATAAACATATCATATAGAAGGTAACGTTATGCTATCATTAGGATGACATTTAACTTAACAATAAAAGACATTAAAGTTTATAATACGTGTTGTCATGCGGAGTGTTGGCAATGCACCCGCACCTTAATCTATCTTAGATTACATATATAATAATTAAGTTGTGGTTGAAGGGACCACCCCCATAAGGAAATAGAAAAAATTAACTACAAAGGTTCCTATCATGCCTATGGTTCGCCAATGATGCCAAAAGTTTACAAAATTACTTATGACAATCCTACCTGGCAAGGTTTTGTCATGATGACATCCCCTTTGGTTCCAGAAGATTAGGAAACTACTTATGCTTCTTATTTTAGGTGGATCCTAAATATATCATGCTGCTATTCTAGAGAGTTGCCCTGTCGTTGTTAATCAAATTCTGGAATTAGTCCCACCAAGTGAGTTGATGTTATCATAGGGACTTGCTAGATTACTTCGTCTCATGTGGTCGGGTTATTCCTAGGAGATAGTAGCTTTATACATGGTTAACAATTATCGTCGTAATGATTCCGTCTCAGCAAGGTGATCAAGCTCACCAAGTGGACTCAATACGCTGGACATGTGCTAACAGTCATGCATAAGTCTAGCTAACCATGCAATTTTTCCGTCCCACGCATTGAGGACTTCCTCAATTCCCGGGTGATAGCTCGTACAAGGCATGTACCAGAAATGCCTGACGACCGTATCAGGCGTGATATCAGTTAAAGCCAATGCTACGTAATCTATATGACCGTATGCACTTGGGAGCGTGCTAGAAGTTCGTGGAGGTACCGGATACTCAATCGGTTTGTTGAAGGTGTGTTGTTCATTGATGTAGAGGTTGGCTTTCTTCACTAAGGTCCTGCTATTAGCGACAGTTTGATGACGTAGCTGACAACTTGATGTCTCCTTGATCGCGTGACAAAAGTTTGAAAGAGACGCCTTCGAAAGAAAAAGATCCATGTTGAGTTTTTCATCTCGGCGTCTAAAGGATGACCGTGGATTTTAATATTATCGCGCGAACTCCACGGAAGTCCCTATTATGGAGTCGGTCTTTTACGGATAGAGAGGTCGCATTAATAGGCGAATTACTGATGTTATACTCCGAAATATACATATTATATTAACAGTAAATCACAATATACGCAAATTAAATGAAAAAAAACATTATGTAGTTAAACACATTTATCCAATTGTAAATGATACATACGTGCAGATGTAGATTATTTCTATTTGGTTATAGAGAGTGATACTCCCGACACTGGACACTGGAAGTTATTCCTTATGGTTTTCAAGTTCTTTGTATACGCCTATCGGGCTCGGCTTTTACTTGAGACTTCTTTTTATTATACCATGCTATAAGTTTGATTGGCTATAATTCTCTTGCTTATTGCTTTATATTATTAAATAAGTCATGTATTGTTACTCTCAGTAGTACAGATACTCATCAGATTTTTTTTTTTTTTTTTTTTTGTTTATTATGTTATACCATACAAACGTAGTCCTTTAGTCCTGACAACTGTTAATTCGCATATATACAGTGGATTATATGTGACATTGTTAGGTATATAGGCAAAGATTATTTAGACAGAGGGGTTCTTAGGTATTTATCATTCATATAATTCCTTTATAATGATAATCCGAGTTGCATTATTTCTTCTAAAGGTTTTATAACGCATAGTAATTATATTCGTCGATTTTATTATATTAACACTTCGTGATGCTACACTTAAATATATATGGGTATCTTACATTTAGATGTGTATTCATTTCCGTCATTATTTACATCTCTTTGTATTTATAGACATTAAACACACATCCAAACTCTCCTATAGTTTTTTTTTTGTTCCACTTAGAGACATTAGTTACAGATACATACGTCCTATTTTATTACGGCACCGATACGTCTCCCAGATTGTTTATATGTGACACCGTCAAGTTGATGTTGCCGATGGGGAGTTAGACAAAGGGTTTATCGGATGAGTGTCCGCCCGTGTTGTGGCCATGGGGCCTTCTTGTGTCACCAAAGGGCAGTTGAGAATACCATGTCCTTGATGAAAGCATCGGAAATAGGCCTTCTGATCCTCTCTGAGTGTCTCATATGATGGTGGTGGTGTTGGTGGTAGATGTGCGTGTGGAGTAGCCCTGAAAGTCGCTGGATCGATAGTCAAAGGTGCCTCCCTTGCCCATGAAAGAGCCCTTGCTGCGGCTGCCCCTGGTGATTTGGGGTGGGACGCACGCACCCTAGTCCGAAGATTACCGGGAAGTCGTTCAACGTACGGCTTTGAAGCTTGGCTTGTTGGAGGAGTGGGCATTCGAGACTCTACGTGGAGTATAGCGATCCGCCTATTATGCCATTAACTACTGCGTATGCTGCCCACCAAGTACGAGCAGGACCGGTAAGGTGGCTGATTGCAAGTTCGGCGGTGGCTTCTTCAGTCATTGCATACGCTTCGGCAACCTCGCGAATCTGCTGCAACCAAGATTCGGCATCCATGCCGGAGAATGGGAGGAGCTTTCGGTTACTCCAAATATCTTTCATGGGTTGAGTATCGGATTCGGAAGAGTCGCTGGTGGCCGAGGAAGACGTGGATGTTGATACCGGGTATGGACGTTTAAGGCGTCGATGGCGCGCAGGTTCATGAGAAACCATAGGCGGAGGTGCGCATGCTATCTATAGATGAGAAACTTGTATGAAACAAATCAAGAATAATTGAGCTTACACAATTAACATCCATAGGTAGAAGATCCTAACGGTGGTATGCGGAAACAAGATTATCAGAGTGACACAATGGTAGTTTAGATAAGGAGAGTCGAAGTGAATGGTTTATCCAAAATCATAGGAGGTGCCCTGATGATTCTAGGTACTTAGCAAAGTAAAGAGCATGATAAAACATGATAAGTTCAAAGCTAAGGAAAGGCGGAGTACGGATCATTAGGCAGAGGTCACCTAGTTGGAAGGCCACTACGCGCACAAATTTGGGGGATGAGTTGCATACTGTGCGGGGTATGATTATACGGGAAGTCTAGGTATGGCATAAGTTTGGTATAGAAGGGTATAAGAAATAACAATGCAAGGATCTATAAAGATGGTAAGACATAGAGATCAAATGACATATAGACTACTCATTATGTGTGGCTATCGAGGTGCAAAGGCTATGACTTTGACAAAGATTTAATAGATGGCTAATGAAAAATGATGGCAATTTTGATGATGGCATGGTAAAGAAAACGCGTGGAAAGAACTTCTGATATAAGGGGTGACTTGGAAGGTGCCTGGGTGATATCAAGTTTTGGGACTCGCAAAAATCACTTGAGAGATGTAAGCTAAGCTATAGATGTAATGACAATCAAGAACTAGGATAATGGCCAGAAGATTTTGCTCGAACCACGTCGGGATAGCCTAGGGAGAGTTGACTAACAACAATGGTTGTTTCTATTAGATTGATATACTAGAATAATTGTAAGAGAACAACTAAAAGGAATTCCAGTATGGTAGCCTGTAATTGGCTAAACCAATAGAATATCCTTTTGTAGAATTGAAGCAAGTGAAGATGTACTGCAAGTTGAGATAACAATAGGTAGAGTCATGTGGTGGCTCAAAGTGATATATGGAAGAAGCATCTAGCTAATTGAAGATTAAGGACAAGAATTTCTAGACTAGAATGGTTTACATTAGGAAAACAGAGCTACTACTGAATAGTAGAGAGATGGGTTATTATATCCATTGAATACGTAGAGGAGGCATTTCCTCATCGAATGGGGATAGAATAAAAGGACAAGGTTGCATTCTAGGTGTGCGTGGATAAGATATTGGTTGCGTCCCACGGTTACGAAGTTCCACGACGAGCATCTGTCGCGGCGGGAAATGAGGAATTCGGTCTCCTTCCTCGAATCGCGGGTCCGTTCGCCACGTTACGGAGATTAACATCGAACTTGGCCATGTCGATGTAAGTGTTGTAAGGCGCTTGGCGAAGAAGAAAAATGATAGTGCAGGAGCAGTCAGCGGAGGTCGGCTACGGCAAAAATGCTTGCTCCAGCGGTTATGGCGAAAATGCTTGCTCCGGCGGTTATGGCGAAAATGCTTACTCTGGCGGCCATGGCGAGAGAGCTTGCTCCGGTGGCTATGGCGAAGAGGCTTGCTCCGATGGAATTGTTACCTTCAGAACGTGGGTTTACGGAAGGCAAACCTCTAATTTAAATTAGGTATAGATGAAGCATAATTATTACAAAAAAGATTATATCCCTTGAAGAAAGAAGTTGGCTCATTGGTAAAGGTGTTGGCTTGGGTGCAGAAGGTGAGGGGTTCAGCTTAGGTCTCATGGGCAACCGCCTAACCCAATTTCTCAAGGCCGGTGGAGACGGGGTACCCCACGCCCGCCCGACCTAATTTTTTTCATTTTTTCATTTTTTTTTTCCTGCCCGCCGACCTAAAATTTCAGCCACTTTTCGACGTCCTCCCGCATTTGCATGTCGACGCCAAGGCGTCCTAAGGTGGTTTCCAGGGCCCTGGACCCGATGGCACCGTCCATTTGCGCGTCAGGGCATCACACCACGAGATATGGTCGCAACAAATCTACACCTAAAGATCCTAAAAGAAAAACTTACACACCAACAGTCTAACTAGCGGTCTAACGCGTTAGTACATGGCCAGTGCAAGACTTGGGTTCCCAAGATCATGCTCTGATACCACTGTGACGCTCCCTGAATATATACGGCGCTCCGGACGTATACATACAGGAACTTCCCCCTCCCATGGCAATCAGCACACCATGAGCAGGGCCCTCCGTCTAACTCAGACCATCCATAGAAAGATGCCCGGGTGAAGGACACAGAGGTGTCATTCGGCCCACGCCTTCAATGGGACTCCTAAGTCGCAGAAGCGTGAATACATGTTAGCATACAGCATAAATCATACATAAATAACCACCACGAAGGGTGGCACATCCATCCAAGTACTAACGACAAAGAAGATGCATCTAATCCTAAGAAAAATGCCCCAAACCCCAGGTTCTACCCCGGCTCAGACTCCTGTGAGGATGGACTGACGGCTCGGTTTCAAGAGATCAGCAGACAAAGGTATAACCTGGCATTGGCTGGCATAGAACAGTGGCTAGGGTAGTCCACTCCATCCGCCCCTCCTGTGCACACTTTGCAGATAGGCTGAATCATGCTCTGACGTGCTTGTAGCCCTCCGGAGACGCAATCCCAAAGAATCACCCTTCGGGACTACTCCGGGTTACATCTCCCCGGTCCAATGAGGCAGGTCAGAGAGGGGTCTCCTCCCCGAGTATGACGGATCCCTGGGTGTGCTAGAGAACACATGCCGCATCAGCGACCCCCGCATCCGTACCCGACTTACTCCCCTAAATCTAAAGGTCAGCTCACCAACCCGTTCGAGCCCAGGGGGTCCATATAGGCACCTCCCTCCGGCCCAGGGAGTGTCAGACCCATACCCGGCCCTCTCCGTGACCGGCTATAAGCCTAGCACACTATAGGAGTCCTGTAGCCGCGCTAGGCAAGACCCCACCCCCGATTCACCATCATACTAGTTATCTGGTGCTGAACCACATCATAGCATCCATAGTCAGGTAGGCTCTTGTGCACAGGCCGCATCTAATGGGAATAATACAGGGCTCTATCTAGGAGCATACTACAATACATGGGCTCAGAGGTCTCTAGTCCCCGTAATCCCCCATCTCCAGAGTGCTAACTAAGCAAAGAACTACTAAACCATCCCCCAAAGCACATACAGAGACTAGAGATAAGAATACTCACCATATCAATCAAGGGTTAGCCTAACAGGTAAACCACAGAGAAAACAGAGAGAGAACACACCACAGAGAGGCGCTATGCTATAAATCAACAAGGTAACCTACTGACTAACCATCAAATCGGTCTTGGGGCTGCTCCATCTCGACTAACTAAAGGGCGCTTGGCTGTTGCTTCTCCTCCTCCATTTCCAATTGCTCCTAATTCGAATTGGGGCCTAAAAGTCCTAATTTGGGTGTCCCAATTGGAAACCCTGCCTTGCCCAATCGATTTGGGCCAGGTGGCATGTCATTAATTAACTAATTAAGCTAATTAGGTTAATTAAGACAAAAATACACTTAATTAGATTTTATTAATTTAGCATAGCTAAATTAATCCCTTTTAGGTCAACCCCCTAGGTTAACATACCCCATGGTGGCGTATCCCTACTACGTGATGTGTCAGTATATTTATACGTATACCATATGTGACGTTCCAGGACAGTATACGGTCCTAGTACGTATACTATACTGCCTCGTCACGCGTACACGCCACTCCGACTGACGTGTACGCTAACGTGTAGCCAGGTGGGTAGCCCTAGGGGGCAACGTGCCAGGAATATGTGCGACTATTAATGTGCACATTTTCCAATGTACACATTAATGTGGGCACACATTTCCATGTGGTCACTTGATGCCAAGTGGGCCACACCCATAGGTGCAATTAATGTGCACATTTTCCAATATACACATTAATGTGGGCACACATTTCCATGTGAGCACATTTTGCCACCTAGCCATTAAAGGCAAGTGGGGCCATTACCAATTATCCCACATGCCTAAAGGGGATAATTGGAAACCCTAGCCAACCCCTTGTCTATTAAGGGAGGGAAACCCTAACTTGCCCAATTTTCGTTTCTAGGGTTTTGGAACTCTGTTTTGGCTGCCTCAATGGCCAAAACCGCCTCCCCTTCTGCCGAGAGAATTGCACCCTTAGTTTCTCTTGATTCAAGCGTTTCAGCAGGATGGTCGAGCTCAGGTCAGGAGGAGTCCCTCAAGGATCGGTATTTGGACAAATTAGATAGTCTAAAACCCTACTTGACCATAGAATCAAGAGGTTTAGCCTATTAAATTGCCCATAGCAGCCTTGTAGATCTCTAGATACCGACCTCTAACTAAAGAACCCTGCTCTATGATGTAGATTAGATGTAGTTCTTTAGTTCTTCCGTGATGTATATGGATGATGTATCTCTATGAACTCCTTGTATTGGGAAGGGGGTAGAGACCTAAAGCTTGGTAGTAGATGCTCCTAGAGTAACCTCTCTAGCACACTATAGATTCGCTGTGTACAAGAACCACACCCTGGTTCCGGGGTGAAGGGCCGATCGGCTCGAGAAGGAGGTTCATGTTCGACTCTTGAACGATCCCTCTCCTGTGTAAGGCCTACCAGGGGATCATTGTGACTAGGTCTAATGGCTCACCACCTGAAAAGCGGTGGGGCATGGACTCCACACCGTGAAGTGGTGTACACTTTCCGATGGGTTCAGTTGAATACTGAGCAAAGGCCCTCTAGTCATCTTGAGTCGGCATGTAGATCTCTGGAGGGGTGATCCCTCCCCCCCCCATCGAACCGGGAGGATGAAACCGTGAATAGCCCTTCCGCTATGCATCCCATGCTCTATGGTCAGTCCCGACACTTTTCACCTACTCGCAAAGTGTGCACGGGGAGGGGCGGATGGAGTGGACAACCCATGCCATGTTCATATGCCGCCCAAATCCATTGCCATGAATTCTCATGCCCAATGAACTCGGAGACCCAAGCCGCCCATCCCCTTGAGTCCGAGCCTTGGGTAGAACTCCCCATAAGTATTGTGCTCACCTTGTTTATGCAGATGTGATGGACCACCCTTCGAGGTGGATAGGTGCTTATGTTATATACTGACATGTATGTTTACGCTTCCGCAGCTAGGTAGGCCCTGAGGGAGACGGGGTAAAATGACCCCTTCACTCTTCCCACTGGAACCAGTCACGGTTGCAGTGTTATGTGGAGGGCCCTGTATCGGCATGGAGCTGGTATGGGGGATGAACTCCTGTTTGTATACGGTGAGTGCACCGTATGCGAGTAGGGGACGTCACACCATATAAATACGTGGAACGTCACAATTTAGAGGGTCTGAGTATTTCATTTTGTTGGAGAAATTTGGTGTAGGAGAGAGCAGTGCACATATAGTAGTGATGAAGATTTGCAAAGCTATGCTGGAAGGTTTTATCATAAAAAAAAGTTCCCATCAGATGGAGAACTAAAGGAGGTCATTGCTGGATTTCGACAAGTTTTGAATTGCTAAATGTTGGTAAGTTTCAGTCTCATGAGTGATGATTTTGTTGTACTATTATATTCCTTTGTTGTCTTGTCTTTGTTTGTTGTTGCATGTAGCTAAATCCAACAGCCCAAATGCAGTCACGTTTCTTGGCATATAAGCGTCCAAAAGTTTATTGCTTTTATATACAGATTCAAATCCACCTATTCCAAGCTTCTTGTTAAAACCCTTTGTAAAACTTCTCTTGACATGTAAATCTTGGAGGCAGCACAAATTCTTGTGGTATTAAGAACTTTTCACAAGATATTGTGTGCACTGGAATTGTGATGCCAAAATACATTACACTAAATAAGTCTTGAACTTAACAAGGGCCTATTGTACCCCACCTGCCTTGCAAAAAGCCACCTGCCTTGCAAAAAGCCAACTGCCTTGCAAAAGAGATATGTCTGTGAAAATCTCAATGGTCTCATTCATTTTGCCTAGTCTATAAAATCCTCGAACAATTATGCTATAAGTGATCATATCAGGAGGGCATCCAACCATCTCCATTCCCTCACAAGGCGGGCGACCCACACTGTCCGGCCAATTACCGGACGATCATGGTCGGGCTCAAGATTTGCCAAACCGCTATCGGCATTCTCGAAAGCCAGTTGACCGGGCTGGCGGCGTACGATGTCGCGAGCCCTCACACAGGCGGGCTTTTCGACCCGCCACTCAACGATTGATCATATCTTTACGCCTGCGGGCCTCGATTGAAGACAGTAGGAATCATCCACTGGACTTGTATTGCTGCTTTGTGGACTTCGCAAAAAGGCTTTTGATACTGGTCCCCCTCGAAAAAGGCGTAGGCTAGGCTGCGTCAATCGGGCTCCGTTGCTTTGTCGCGTAATGCCATATACGGGTTGTATGAGAGTTGTTTTGGCAGGGATGCACCCGAGCGGGCCAAGCATTCACCAAGTAGGTATCGGGTCCCAAGGGTTGCCCCTCTCGCCCAACACTTTTTGGCCTCTACATTGATCGGTTAGAGCCCCGGCTTATCGAGCATGGGGGGATGGCATACGCTTTTGCACGGTGTCATCCGCCCGGCCATCTATCGCGGGGCGATGTTGGCTTTCGCCGCCCACACCCCGCTATCGCAGTCTCACCGGATGCCCTAGACACATTTTGTCGCTCTGACATCTTGCGCCAATACCGCCAAGACCGGGGTGGTTCTCATATCCTCTTCACGCCACCCCATGCCTCCTGACTCACATATCGGGGGGCGCCCTGTGGGCGCCACGCCCACCTACAAGTACCTAGGGGTGGGAGTTCCCCCTCGCCTCTGCTGGAGGCGTCTATCCGCTATGGGTGACAAAGGCATGTGCTGGAAAGCGCTTTTATGCCATGCGCGGAACAAATACCAGCGAGCTATATGATTGGGGCCATCGGCCACACTGTTCCGGCACCGGTCGAGCTGTCCTTCCACAGACGGGTCGAGGTTTGGGGCCCTGGGCCGCTCTTTGGCGACTGAATGACTTGGAGCAGTCTGTAAGGCATTTTTGGCACGGCACTTGGGGTGAAACCTTCGTCCCCTATCGATTCTCGCTGCAGAAACGGATTCTTGCCGCCTCACCGGCACCCTTGATAGACACATCGCCTATTTTCGAAAGTGGTTACTATGGGTGATGCTCGGCTCCCCACTGGCTTACACCGCGGGCCATGAGTCCGCATGCCGCTTAGGGCCTGTTGGAGGGGTAAGAGAGATCGCTGGTTCGCCAGATGGAACGTCTGCCTGAGCACGTCTGCATACCGGCGCAGCGTCGTCGTGACAAACGGGAGTACCTAGATGCTTGTTTCCTTGGCAAGCTCGGGACCCCATTGCTCTAGAGCAGGTCAAAATGGCCCATTACAAAGGAGCACATCAACCCCAGTGTTAGCGGGCCCACAAATCTACCTCGTTCCCGGTACCCCTCAAAAGCGCACTCATTGCCTCCATTCCAAGACAAAAAGCCCACCATCTTCGCATCGAGACGCAGGTGGATTGGGGAGCCCCGCCAGGACAGGCTCTGTCAGTGCTGTCAAACGGGTGCCATTGAGGATGAGTCTCACACTTTCCAGAGTTGCCCAGTGTTCAGTCCATCCGGGCGGATCATCCCCTTAGTACGACCGGACGCGTGCCCTTGCATTTGCCGATGAACACACCGCCGAAGACGCGCCACGGGGTCATACATCCGGGAGGTACTTGGACTCCGCGAGGTCACATTTGCCCCTTTGGCCGTCCGCTGACTAGGCACTACGGGGGTGGTGCATGACTGTATATATTGGGATGTTTCTGCATTTTATATGATTAGCACAGTTTGTCAGCAGGCTGATTGCTGCCACGGTTTTTCCCTCGAAAACCCTTCGGGGCGGGGGTTTTTTAATCCGGGCAGTAATCCGCTTGCTGCGTTTTTGTATTGGGTCCCATAGACCGATTGGTCTCCGTGGACGATAAAAGTACCTTCCTTCCTTCCTTCCTTCCTTCTAACAACCTAAGTGAAGCATTAATGTCGTCGTCCTTGCACATGCCATTCAATGAAGTATTGAACGTGCCAAGGTTAGGATAACGCCCACCTTCCCTCATCATAAACACCCAATTAAGATAACACCAGCGGCTTCTATACTTGTCCATGAATTGCCTAATGATAAAAAGTTAGCATGCAGCCAAGGTCTAGATTTACTTGTAAATTTACTCTTGGCGGCTTTTGAGGATAGCCAAGATGATGTGATCTTGCCTTACACCTCTGAGGAGACCCATTGGTGTTCATGGGATGTACATTGCAGAAAAAAATAAAAGCTAAATGAGAAGCACACTCTAAGTTTTTATGCTCATGGAAAGGTTAACGGTTTAGATGAATTATATAGGTCTAAAGCAGTGCTTACCTTACATGCCGACTTCTTGCTCAACCTTGATTTCTTGCAGAAGGTCGAAGACCTGCAGACCATGTTCTTGTCTGCATGTCGAGAGTTTGGGCCTTTGAGACAAAAAAACATATATACTGTCATTTCAGCAAATAGTTTGAGCAAAAGCTTGCATCTTTTGGCCTCTTAATCGAGATACATTGCCAAGCTCACACGAGGTCCAAAATGCTATCTCCATGCACATTTGCCCATGAAGAAGCACAGATTGATAGCTTTCATTCGCACTAGTGTATACCGCCTCTGCAATGAGACATGCAGATGGATTTGGGAGCCATGCGAGGACATGGTCTGTCAGTATTGACAATATGGAGCCATTAACAATGAATGCCATGACCTTCAGCATTGTCCGGCATTTGACTACATTCCGGCATGCTATTTTGAGTTTGTCCTGCCTAACCAGCCACCATATGAGCTGTTAGACACAATATCAGTGGGGTTACTTGGATCATATCTTTAAGAGATCATGGATATGCACATTCATATATGTCCTTCGACACAGAATTGAAATGTACCCTAATATATCATTGTACAGTTTGTCAATATGTTTATTACTGCCAATTTGTTTTTATCAAAAATCCTTCAAGAATAGAATAGAATAGAATAGGTTTTTAGCGTCCACGGAGACCAATTGGCCTATGGGACCCAAACAAAAAAGAGAGCAGCAAGCATATTACTGACAGGATTAAAAAACCCCCGCCCCGAAGGGTTTTCGAGGGAAAAACCTTAGCAGTAATAAGCCTGCTGGCACACTATACAATTGCATAGGACAGTTCAATACCGTCCCGTAGGACACAAACGAGTCCGTGCATCCATAACCTTGACAGTAGTACTCTCCTTGTTCTCTTTGTTTTGAGTCCCCTAAGCTAACTAGTCTTCGTGGACGATAAAAATACATTCATTCTTTCACTCTTTATATTTGATGATTCTGTGCAGTTAGATGGCTTGAAAAAACCTAGTTGTGATATTGTTGGTGTTGACTATGCAACATGGCCACAACACTTATACTAATATTTTATGCAAGTTTTTCCATTTAAAGCCTATAGATTCTGCACCTCACCTTTGGCTACTTAAGCATTTCATACATTCATACAGAACCCTCTTTCCAACACTTTGTTTTTATGTTTCCACAAGCTTTCAAAACTTTTAAAAATGTCACATCATCCGGTCTTATACCTCTTTCATGCATTTCTTGAAAAGAATCTAAAGCAAGAAAACCTTCTCCGTATTGTGCATATACTGTGATCATTGCACTCCATGAGACCACATTCCGCTTGGACATGTTCACAAAAAGTAGGTATACCTCCTTGAGACCTTCATGTTAGATGTATTATCCTTCCCTGCAAAATATTTTTTGTTTTGGTATATGCCTTCAAAACTTCAATTATAGATGCTTGTCAATCTTGAGTTTCCATACTTCCATTTCATAGTACAATTCAAGTGCAATCTCGTCTTGCCCAACCTTAACATCAAGGGGGATTCACTCATGTATAAGAAGGGTATGCCATCCGCATTCAAGGGGTGGCAAAAAAGTCCCATGTCCATGGATTTAAAAGCCAATTTTGACACCTTGGAATAAAATTTACCTAGGCTAGTGCAAAAAATACCAAAAAAAATGGATCCTCTGTCAATTGTATATGTACGAAAAAGGGTCAAAAAAATACCCTCCCGTGTAGGCACATAGTTTCTACGTAAAAAGCAGTGAATCCTCCTTGCTTAACACATCCACAAAGAATTGCTGCCCATGCACATCTAGTTGGCTTTGAGATGGCATTGGATAATTGATCATGATAAAAGAACAGGCGAATTAGATGATCATTAAGAACATGATCCGTTTGAAATCAACACGGAAAAGAACTAACTGCATTTTCCTACCCAAATGAAAATTTTTGCGTTCTTCATAATTCTACAGATACAGGTTGTCTGATTCTACGGATTGGAATTTCTTGTCTAACTGTAAAACACAGCTTCAATTGTCTCATCTACCAGTTGCCCCAATTCTAGTATGCAAGCGTTTTATATGAATACTGAGCCATTCTAGGAAAAGGTTCTTATGCACAAATGTCATCATCCGGGAAGTTCAAAAGTGGTGTTTCACCCAGCATTCTGCATGTTTCACCCTGCATTCTCAGTGTTTCACCTATCATTTTAAATGTTTTAGGACAAACTTATACATTCGTTTGTTATCATATTTGCTTATTTTATTTTCAAATTCATGTTAAAAGATTCGTCCCATCATGTGACATCTACATGCTTAAGAGGTCGAGAAGTTTTGTTATTTACAAGTTCGTTATACCCCAACTTCTGTGTTGATAAGGATTCATTTGTTGGCGTTGTCCTTCATTTCTGTTCTCCTTTATTTTCTACCTTAAAAATTACTAAAACATGACACGTGTGCACTCATTGATTGCATGGCATAAATGTGTGTTCAGACGCATTTATGAGCATTTATGGCGAATATCTCCCCTATTTTTGCTGAGTCTCCTCCTTTGTTTTCGTTGCTAAGCTCTCCGGTGTTTTGCTATGGCGCCTTAAATGTTTTGCAGGTTCTGATTATGGCGATTGGAGAGCATTCAAGTTCTAGCAACCCAGGCTGCTGGATAGGGATAGATTTTGAGACAGAGAGAGCAGGTTGTAGGGAGCGAGATGAGATGCATATGACTAGCGACGGCCCCCTTAGAACCTCGCGGTGGACGTTTCACGCATGGGCATGGACACATTACAAGTCGAGATCTACAGAGAGAAGGGCAGTAGTTTTCACGCATCAAAAGGGAACTTCGGCTTAATGGGCCGTTCACATGGCTCTTAAAATAACCCGCTGGCCGATAACGCTACTGCCCAAGATTCAAGAAATTAGTTTTTGGGGTTCAAAGATCGCTTGCCGTTCATGGCGCTGAGCTGACCCGAATGAAATTTGGCCTAGGCGATTCGGGGCTTACTCGGTACCGGAGGATTCAGCTGGTTCACATGAGCTGGATGGAATCCGGGCAGCTGTGATTGGGGAAGAAACTCTACAAATGAATCGAATTCTGATCTGACCCTTGCTCGATTTTGGATTCCGCTCCTGCCCATTCGGTGCCCACATTGCTGGTAATCACGATCCAAGGCCGAATCTGTTTCAGCCCGGCCGCTTTTGTTGTTTGTAGTTTCGATTCTTCTGTAATATCTGTTCCGATTCTTCTCAGACACAAAGAACCGGGCGTGTAGTTCTTCATGTCCTTCGATTCACTACAGAGCCCATGTAGTGTGTTTTTTACTCCACCATCCCACGCCTGATCCTTCGCTTTTGGCCCTTTTCGTCCAATCTTAGAGGATTTTTCAGCTTCCGGACTTCTTTTACCAATTGGGTTCTCTCATTTCTTTACCCAATCCGTTTCCAATTACTAGCCTGGAATGTAATAGAATATGCAACAAAGAATAACAAAAGAATCGGCCTTCCTGTAACAGAAGAATATGCAACAGAAGAATGATCGGCCAGAATCGGAAGAATGATCGGCCAGAATGATAATCACAGAAGATTGGTATCACAGAAGAATGATCGGCCAGAATCCTTTGTTAATCGGCCAGAATGATCGGCCAGAATGATAATCGGCCAGAATGATCGACCAGAAGATTGGTATCACAGAAGAATGAACACCTATAATCGGGCAGAATCTTGGAATCACGGAACGAGCTGTGAGCAATGGGACTGTGGGCTGTGAGCAATCGATTCATCCCTTCCTGTATATATCTGGCTGAAACGCGGTGAGACATTGTTTCTAATCTAAGCTGCTGAGAAAAAAGTATGAAAAAATCGGTCAGCTGTATGTGAACGGCTACGGGGAAAGGGCTATCAGCGCGGGCCAGCTGGACTTCAGCCCTCGCAAAACGCACGGCCCATGTGAGCGGCCCATAAGCCGATCAGGCTGCTGACAAAGCCAAGGACAGATTGGGAGATTGCCATCGCCAATTTGGAAGGAGGCGGCATGAAAATCCATCTGTTCTTAAAAAAAATTGGATTCCTTAGAACTCAAAAGAGGGCGAAGATGTGGTAAAATGATATGGGCATTAGAATCGGATATGGAGACCAAAATCTTTTGGATCTCAGATGAGGAACAATGATGGGAAGAAGAGACCTGACAACCCCATTTCCAAGCTCGAAACTGCAGTCTTTCATGCTGTCTTGAGTGAAGCTTTTATATCTGACTCTGATGTAGCCCTTAACCGTCCCCTGCTTTTCTTTCTCGTGAGCATGGCTTAATGCTCACCAAAAAATGGCATGGCAGATTTGTGGGAAAGAACTAGGTCGAAACTTAGCTGCTATCCAAGGCCAGTAGAATTGAACTTGGGCTCAGGGTACTGGCAGCAAGGTAAATCATTGTGCGCCTATTCTTGATGCAAACAGGGTGCAAATCAGAAATTCTAATTTGAGTATTGTCCCCAGGTTTTGAGAAAACTCATAAAGAATCTGTCTTCAAAACCATGACCATCACCATCTTTGCCCTTGCAAATCCGATTTATTTTTGGAAACCCTGTTAAGGACCCATTCAGGAAGAAGAATCGAGGCTTTGCCCAAGTGAAAATAAGGAATAGAAAGCTAAAACGAAAGAAAGTGGGTGACAAACCTGCAAAAAGGACAAGGAAAAATCCAGGACAAATCTGATGCACAAATCTGATGCTCCATGCAGAGAAGAATTTACAAAATCCTAATCCTGGCTCAAGCAACAGGCTCCACCAGAACTGGAAGAGCCAACTCTGCAGTGACAGGTACAGGTTTGTCCTCCCGACCTGTTGAGATTCAATGGGTTCTTTTTTGTATTGTACTGAAATGTTACCCTTTGTCCACTTAAATGTTAAAGTCATGCTCTTGTTGTCTCTACCTGAAAATAAAAAACATGCCGAGCATTGCAACAAATACAAATCTGATAAAAAAGAACCTCCATTGAAAAATAGAATGTCAAACAAAAATTAATATCTAACAAGCATAACTAAGAGAGCCAACAAAAGTAGGCCAACAAATTTCTTGCACATTGGTCTTCAATTGATGTGTTGAAAATGTTGGCATCTCACCCAAGCCCAACAATGCGAAGCCCAACATTTGCCACTATTACTATTTTTATTTCCCATGTGTGGGGTGCATCTTCGAATAGCTTGCCACTTCAATTATTCATGTTCAATTATTCATGCCAACTATAAAAGAGCATGTATATCTTGGTTTGGAAATTTAATGGCCAATGTTATTTTTGCACTTACCAATTTTCAGTGTGAACTTTCAAATCCACATGGATGTTTACACTCCACATGCATTTGCTTTGTTCCCTATGTTTTTTTTTTTTTAGTTAATCACACTCACACAGTATCTTAACATTAATAACCTTACATTTTATACTCATTTATAACCTTCAACACTGCTGATCTATCTAGTCAGATGGTCTACTCATAGGTGCTTCTGTGCATATGTAATAAAGGATTGAGGCTCTTTTGATTGTGGACCTTCACACTGATGGTCAATGTACTGGGTAGAGCCAGACACTAGTTCCCTTTGCCACCAATTCCACTTCACAAAAATCTCCTATGTGGCCTCGCTTCTAAATTTTCTGGAAAATCCTCCATATTTGTAGTTGATACTGGGTTCAAGTTTTGGAAGACTTGAATTGAGACCAAGCTTGACGTTCACATTATTTTGAACTCGCACAAATTTGACAAAGAGAAATGTTCGCGGCGGCCTTGGCTGCCACGATAAATTTCTTGTATTCCTAAATTAAATCACAAGTAGCTTGATTCTCATAAGCACGAATTTGCGAGTACTTCTTTGCCACTTATACTTCATATATGGAAATATTATTGATCGGCTAGCGAAAGGGTCAAAATGTGTCCTCTAACTCAACTCAAAAGACATGGTGTTTCACAATATAATTAAAGTTCGAAATAGTGAACAATAATAAAATCATGGGAGCACACAAGCACGTCCAATAACATGGTCAAATAAACCCACAACGTTTGGAGCATAAGAATAGAATGGGAACATGCCTAGACGTGCATAATGACCAATAAGTCATAAGGAAAATGAGTATCAAACTAGTACAATACTTGAGACTCAGGCAATCTGAGCCACCTTGACCTCGAGCTGTTCACCCACTATTTTTTTTCTATTCTTGAGCCAAACCAGCCAAGTAGAGATCTCCAGAATAATGCAAATAAGTCCCAGAACAGATAAAACACTAGCATAAGCAATCCTCCATTTGTTGCCAGGCTGAAGAATATGAAACCCTTTGAAGATATTGATAATAGCAAGAATAATGATGCAGTAACCAATGGAGTGGTGGTAAATATTCCAGTAGAGTCTCTTCTTGTGATCCTTGTGAAGTCTCAACTTGAGAGCAAGGATTTGGAGGGTAGCTAATGCACACAGAGTGATGCCAATATTTCTATGTGAATGGTGCACAAGACCCTTAGATTGATTTCCCAAATAAACCCCTATGCCGAAGGAACCGATTCCTAGAATATACCCACAAACTTGGCAAAAGATATGGAGGTAAAACCAAGCAGGATCAGCCTTTTTGAATGGTCTAAGGTATCTAGCAGACATAATTCCAAGGATGAGAAGGATACCCCAAGAGATTGTAGCTAGAATACCATGAGTATTTTTTAGGTGCTGTCTTGGAGCTCCAGAACTTGCAATAGTAGTAATGCCACTAGAATTAAAATCAATTGAACCATAGGAATTCAAATCTGAGAAAGAATGCTCCTGTGGTGCATCGCCTATTACTTGGCTGCCTCTGTTCCAAATTATATATTTCTTACTTGGTGGACTGCTAAAGTTTAATTTAGCATAGAATTTCATGCTTTTGCCACTGATTTGCACAGCCTTGTCCAGGACTGTGAAAATGGTGCTGTTTGAAGGGTGTGGCGCATTGCCTCCGTTTTGGGCTGTTTTGAGCTGGTATTCCAAGACATAATTTCCGGTTGAATTGCTGAAGGCAATTAACACACTGCTTCCAGCCATTAATCCAGCAGCGGTCGGGTTAATTCCCCATGCTATCCATCCCCCCGATGCTGTAGCATTGTTTGAAAATCCAACTTCCAGTATAGTTCCATTTGTTGAATACGCCAATTCTGCCCCTTGTTCTGCCAAACTGGAGCAATTAGCGAAATTCTTGCTTTTGCTTCCGAATGTGAGATCTGTTTTGCAGCTGCCCTCTGCTCCGATTGAGAAGCCCACTATAACCACAGTTGCTAGCACTAGATTTCGAAATACACCCATTGTTCTTCAAAATTTGAAACAGAAAAAATCAATCTAAGGATTTGAAGTTTGAACCCCCAATTTTTGCACGAATTCGTCTTCCTGCAGGGCGCCCAGAGGACCAATTCGTTACAAGTCAAATGGCTTCCTGCCCTCCGGGCACGACAGGCTATTGCTGAGCCGAGTAATTAATGTCGAAATATATTGGAAAAAGGAGTAGGACCAACCATAAGACATACACATAAATCCTTACCCTCAAAAAAAAAAAAAAAAAAAAAAAAAGGACATACACATACAGCTGGACTCGCATCGTGTGTCGAGGTGGGAAAAAAGGATTGCTAACCAAACCGTCAAGGAAGGGGACGAGCATTCCGTCGTTTTCTTGATTCATAGTTAATCAGAATTACAAATGGCTTGAGCAAACCTGTAGAATCCGGTTTTCATCTTACCTTGACGTCGTAGAACAGAATGGGGTCAGGCATTCTTGCTTCCCCCTGACCTGTTGTGATGTAGAACGGAATGGGGTCGCGCCAGACAAGACCGGATTCTGCAGGTCAGGGGGAAGCAATAATGCACGGTCTCTCGTCAAGGTAAGTGGGTCTGCCTTCCGGCAGTTTCTTGATTCATTCTTCTCAAGAATGGCAAATGGGTTCAGCAAACCTGTAGAATCCGGTTTTCATCTTACCTTGACATCGTAGAAGGGAATGGGGGAAGGCATTCTTGCTTCCCCCTGACCTGTTGTGATGTAGAACGGAATGGGGTCGCGCCAGACAAGACCGGATTCTGCAGGTCAGGGGGAAGCAAGAATGCCTGACCCCATTCCGTTCTACATCACAACAGGTCAATCGCTTACAAGACTAGTTTATGGAATATGGCTAAATCCTGACCCTTCTGGCCATTCCAATACAGAATATTCCATATGAGACTAAATCCTAGCCCCTCGAATACAAAAAATACAAAAAAATGCCTAAAAATATATCTGAATACATAATGGTTAACAATTATTTACTACCTACATTAAGATATGCCTTAGCCCAACAACTAGAAGTGTATCTACCTTCCTTAGCCAATACAAATATAACAGTAGTAGTATTAAGCTCATTGGGAATCGAACCCAAGTTTTTTTTTTTTTTTTTTTTTTGAACTGTGGTCGCCAATATATTAAAAAGAATGGTAATGTTACAAAGCAAGTGAGGAGGAAGGAGAACTGCCCCAAAGAGACAAGTGATACCTCGACCTCCACAACAACCCGCAACTCTTGCATGGCCTGGCAAACCGGCCATCACCATCTACCACACCCCAAGAAGTCCCGCCAAATGGAAAACTTCCTCTACTAATCCAGGGAACACCAAAAGCTTTGAAATAGCTTGTACCGAGTCGAGGAATCGAGAGGTTTTTGCAGTCAGCTGAATCCCTCGAAAGATCCACAAACCGGCCAGCCGGCTTCCAAATCAACCACACCAACCAAGCCACACGCGGATGCAAGGCTTCTTTGCCCGCATTTGGCGCCAAGCACCGAGGATATACATGAAGCGTGAATTGTTGGCTATTCAATCTCACCCAAACAGAGCCGACCCAATCCTGGGCAACCTCGCAAGTGAGGGCATAAAACCGAATAATGCTCCACAAGTCTCAATGATGAAGGCCACAACAAGGGCAAAGAGGGCTCACACCCGCCCTAAACCGACTCACAAGGACATTCACCCCGATACATACGTGCACCACCACGCCCGCGAAGCATAACCGAACCTTCGGTGGGGAAGTGAGCTCCATGTCCACGCCCAAACCGAAAGCCATCGAGAACCCGGAGCTGCGAGACCACTTGCCCGAAGGGGCGGTGTCATGAATAGCCAACACTCGGTAACAAGACCGCACAAAACAAGAAGATACAACATCATACCCAAGTATGGAATCGAACCCAAGTATTGCCAGTGAGCCTGGAAATGGAAATCATACCTTGTTCCCTTGCTCGTTGCTCCAGAGATTCGTCTCCCCACCTGCAAATGCACACATCAATTCCACAGCAATTCCACGAGATGTACATGACATCTCCATTACCATCTTGAATATCATTTTTCCCGGGTGTGATGCAAACATCACAAAACATAGTAGATCTTCCAGATCATAGACCATGGCATAGAGAACACTCCACATGTTCAAACAAAAAAATAGAGCTAAAAATAATATGAATAAGAAAAAAGCAACATTCAACGGTGGTTCAGATGGCCATTCATCTCTGTGCATGTCATACATCCTCATGTTTCTGTGCATTAAGGCTCTTACCCTGCTAAAAGCGGAATGGATGATAATAGCTTGGCTCACGGAGGCCCTTCTTCCACCCACATCCATGTATATGAGCCACAGATCCAGGCAGTAGTTCATATTGCCCATAGTACTACTATATGAAGCCAAATCATTGCACACTTCTTACCAGCTAAAGGAATCGGCATCTCCAGCACAAACCACAACAAAGCACAGCAGGGAACAAGTGCGGGCTTGGGTCGGCGCTGCTATCGGCTCCTAGATTAACCAGAGCATCCAACTTATGAGGGGGGATCAACCCAAGTGAATCCCCCCTCAAGCAAGCGAATAAGTCAATCTTCAATAATTAATAAAGGTGGTTTCTCCAGGCATGTTAGCATTTTGAATTTACGGGGGAGGATTCACTCAACAGGAGGATTCCCTCACGTGAATCCTCCCAATAATTAATAAGGGAGACTTTTTCAAGCATGTGAGCATTTTGAATTTATGAGGGAGGATTCACAGCGAATCCTCCCAAGCATGTGAAATCAACGCATTAAATGTTGGAGATTTAAGCATGTGAAATCAACGCATTAAATGTTGGAGATTTTTCAAATGATTTTGTTTAACCAGGGTCGAGGATTCAATTAACCGAACCCTCCCTAGAGCAGACGTGGATGCCATGTCATTAGGAGGATTCACTTCAGTGAATCCTTCGGATTTACTTGAGCAAATTATTATTCTCAAAGGTTTCACTCATGTAGATATTTTTTACCATATTTTATGTAGCCAACAAAAGCTCAAGTTCTAGGGTTTATCCAACCCTTTATTGTTTGTTTCATCCCATAATGCTAGTTCTGAATCCCAGAAGGGCCTCCGTAGTGGTGAAAGATGTAAGGCGTGGGCTTGTTGTATTTCAGAAACGACACTCTTTCTATTTATGCTCTGCAAATCCGGCAATTTAACGGCCCTTTAGATTTCTGCCTCTACACTGCAAATCCGGCAATCCAAAGCTGAGGGCAAGGACGTTTCTTACGAGAAAGTTTGATGGTTGCAGTGATGGAGTTTGGGTCAGTTCGGCCTTAATTTTCATAGCCAGTCCAAGTTGTTCAACGGAGTGTAGCAATCATCCAACTGGGCTTTGCTATTCACACTAGTATAAGTGGAGCAGAATGTGGTAATGCAATAAAGCTACAATGTTGCTAAAATGGCAATCTTCCGTCCCGACCAAGATGCATCTTCAAAAGTTTCAATGGGCTCATTCAAGCTACCGAACTTCTTATAGATGCATAGATCCAAAGGTATCTCTAACTCTGTTATTCATCTCATATTCCAAGATTAGGTTTAATGTGCATGAAACTTTTGCTCCTTCCATGAAGAGATTATCAAGAACTTGCATGAATTTGTGAATCTGCCTATTTTATGATCTGCATGCGTTGCCACGAGATCTGCTGCTTGTGTGCTAAAAAGGGAGAGTCCATGACTATTCCTCCTAGATACACTAATTTAGTGCTGGATATGTAATTGTATCTTTCCCATGGCCGTTACAAATTTAAGCTAAATGATTTAAGTTATATCTGCTTATCATTACATGAAGTAAGCTTCGAGTTTGAATTTATCATTCAATACAGTGAAACATGATCTGTTATACAGGACAATGTGTTATAGACTCTTTTTCCTTTAGGATAGAAGCAGCGTTGTATCAGGAGCTACAATATTTGTGAACAGTTTCTTCTGGAGTAAATAACATGGGTCCATGGCAAAAAAGAACTTATCATGTTAGGCAAATCCAAACGGTGGGGAACATACATATGAATTCTCAAGTGAAGGATGATGAATGCTCAAGTGATGTGTTGTTGCTTTTGCAGATTTTGTGGTGTTGCTTTCAACTTCATACTAAATTCAAGCTAACTTCAATCTGGGTGTGACATGCCCTCTCCTAGGCACATGGTAAATATTGCATCATTGGTTTTTTGTGCGTCATTTAGGAACTACTTATTGTACTAAAGTGCTATATTGCTTAGGTAGAAAATGCTTATATGTTGTTATTTATATATTATTCATTATGAGCTCAAGGTCCATACATTTATTTCACAATGATAATAGATGCAAGAGAAATGTAAATTCATATGATGATGGGTTGTAAATCCATTTTTTTTAATAGAAAATATGTTAACAGGAATTGTGCTTAGATGTAGAGATGATGCACAATGCACAAGGCCCTGTAGGAGCCAAAAAAAACTTGGACTATATACATTTGTTATATTAAAAACTCGACCATAGAATTAAACCCTTAGACCCCCCTAGTTGTTTTTGTTGTACATGACCTCCAATGGGAGGCGATGACCCCAAATACGTACGTCCATATATGTGTACAATGCGCTTCTCAACCTTCACATTAATATTTCAAACTGATAGTTAATTAAAACTTGATGTTAAATGAGTTGCACCTAATGATGGCCAAGATCGCCCAAAATTAGCATTCAACAGTTTGAGCCGTCCGATGGATGCCGTGTACGAATCGGATGCCGTGTACGAATATAGCAAAAACAACTGGGGGTTGGGGGGTTTTAATTCCATGGTTGAATTTTTTATATATATCAGATGTATATGGGTCCAAAATGGCAGGGTAAAGGGTGTTAGAGTTGCCCTCTCTGTGGCCAACGTGTTGAAACTATTGAACACTGCTTCTTCTTGTGCGATCATCTACGACTTGTTTGGGCGTGGTTGTTCACTCTTTTCAGTGTGTCTCTCACTAGCCAGGAGATCCTACTTGCACTTTATCCCCCTGTTTGGCCTAATTTGCATAAGCGGGCATTTCATCTTGCTTCTAGTGGATTTTGTGGTCTATCTGGCAGAGGCGGCGTTTGTGTATTTTCCAAGGTGCGCACATCTCTGATCAGCAGCTTCTCCGTTGTGCTCAGCAGATCACTAAAGCTTATCGTTGCTCATCCTCTAGCTGATGATAAAAAAAAAAAGGATAATTTGGCAGACGTATTTACGGTATTCTTCTTATGCATAGACGGGTGTTTTTGCCTAGTTGGGTCAGCCTATCCACTAGGGTTTTATTCCTGTCTGTGCATTGTGTATTGCGCCTTTGTTCTTGTCAATAAAAAGAGTCTCACGTCCTTAAAAAAAAAAAAAAGGTTAAAGGGTACTAAATAACTATCAATGTACAAACTAGTAGATGCAGCAGGAGCACGATCTAAAGATATGCTGTCTGTAGATATAAGGTCTGTATAGTTGCCATAGAACGACATTCTATGCCATTAGAATGGCAGAATGCCGTGTTGAGACAACAATCTTGCTACCGAGCCATGTGCATGGTAAAAATTTGGGATTTTTTAGTGTAGGCAAGAACGTCGTGCGAAATAGCCATTCTACCCTAAATTCCACCATTTTCATGGCAAAGAATGCCAAACTAAGAATTACCTGCCAACAAGATTCATTGAATACGACCTTTTAGTTTCTGATTCTTGGGGAGGTATTTGCCCAATCAGATGAATTCAGCTCTGACCTTCTATAATCGAACCCGCAATAGCATTTGGTGGCACTAAAACTTCTGCCTCTACTGCTACTGCTCAAATTTCAATGCCTGAAGTAAGCAAAACTATGCTTTAAATTATGATTTTGGAATCTTCTCAAGCAAACGACATCATTTTTTGCTATGAGTAAGCTTATTTTGATAAGCTGGCGCAAACTGAATAATTTCTCTGATTTATATACTTGTTTGTCACTATGCTTTCTTCAACCCTTTATTTGGCTGCGTAAAATAACATTATCTTTGAGATAGTAATCTTTGCAATACTTTGGACAAAATTCTAGGCCCAAAATTCTTTCACATGGCAAGTTTCACATAGCAATCAAGAGTTATTAATCATCTCTAAAGGACGCGTGATATCTAGCCAACACCTGCGGTTATTTTTTAGGAGTTTTTGTTTTTTTCCTTATCTCTTTTTGGGGACTTAATAAATCACATAAGATTGCAATTTCCATGTATCATTTTAGATGCAAATTGAAATATGCAAAACTGAAAGGCCTGACTTTCAAGAAGGCTGCAAGAACATTCGGACAATTGCCTTCAACCGACGTCGAGGCATGGCTGGCATACTGAATGCAATTGCGGCAGTCAAAGGCTTTGCCAAACAGTTGGGGCCGAAAGTCTGCAGCAGCAGGCCGTGCTTTATTGGACACCTTGAAGTCGGTCAAATAGACGACATCAAAATCCAAGAGCATTAAGATGAAAATAATATGTAAGATGATAACAGATTGCATTATTTTTGAGGCAATTGGAACCCCAAAATTATGGATGACACGAACATCATAAAAAACAATCATATATCCAATAAAACATTAAGAAATCAATCCATGTTTTTTCACATATTTAACAAGATGTGGTTCCATGTCAATTGTTTTGTCTAGTTCTAGGTGTGAATCTAACACTTCACGAACTGTCATCCCCATAGCTAGATTATTCATAATAGGCATAAACTTGACCAGAAAATTATCTGTCGCAGAATTTTTTGGATCATAAGATGGTGCATTTAGGGCCTGCGTTCGATTGTAGAAGTATTTAAGAGCATCATCATCCACTATGATTATATCATCCTTATTTTCGATACCAAGTTCGTCCATCATGTTACTCAAGTGTTTGATGAAGATAGACTTGCCTATGGGATCTCTAGGAATAGTGAACTTCATACATTTGTGTTGATTCCAAAAGGTCAACCAATGTCTACCCATTTTCCCTAGTGCCTCCACAGTATCCTTGATGTTCCGAAATACCAACGCGAAATAATCTAAATGCCTCATCTAGCATCTCTTTCAAGTGCGGCCGCGTATAGATCCACTTGGAATTTGATTCTACTGATTATTGATCACTTTTTTTTTCTTTTTTGTTTGTGCCCACCTCCAGTCGGTTTGGTCTTGGCTGCTTTCTTTTTTTCTTGTCACATTGACAAGTCAGCAAGTGCTCTTGGCTATTTATTGGGATACTTGGAATAAGCTACAAAGCCAAGCCTTTCACTTAGCATCAGGATGATTCTTGTGGTCCATAACAAGGTAACCTAGCAAACGCACTAATGACTTGCGTTTACACTAATAAAAAGAATCTTTCAAAGTTTTCCTAAAATACCCTCAAATTTTGTCATTTTTAGGGGTTCAAATCAAAAAATGGTCCTCGATTTGAATTTCGAGGTGTCTTTTTAAGGCGGTCAAAAAGTAGAACATGGAAATGTTTTAAATTTCACCATGAATTTTAAAGATATAATAACATAAGTTATTTTTAAATTTTTCTACAAAACTAGATGACATAAGAAAGTAAAAGAACTACAAGATTATAATAAACTAGTTATGGTGCCTGGCGTTGCCGGGCCTAGTAACAATTTGAAAGGTGGTTGTTTAATGCTCAAAAATCTGTTGGGGCATTAAAATCTGCGTTCAAAGATTGTAGGGGCAACAATGGAGTACAAAGACTGCATTCTTGCCAATGTATTTCATATACAACAATTTGGGCATTTCCTATTGGCATTGCAGGGCTTAGCAAGTATCTTCTATGTTGAGCGGTAAAGTTACAAAATATAGATGGCCAATAATATCAATCATAAGAAGTTCTTATTGTCAAACGTTTTCCACCACCAAACTCATGCACCTAGCATGCGCCTAGCAATGACACCAGCATCTAAATATCAAGCCCAACTTGTGACAACAAATATTTAATATGCCATCGAGGTGGTCATATATTTCACATCATTTAGCTCAATTTGTATATTTGTAGTTTGAAAAGTATTTGCAGATCCTTTGTAGTTAGAAATGAAGTCCGCATGAATCATTAATATTATACATGGATACTAACCATCTCACTAATGCATCATCTATGGCTCAACATCTACATATATAATTTGTTAGTTAATGACTTGCAAGGAAGTTTTGGGGTTGGGGGGCGGGGGTTGGGGGAATATAATAGTTTATCCTAGGGGTCTATGATGATATGCTAGTTGGGGTGCATTTATGGGTATAACATTACATATAGCCAATTAAATGGTACGTAAAGCCAATGTACGGCTAGACCACCTCCATGAAATGCTATTGGTTGCTGACATGTTGAAACCCCTCGTGAGATGCCGAATAATGTCATCATATGTTGGAATGGTGATCGGATGCCTATGTTGTGCGTAGACAAGAGCCCTTGAAGCAACTATCAAACCATCATTAACCACTTTTTGCCGTCTGCAATTCTTCCCATGCCTCTCGGCGCACACATTCGCCGTAGGTAATCAGCATGCAGAGGCATCCCCTTGAATCAACAGCAAACTCCTTAGCAGAGCGAACATATGAAAAGAGTCTCATAGTCTTCTCCCTTATAGAACTCATTACCTCAGTCTCAGCCTACTCCAACTGAGGTTGTGGAACTTTTATCTAATACAGAGTGCAGTATGATGCTGCAGTGTCAATAAGATGTCCAGCCAGAGCTGCAATTTCCAATTATAGTACTTACAAGAAAAACTTATGGTTGTTGTCCCATCAGCAACTTGACTTAGCAGATGGACTTCAATATGATAATCGGCAACTTCAAGTTGCCCATTTTGATCTCCAGTTAAGATTTGAGACTGTCCACAGTGTTCTCCTTGATCTTCAAGAACAACTGCGCAAAGAAACAAAAGATAGGACCACTCTACAAAGTCATTGGGCCACCTTGCAATCTAATGTTGAAAGCCTCATGGCTACCAATGGAAGCATAATTAAATTGTTAATTAAGGCCAATGAAGACATTCACGCCCTCAAGCTTGATCTCAATACTAAAATACATGCTAATGTCATGCATCAGATCCACATAGTGCATTTGGAATCTATGCAGGTGGAAGCTCATGCCCGTGTCATAGCCCTTGAGACCCAGCTTCAAGATGTTGCCACCCAGATGATCAATCCGGATGACTAGCTATGTTGAAGATGCATGCTGTCTCCTTTGGTGCCGCACCATCTCACGTCAGCCCAGCCTCACGCTATGTCAACAAGCTCAATCGCATAATTGCAGAGCAAAAAAATAAATCAAGGACTTACAGACTCAGGTTGACCAGGCCCTGAAGTTTACAGATGTAGTGTATATACTCAGCGAGACCTGCCAAGCTTTGGCATTCTAGGTAGTGCTTGGTTTCCCTTCATCTTCAAGTTATCTTGCCTATGTCTGATCTATAATACACTCCTTCATTCTCACTTGATTGGCCTACAACGGCTCTGTGGATGGACCCTTGAAGATTAACGACCATTTGGCCATTTAAAACAACTTGCATATTGCAGATAAGTATCTTCTTTGTGCTTTAATCAATTTTAAGATTCTTCAGTTTGAAGACACAACCCTCTTTGACATTTGAATGGTGCAACCCATGGCTTATGTCATTGATGATCACTACCTTTCTCAATCTGCACAAGCTTTCATGGAAGATGCTTCCGCCTCTGGCTTGGCCGCTCCAAAACAACAGTTGCTCCTTTAGGCTGATAATTCCTATCACAAGAACTCTAATTGGCGGGAGAATTTCAGAATGAGTACATGCCTAAACTCATGCACTAGCTTCCCCTTTGGATCACTAAAAACCTTGATGAGCATAGGGGCATGCATCGAGACCAACCGAGTGTCCAAGAATGGAACTAGAACTATGCCATGAAATGACATCAGAGGCAAGAGAAACGCATATGATGAGGAATAGGTTGAGTACAATATTGAACAACCCAAGCTTGCTTGTTCACCTAGAACTCAAACATGGCAGATGGAGGATGTTCCATCCCCTTGTCAATACAATGATGGTAGTAGCACATCTTCGACCATCTAAGATCTACAAATGGTGGCGAGAACAAGGCTACCAACCACAACAAGGCCTGCAATATGACACAAGCCACAAAGGTGACACAATGGATTGGAATCTACCACCATGAATTTGCCAAACGGGACCTAATGGGGCAATGGAACATGAGCAAAGATGCTACCGCAAATAGAAATAAGTTCACAAGTTGATTTTGGATTGTAGATTCAGTTGTGAATGAGTTGTGGTAATCATCCTCAGACTAATTTGCAAACTAACCTTGGAGAATATGTTGAAAATTTCAGTCCATGAGAAGCAAATAAAGTGCAAAGACTATTTACCCTATTTAGAGCCATCATATAAGATGACTCCACTTATGGCTATAGTGTGCAGAATTCTGAGAACTTATGTTTGGATGCATAAGTATCTCAAAAACAAAAGCAGTTATGAGTAGACTTTATGATATGGGTGCAATAATGCACCAGCACAAGCAATATTTGTTGAAAGCACAAGAGAGGGCAAGGTCTTATGCTAATAAGCATTGACGAAAGATTAGCTTCAAGGAAGACGACTATGCATTTTCTAAGGCCTTAAGTGAAAGGTCGGGCGTCTAAACTGACTCCAAGATATGCTAGACTTAAGGCTGTAAAAAATTCGGACAAACAACATATGCATTGAACTTATTGTAGGACATTACGATCCATTCTATTTCTCATGTAATGAAGTGTGCAATGCTAGTATACGGATAGCATGACCAACCTTGAGCTAAGAGAAAAATGATGAATTTTTGTGTTCTTTTTGCAAAGTAATTTTGACCTTAAATGAAGAGTCTTTGCCAATTTCTTCTGCTGTGGATTTGCAATTGATTTGCACCCAAAAATCAGAATCAGTCTTTTGGTTCTGTCAGGGGATTGCTTATTTTTATAATGTGGGTGTTATTAGTAAGAAGCTAAGCTTCTAGATTGTTCTCTCACAAAGCAATTCCAATAGGTTGAGGGGAATCTATATATTTATAGGTGGGGACGAAAAACCAATCGAATCTCATTTTTGTGCAACTAAAACATGCAATGCTAAACATGGTAACGTTTTGCCATTCATAGAACTTAGGGCCATTAATCATGCTTTATTACGTTTTTCTTGTAATAGTTACCTATTATCCTTACTCCATTCCTTGAGCATGTCCTGGTTGCTTAATAGGACCCGCCATTATGAATTGTATGTCAAAAGTTATAGATGAACTTACACATTGTGAAATATATCATCATAGTAATATTAGTTGAATTGACTTTTAGTGTCCACGAGACCATGAGGTTTACGGTAATAATATATTTATATCATGTTTACAAGGAAGATTGATAAGAGACGTAAAATCAAGACGTTGTAGTCGAGTTGTCCTATGGCCATTCCTCCACATGAACACCGGCTTTCAAACAACTTTGAAAAAAACACTCGAAGAAAACATAGAAGGTAATGGAACAATGTGGTGGTTACTATAGCAGTTCCTCTTGGACCCAGAAAAAGACCAGGAACATCATTATCTAGTCCATATTTGTAGTAGACACCCCTCTCCAAATATCAAAATATACCCAAAAACTATACTTCATGGCAATCCTAGAATCTATAGCATAAATCATCTCTAAACCCATCTAAAACTCCGGGACTTTTCACAAGGGACAATTCAATAATTGGTGTATATATGTAGGTTAGCCAAAAGGTCTCATTGAACCTTAAGAACTTACTAGTTATGGTGCCCGGCGTTGCCGGGCTTTAGTAGTTTTTTGTAGGGGTGGTTGTGGATGCAAGTGATGTAAGTGGGATTGCATTATCTTGGTGATGGAGGATCAATTGTCTCAATTTTTGAAAGGATCCTATAGGCGAATCTATATGGCAAGGTTGTCCATCAATTCTTGTACAACAACAAGTCATTAAGCATGGTAGGTGACTAAGATATTTAATTAATAATTATTTTCCTTCTCATCTATAAGCAATATATCCAAGTCATACAAAGTCATTTAGATTATATTTGTTGTAGGTTCAAAATTAGGTATTGTGCATCATGAAAAGAACAGCTAAATGATACGATTGATGGGATCATCATTACTCAGTGTTACTCTTTTATTATTTGAGATGGTTATGCTTGCTTTGAAAGTCCCAAACATTATGGCAAGGTTATCCATCAATTCTTGTACAACAACAGGTCACTAAGCATGGTAGGTGACTAAGATATTTAATTAATAATTATTTTCTTTCTCATCTATAAACAATATATCCAAGTGATAGAAAGTCATTTAGATTATATTTGCTATAGGTTCAAAATTAGGTATTGTGCATCATGAAAAGAATAGCTAAATGATACGATTGATGGGATCATCATTACTCAGTTGTTACTCTTTCATTATTTGAGATGGTTACGCTTGCCTTGAAAGTCCTAATAAGCTCCATATTCAAATGCTGCTTGAAATGTCACTTTGCAACAACAGATAAAATGAAAGCATTAGCTGAAGGTGAACACAAAAATAAATTAGAAAAGAGATTCGTGATTGTTGCTTGGATTTGAAAAAATTCTGCTTGCATGTTGTGGTTAGAGACAAAGACCCCAGACGACTACTGACTACTGTATCTTAGTTGCAAGGCACGTGCGGTAAGGGTTCAATTTTTGGAAAATCGAGAATTTGTTCCTACGGCCAAACTCTAGAAGACCTTTAGAAACTAACTTAAAAAAAAAATCAAAAAAGATTTTTTCTCCAAACCAGAAAAACCCAAATTAAGAATACTAGTTATGGATGCCCGGCGTTGTCGGGCTTTAGCACCAATCTGAGAAGCAATTTGTAACCAAAATGGCCTTGGAGAGCAAGTCCAAGTTGTGTAAAATATATGGTGATATAATGAGCACTCTGGCTTTAGCATGAACATGAACCACCTACTTTTATCAAAATAGGCATTGGAGCGAAAGTGCAATTTGTGTCAAATTGTCAGAGTCATAAGATATATAGAAATAGCAGTGGAAGTATTTACTTAATTTGTCTGTTGGTGCTATATAGAAGAGGTGATCGTTCGATTTGCATTGAATTGAATTGAACGAAGGTTTATTTGTCCACGGAGATCAATGCAGTGTCAATGTGGATAAAATGTGACATTGATTTGGCATCGTATGTGGTTAAGTAAATATGTTGCTTGCTCATTGACAAAAGTATGTTGTGAATGAGATGTTGCATTCAACATGTCAAAATCTTGTTTGTTAAATTTGAGCAACAATTATGTAGCATTGGGCAAGCATCTACCTATGTGATTTTAAATAGTAGAGAGTTATTACTTTGATTTGGGCAATATGTTGCTTGCCCTTTAGGTGGAGGTAGGCTTTAAGCATTTAGGCAGCTCATAAGAACACATCTGCAACTTCATATGTTCTTCAATGACACTGCTTCATGATGTCATGAATTGACTAAAAGAAGAGAAATTTAAAAGGAGCAATATTTGGAAATGTTCAACAAATAAATGCTTGGTAGAGAGTTATGTTTAGCTTGAAGACATGCGGCGAAAGATGAGCTTTAAGTAAATGATGGAGAGAATCGAGACCAACTGGAGAATCTGGTACAGGCATATTAGACATGGCTATCACACTTCCTGCTCTCTCATATCGTCTATTCTAGGAGGCAAGTTGCTCATCACCACCCAATTCTCTGTGACTGCCTCTCTAAGTACCTAAACTGTCTCCTTTTTCATTGCTCCAAAGAGTCCATTCACTTTATAAAAAAGTATCCAAGTGGAAGTGGTTGCACGACTTGTGCTAACCTTTATCTGCTCTTTTTGTTCATTTCCTTTTCATCTTGTCTATGTTACTTTTCAATTGCAATATTATCCTCTGTTCTGCCACATTGCCTGTATAATGATTCAACCACCTCAACCCATTCTGTCACTCAGGTTACTGCAACATCCACTGTGTGTTTCAAATGCAGTTCTCATGGTATAAATCTAGCAGTGCAAAGGTTCCATTATCAACCCATGCTAGATATGGGGCACACCTCCGCAAATAAGGTGAAGGTTTGGCACAATAACTGCCATCTTCATTATCTTCTTCCTTAGATGGATGAAGCCACCATCCTCGTCATTTGCATCTACGGAGATGGACTTTAAGCCATCCTCCTCATTGCTATCCATGATAAAAATATCTAAATCCTCCACTTTGAGTTACTGGATATAAAGAAATTACCAGCTTACATTATCTATCAATAAATATTCCTTTGTAGCTGCAACCAGCAAACTACAGCTCAAGTTAACATCAATGCTTAGATAAAAAAGCAAAATCTTCTTTGTAAGAATGAAAAGCATCAATTGTCCTGTGGATAATGACGAAACTATACAAAAAATCTTCCCTATCACAGTATTTATAAATCCTGTTGATCGCGATGGTTGTTGGCATGCTGATCATATGCTGCTGCACAAAGAGTGGTATGGGAAACCTGCCAAAATCACAATAGAAACTGGATAATTAAAACAAAAAGATACATAATAACCTCCTCTGAATTTTGCCCAATTCTAAAGTGATAAACAAAAGCTAAAGCTACTTATTGGAAATGGTCCTTGCAAATAAGAAATAAATACAAAGTTCATTGTGCAACCTAAGCAAAATAGAAAGAAAGAAATAAAGAAAGAATCGAGAATAAAAGCAAAGGCTAAACTCATTTTACCACAAATCTTGCCATCATAATGCATGAACAATTTAGCGTTCAGTAAAACATCTTCAATACGACCCTTCTCTTACATAGGAGTTGTATCTTGAATCACTACTTGGAATGATGTTAGCTCTTTCCCATAATGCAGTTGACATCCTGAAAACAAAATGAAAATCCAATATTCACATGCAACTGGCCACACAAACGCAAGCATAGACGGAAGCACAAATAACGTACGACCTGAAAATATATGAAGTTCTAGCATGTCAAATAGACTTGAGGCAAGTTTGCTTCCAATTATCCAGTAAGAATCTTGAAAAATCACAGACTGTGAATGAAAATTTCAAAATTATGAGAAGTCAAAACATGGTGGCTGATGATCAGGCAACAGAGATTTGAGGAAATTGCTGCAGTATATTATGCAAAATTAAAGCAATGCTAGATCAATGTCACATTTAAACATTGTAGCATAACGAAAATACATGGACGACACCTGCTTTTGGTCTTCTTCACAAAAAGACATGCTGCAACAAAGGATAGAATGCTCCATGTACAACAAACCATAGCTTAAAAGGAGTTGGAACTAAAATGGTGATTTACTCTATAGATGAAAGAGCTCAATGCACTGAAGCAATTGAAATAAATAAGGAAACCTAACAATTTACCAGGGGGGTTGATGGTGTACGCATAAATGAAGATGCCTGGCAGCTGTAGCTTGAAGTCCAGGTATGCAGGCATGCACACAGATGTGTTTCTATTGTAACAGCAGTAAAAGAGGTTAGACAATGCGACCAACAAATAGTTATATTTATTGAAAGGACTTCAAATAACATACATTAAATGGATTGACTTGCATAATATATCTAGAGTCCAGATAAAGCAAGAAAGTTGAGATCTAGGAACAACATCAAAGCTTAAAATTATACTGGAAGCCTAAGATTCACTTGCAAGTAAAGCCCCTTCCCATCCGTTTATAATTCCTACAAAATGCAAATACACCAATGTCAGAGTCAGCTAGATTTCAATCTTTGATGCATTTCAAACTCGCACAATAATGCACAGAAATATGAAGTAGGACTCAAGACTCTTCGCATGATTTGAAACATGTTCTGGAGAAATGTTACATTTTTCATAGAAAGATAGAAGTGCGAATTTTAAAATAAGCTTGAGTTGTTTGTAGCTTAGAATCAAATGCTGCCTTCTTGCCAAGGGCTGTTATTTCCAAGAAATAAGTATTTTACACAGAAGCAACCAAAGAGGCCAGGTTTTCAAGACTCCAGTATATAAAAACTGAGTCATGTTGCACTCTATTTTGCATACCTGAGATAAAGGAATACTTGTGAGGTAAATCTGGAAGCAAGCCATGCAGTGAATACTGAATAGAATTGTACGCTAGACAACCTTCCTACAGCATCATTTTTTTTTCTTAAGCAAGAAAACAAATACCTGAGGCCATGACAGCTATACTGCAGCAATAATGGAAGATTCAGGCAAAAATACCTAAGTGGATGGATTGAATACACCAAAATTGCATGCAGAATAGGTATAATTTGATAAGAGAAAAAAAGGAGCTGTCAAGCAATGAAATCGATGTACCTCCATCTCGAAGAACAAATATCCACCATCACACATGGCAATCGCGTCCTCTCTTAGATTCCTGCAATTCAGTAATCCGACACCAAGCTTATGACGGCTTTTTGTTCCGAAAAGATTCCTACACGACCAAACTAAAATAGGGCTTTCCCAGCCTTTGCTATGAGCAGCATGCACGCCATCCATCGACAGGTGCAGAGGATAAATTCTCCTCCTCCTCTTGACCGGAATATGAATAAAATATCAGAAGTCCCAAATCATATCAGATTTTGGTTTTCGAATTTTAGGAGTCGGATTTATTTTCCGGTAGAAAAAAACCCTTAAACCTTAGAAAATAGACCATAAAAAAAACCAAATTTTTTTTAGCCACACTGGAAAGTCCGAATTTAAACAATAAGATTAATATTCTAAATCATGCAGTACCTTGCTCTATGTATCCCACATAATCTATGATCAGAGATCCGACATCCATCATCTCCCGTTTGTTCTTGTGGGGTGTTCTTTTACCAAGATGAAGGTGTAGAACTGCAGGCACATGTGGTACTCTAGACACAGATCCAAAATCACAGTTTGCACATAATGTTTTTTGTACTTATAGTATCAACAGGTGCCATTCCAGCATCCAGAAATGAAATCTGACCTCTAAATGTCTGATCTGTCAAAATGCACAACAGCTTAATCCTGAATTTATGTTAACTAAAATAGGAGCGCTCATTCCGACAAAGATGTCAACTTCAAAGATGTACAATGGTTTTTCATTAACACTCCACCAAGCATAGTGCATAGGCATGTAGTCATATCCTCTATAATTTCTGACAAATTGGATAACATGAAGATGTAAAATTATTTCTCTAAGTACGTAAACACAAATACAACATAAAATACGCAAAGCAAAGGCTATAAACAAATATGCAAACTCAAATAGTGAATTTTTGTATGTTTTTAGATTGGAAATACAACAGAAGGCAGACTGGATTGCATGTAGTTGTGCATGCCAGGTTTTGAGATGCATTGTATGTACACTTGATTCAGTTATAAAAAGGATTCATGCCCTTCAAAGTACACCTTGGTCTTGCAACCTTTTTTCTATAGGACTTGGAAAAGGAATGTCACAATAAGTCTAGGATAATGCTTTGATGCATGAATAGTGGAGAGTTGGTTAGCAGTATATTGTAGGTGTTTCAGTCAGCCTACTCGCAAGTTTACACAGATCATAAAATTCTACACCTTGAGCCTTACTAAAGAACTCTCAAATAGGTTCAGACAAAAGTTCAATATTGCTAACTGTACATATAACTTTCAACATATATAAACATAGACACTATGCATGAGGAGCGTATCTTACTCACCTCTCCACCAACAGTTGTTTAGGCAAGTTGTCGTACAACAATTTAGAAGAAGCCACACTTGAAGAACACCTTGCTGCAGAGAAGTCCTTGCTGCAGAGAGGACATCATATTAGATCTGAGCTCACTCTTTGTTTTTTCATTTATGAGTATCTAAAAAAACCATGAAGATCACTTAATCTCAATAAATTAGCAACTGAGATGTACTGAAATGCAAAGCAGCCTCACATCGTACAATTATTTTACAGAATTGCTCTTACCTAGCCAAGCTAAAATAGATCAGAACAAAGAATGCAAGGGCTAAGTTCTTATGGCTATGCTATGAAGTAAAATTATGTGCTAAACACTCATCTGTAATGATATCCTTCAGTAGCAAGGGAATTCTATGCTTCACTTGAGTAGCTTGATAATCTCTAGCGCATAAGCCTTTCTGGATTCTAACAATGAGCACTGCACGAAGTGTAGAGATTATGGACATGAATAAATGCATGACCATAAGCAAATGCGAATCTTACTTTTATATGGCCCTTCCAACCATCTACAAAAGATGTGAACTGGGTGTTGCTTCTTGCTACGGACAGTAGCTTGTGCCTGCAAAAGTAGAAGTGCATGGACATGAGAATCTGAGACATCATTCATTTGATTAGATCAAAACATGCATGATGGCAATGACACCAGTTTAGTCTGGGAATAGAGCAATACATTATGTGGTACCTCGTAAAGTATAGTATCAAATTGGGACTTGCATCTTTGACAAAAGCGAAGAAGAATCCCAGCGATTATCCTTCACAATAATTTACAATGGTTATCAAAACATCATAGTGATTATTACAGATTATCACAGAAATAGGTACCGTGTTTGCCGCCTGAGCGCCTAGGCGCCTAGGCCTGTTCACGCTCATGTGAGTCTGCAGGGATTAGCACAAAGCATCGTTCTAGCCACACCGGACAGAGAAGCCAGGGCAGATTCATCAGCCGAATACCATATTTTTATTGCAGCATAACCGGAGAAATGGGCGATGGGCGATGGGCGATGGGAATCGAGGGAAGATAGCGATAAACAAGTCAGTAATCTGTGATTTACTTTCCAATCTGTGTTTGTTATCAGTATGTTTGTAAGTTAGGTCTAGCAGAAGTAGCCAATTGTAGTCGGAGATCCAGATAGTTATTTCAAATTACTTAAAATGCTAAAAATACAAAAGAACTGTAGCCGGATTCATGAGAGGTTCAAAAATGGGAGTATCAGAGTGTTAATTTTAATACTGGAAGGGGGCAAGGTTAATGGAACAGAAGAAGGAGGGACGCCAATCAGCACAGCATAGCTAACGGAGCTATGGGCCGAGGGGCAGGATGGAGGACGAGAATCGGAAGCATATTCGTCAACGGATACACAACGGTCATGAAAATTCGAATTTTATGTATTGGCATAGGAACGGTATGTCAAGCATGACGAGGAGGACACAAAGGATACGCGTCGACCAACTGGACCTACTCGGCACTACGTGTCCACTCATGAATGGTATGACTAGATTAGAAAGGGGGGTTGAGGTAAGGCGCGCGTAAGAGGGCCATGACAAATAGTAGGCGACACGAACGCAAATCAATATAAAAATACATGTTAGTAACAAACGCAGCATGGGTGAGGAACTCAGAGACTCCAACGGAAATTAAACCGTGGCAGTGGGACGTGATAAGACAGTGATACGTGAACATAAAGGAGAAGGGCACGCACATGGCATTATGGCATAGAGGCAGAATACAGTAGACTTTTATCTAAGGAAATAACAATATTATGAAATAATAACGAGAATAAAAGAAAAGGAAATGGGGTGAGGGAATAATAAACGTGAGATAAATATCGGTGAGTTTAAAATTACATGAAAAAAAAAATATAAAATAAGAAAAGAAAGAGACGGAATACGTGGCGACAGGGAGATAACAGAAGTAGACTACACATTTAAAAGGGGGGCGGGACACGTGGCAGCACAAGCGGAAAGCATTAAAGGAGGCGTAAGAATGAAATAATGAGAATATAGAAGAGGACGTAGGTAAGCTAAGTAGCTAGGAGCCAGGTGGTGAATATCCACGTACGAAATTCGAAAAGACAGCGTAGGACAAGACTACGACAAGACTAGCATTTAAGGTAGACGGCCGTAAAAATTAACGGGAATTCAGACAGATCTTCGTAACCCTAGAACTATATAACAGTAAGCAAGAACAAGAAAAAACCCACTCTCAAGATCACTCACGATCTTTCGGCGCCTGGAGCTCTTGAGCCCTTGAGCTGCAATTCCGGATTTTCAGAAAGCGCTAGCCCAGCTCCATCTCCGTCTCCGCCTCCATTTCCGTCTCCATCTCCATCTCCGTCTTCTCACTAACAGGAATGGACAAAGGTAAGAGAGCAGCAGCAGACAGCGATGGTGGAATGAGAAAGGTCGTGAAGCGATCCGGGTTAGGGGTTCCGGGTAACCTCACGGTGCCCTACAATCCGGACCTCGAGGATCTCAACCCCTGGTGCATCTGCGAACCGGAGTGTTTATGTTTAGGGCGAGGTCTGCCGTCGTGTATCAGCTGCGGGCGAGTGCACTGTCTATACTGCGATCGAATTCATCATGCTCAAGATATGAGGGATCACGGCTATACTCTAGGGATGCTAGAAGTGCTTGGAGTCTTAGGCGATAAAAATGATACAGTAAGGCGTCAGGACCTAGACAGAACTATGAGCTGTTTTAATTGGATGCAGATTCATGCAGCGTTGCAGCGGTCTACAAGTTACCAGCACAACTTATACATCTGTGATTTCGGGAAGGTTTGTATATACTGTTGCGAAAAGAATCCTATTGATTTCATATGCCGAGCATACATAGGGAGGAACCTGGAGAAAGTTAAAAAGAGTCATCCGCGGAGAAAAAACCAAGGAAGTGAATATCTGTGATGGAGGCAGGCAACAATAGAGGGAAATGAGAAGGGCTCCATGTAACCCTGTGCTTTTGCTTTAGCTTTTGCTTTAGTGTTTTGTTTTGCTTTGCCTTGCCTTTTACTTTTCCGCTACTTTATGCTTCAATCTTATGCTTCAGTCTTTCAGCTCTGCTTACTATAAAGTGCAACAGCATAAGGTCGTAGGAAGTGTTTGAATGATGCGGGGAAACCCGAAATAGAAGAAAAATCTTGCCTGTAATGCTTGGTAATGGCTGAATAAGCCAAAACATGTAATTGCAGACTACCTTTTTGAATATAAGATAATTCGGCGCATAAGAGATAGTTATTTCGTTTCGGAGACTAGTATGTTCTGACTCTCAACTATTCTCAACTACTCTCAATCACTTTTAGTTAATTTCTACACAGAGATAGGGTAATATTTTCTAACCATAACGATTGAGTTAATATATGCGAAAGTAGTAAAATAGCACTGTACTAGACTGTCCCAGTAATGTAGCTTTTTCGGCTCACCATGCACTTCTGAGGTAAGTCTGATTGAATATCGAGACACCCCAACTCGATAAATGGCAAAAATCCCGGCGGGTACAGACAAAAGACAACATGGACATCCACTCAAGAGGCGGGGGATAAAATGAGACAGATAACGCGATAGCAAGAATATATTCAGAGAGCAGGAAAAGGTGGTAGCATGCAAGATAATAGAATATTGGTCAAACAGATACCAACTCAGAACGCAGAACAGTACACATGGCGATAACGGTAAACTCAAATACCACGAGAATACAACAAAGGGAATAGCAAACGATGATCACAAATGGGGAGGAAAAAGGTAATAGACACGGACGGATCAAGAACTAAAAGGTGGATGAGGTTAAAAGAAACAAGTGAGACCCGAAAACAACAAAACATAAGGAAGGCATGCAGAGGGGGGACAGAAGGAAAAGGAGAGATGAACGGACGGATAACAGGAACAATGGAACAAGCAAAGTATAAGGAGCAAAACGGACATCACTAAGTGTGGAACAGGGAGCTCCAATCTCCGCCACACGCCAGTATAGCGAGGGCTAGACCCACCAACTGGTTAACTGAAGTACCCAAATCTACAAAAGGTAAATGTATAAGGTCGAAAGACCGAATGAGTAAAAGGTGGACGTAATAAGATCACGGACGTAGAGGCCTAGCCTCGCACTGTTACACCGATAGCGAGGGCTAGACCCACCAACCGGTAACTGACCACTATAAACTCAAACCATGTGCGAAGTGACGGATTGAAAACTAAGAGTAAAAGCGGGCGGAATAAGATACGGGACAGAGAGGCTCAGCCTACGCCGTACACCAGGATAGCGAGGGCTAGACCCACCAACTGGTAACCACGCCACTACAAACTCAAACAACCAGAAAAGACACGGTATATGACACAGAGTACCTGGACAAGTACATAAATATATAAGTATGGAAGGACGAGATCTCGAATCGCCAACCAATCATTATAGAAGGAGGTATGGACACACCCCGAGGAATCCAGTAGATATTAAATATTGGAGACCGAATAATTAACGGAATTCCAATATTCAAAATTCAAAAATCGGGGTTAACGGTGAAAATTTGAAATAACAAAACCGTTTGAGGCTACCATATATACCGATGAAGCGAATAATGGCGGCGTAACGGCAAAGATACCGGGTTGTGGTGAGAGCACAGGCGAGGAATACAGCGGTGTAGCGGTGTAACACGGCTCAAACCATGGCCGAAAGCACCAACCATAGCCAGACTAAGAGAGCAGAGGCAGCACGAACACCGGCAAGCCAACAAGATCTCAAGGATTTCCTAGCTCAGATAGACAAGCAGTTGGAGACTAGGTTACCCAACATGGATGCGCTCAACACACTAGCGGAATCGGTCAACCGAAACAAGGTAGCCATTGCAAGCATGGACGTGAGGATAGTAGGAGTGGAAAAGACAAGCGAAGAAATGCAGCGCAGAATGGACGAGATTGAGGAAGAGAAAGCCAAGATCCTGAATAGGTTGGTTGAATTAGAAAAAGGAAATGTTCAATTGAATGCATGGGAGTCATTTGATAAAATAAAACCGCATATTGTAGAATATGAGGAACAGACTAGAATTAAGCATGACGTTAGGCTCATAGGGATAGCAGAGAAACCTAACGAAGATACATATCAAGTGACTGCAGAGGTGATAGAGGTGGTCTTCAAAGAACACAGGAGCATCATTGTCAAGGCAGTGCGATCAGGACAATGGAGGGGGAGAGCGAGGCACATAAATTTAACACTCAGGGATCGGGCAGCCAAGGAGAGGGTATTGCGGATAGGATCCAGACTAAGAAACGGGATCAAGGTACAGGAAGCACTTACGGTAATGCGGAGGCAAGGGCTACACAGAGAGCTGGCCAAGGCCGAGAACCTAATCAGCGAGGATACAAAGGGGGTAAAAAATGGCAAGGTATTCTTGCACAAGAGAATACGGGAACCGACAGCCGGACAGATCCGTAATGGGAGTTCAGGAGAAAGGGAGGTTGATGGATCGGGAGACAGAAATGGAGAAGGAGAATATCAGCCCACAGGGGGCTTCCATACAGGTACACGGGAACATAGTGGAGACAACAATAGCCCCCGACATGAGTCAACACAAAGGGGAAGAAAGAGGGGGAAGAGGGGCGTGCGGCGTCGAGCAAAGACGAGTCGGGAATACGATCCCGACTCCGACCATGAAGACAAGAGGAAGACCAAGAAGAATGGGAAACGGAGCAGAATACACCTGACACCCGTGAGGGAACAACCGCTGAGGAAAAGACGGCGAAGATATGGTAACTGAACCGCGGGGGTATCCATGGGATGATGGGGAGAGGTCGAAGGGGGCACGGCTCTCGATATAATATGTCCGTGGAGACATGGGGAGCACAATGTAAAAAGATTGCCGAGGAGGAAGGATACGAACTATTCACGTGTTGGAAGGACAAAAAACTTCAAAATTGGAAGAGGGAGCGCAGGATTAGCCCCGCTATGTTAAAGATAATGTAGTAAAAAGTGCGTGTATTTTGCAACTGATGTCAATAAGAGATACATGGTTTTGAGTTCTGATTAAAAACAAGATAGAATTAATTTTGATTTTAGCCTATTACCCACCAAGCGGTGATAAAAATTTGGATTTGTTAGAACCGGGGAGACCATGATGAAATGGAAAAGAACAGGGGCCAATGATATTAATAAGTGACTTGAACGCTAGAAACGGGAGACGAAATGGGCACAAATCACGCGAATATGGAGGACCACAGATAGACAATGGACAAGCAAGACAAGATAAGAAGAATGGGACAGGAGAACAGAGGACAGAGCAGAGGCCAATGCTAAGGGAGTGCTCGACCACAGGAGTCATTATAGCCAACCCGGTACGAAAATGGGACGGGTCGGGGTAGTATACAAGCGGAATGCACATGGGAAAAGTATAGTGGACTACGTGATAATGAATGACACTTCAGCGAGAAATGGTATGGGATTCACGCCCCGGACCGGCCCGTCGGCAAAAGAGAGAGCCACTGCACCCATACAAACAACACTTATGGGGATGGATACACCCTAAAGGAATGCAACAAGAGACAGAGGAAATTAATGGGAAAATGAAAATACTGTTCGGGGAAAAGAAAATAGATGTATTTGTACAATACATTCGGGAAGAAATGGGAAAATGGAATTGGGAAGCACCGCGGTGAGCGGAGAAATGGAGACAAAGCTTAATGACATAACAAAGAAAAGTAGCGAAAAGTATTCGGAAAAAGAAAAAAAGAAAAAGAGGGAAAGATGCGCTCAAAGCCTCGAAATGGGTATGATGACGAATGCGAAAAACGTAAAAAAGAAGGGTCAGAGCATAAAGGGAGGGAAACATACCAAACCGAGAAAAGATATACCTTTAATGCTCGAGCAAAGAGAAAAAAAACTGAAATAACACCAATGGGGGCTGGCTAAGCTCTGAAAAAAACAACCTGGAAATTCGAAAGGGCTCCAAAAGAAAGGACAGGGGAATCAGAAAAATAGTAGTTCACAAGAGGAAATTGGGACAGACGGTTGGGAGAAATACTTGGAGAAACTTTATAAAACAGGGGCATCTCCAGCACCGATACCAGAACTACAAGGGATGGACAAACCGTGTTTTAATACACAGGAAGTGATGATGGCATTGAATAGAATGGCGAATAACAAAGCCCCAGACCTATACGGGTTAACAGTGGAACTATTAAAGAGTGTAGATGCAATAATCTTAAAGCAAGTGACAGATATTTTTAATGGCATCATACACACAGGACTACCATCCAGGTGGGCGTATAACAGGGTGATACCCCTACACAAAGGGGGGAGCAGACAGGAACCGGGAAATTACAGAACTATAATGGTGAGCTCCATTTTTGCAAAATGGTTTGGAAAAGTTTTAGACAACAAGCTGAAGAATTGGGCAGGGGGGGGAATCGGAGGGCACAAGGACAGGCAGGGTTTAGGCCGGATCACTCAACAACAGACCACTTAGTGACACTCAGAATACTGATAGAACAGAATAGAAACCAAGGGAAGAAAATAATATGCTGCTTTGTGGATTTTAGGAAAGCGTTTGACACAGTCCCAAGGGAAAAGCTAATACAGAGGCTTATAGATATGCAGGCACCAAAGGATATGGTGGGGCAATTAATTAGATTATACTATAATGTTTATCACGAAAATGGAAGAAGAAGGGAAAGCGATAGATTGTGACCGGGGGGTCAAACGAGGGGTGCCCACTATCTCCCACATTATTTGGGATATACATAGATGCCTGCGAGATTTTATAGAGAATGACAAAGGGGACCGCAGGCAGCCCCTACCTAGGGAACACCAAAGTACCCATCATGCTATATCTGCATGACTTGAGCATGATGGCTACAAAGAACAAAGGGATGCAAGTTACTTAAAGCTGTTAAAAATTTCTGTGAAAAGACGGGGTTGACGGTTAATCTCGAAAAAAACCAAAATAGTCTTTTTTCGCAAAAAGGTAGACATAAACCGTTCGGATACTTGGGAACATAACTAGAAGAATCAACGAATCTGTATCCGGGATATGACGCCAGCGCATGGCAATGTGAAAATGGGCTAAAGGGGCGGATTACAAGATTCCAAAAGCGACCATCGGAAGCTACTACAATATGAAAAATTTCGCAACAAAAAAGCGGGATAATAAACCGGGAAATTAAATGCTACTTGTTCGGTCACATTGGTTACAACTACCACGACTATATGGGGCGAGAAGCACGGGGGCCCGGTCGGCGGAGAAAAAGTGGGAAAAACAAGAAGGGATTCTGGACAATGGCATAGCGGGAATTTAAAACGAGAACGAATACACCACAAACAACTATAGTATATTAGACGGGGCAAAAACCGATGGAAGTAAGGGCATGGGAAAGGACCATCAGATATCTTATAAGGAACAATGCGGTGGGAAACCAAACAAGCTAGCAAACATTGCGATCGAATCAATCGAAGCCCCCACATAATCGAAGGCAACGGGTGGTTGAGGGATATAGCAATGTGGGCGAAAATGGGGATGAACTTGGCGACCTCATCATCGAAGGGAATGGAAAGGCGAGTGGGCCCGACAAAGCCACGCACATGGCTGCATAACCACCACGGAGCCCCAAGACAATGTGGCTTATGACAGTTTTCAACCCGGACAACGAGATAGAACAGAGATATACGGGGATGACATAATAGGAAAAGCCGGGAAAGACACTCTAGCGAGATTGAGAATGGGAAGTCCACGAAGCCGAGGATTGAAAAGCGACAAAAGAGGATAGAGAGAGGATCGAATATCGCGAGAATCTCGTGACAAAGGGAAGTGGAAGATGAGAATCATATACTAAATGATTGCCCGTATATGAAAGCATCGAATAAGTACGAAAATATAAGGTGGGGTCAGCCCGTATACATCATGATGACAAAGTCGAAACAAGGAGGGACCTGTCGAGGCGCTTAATACGGAAATGACGCCGGCAGAAAGCACACAAAGAAAAGGGTTTACATTATGAGCGGGAGAGGCAAACATAAACACCCCCAAAAACGTTCACTCAAAGGCTGATTGATAACGACAGCGCCCGTGCGAAAGCCGATCCAAAGTCAAGTGCGGTATTAATAGAGAAAAGTCAAGCCTTCAGAAAAGGCTACATTGTAAGTCAGCATGATGTGCTAGTAGCACCCGTAAGGGAGCTCGCCCATGCTACATAAGTCCACGGGCCTCAGGGTACAAGGGACAATAATGTATCTATCTATCTATCTATCTATCTATTATCCTCTATGTGTCTAGTTTCAGAAGTAATTGAAGTTAACCTCTTCTTCAGCTTTCAAAGAAACGAAAACATTGTTTGACATAGAAAAACTTAGGAGTTTTGGAGCAAGTCTAAATGTTAGAGCTAGTGCTTCCAAAATTAGAAGCGCATGGACATGAGAATCTAAAATATCATTCATTTGATTAGATCAAAACATGCATGATGGCAATGACACCCGTCTGGGCATAGCGCAATATATTATGCAGTACCTTGTAAATTACAGTACCAAATTTGGACTTGCATCTTTGACAAAAGCGAAAAAGAATTCCAATAACTATCCTTCACAATAATTATCCCTGTTGTGTCTAGTTTCAGAAGTAGTTGAAGGTAAGCTCTTCTTCAGCTAGCAGGACATAGAAAAGCTTAGGAGTCTTGGAGCAAGTCTAAATGTTAGAGCGACCTTGAAGCAGCTAGAATGTACACATTGGAAAACCCTATCAATATTGTTAATTTGAGAGAGAAATCCATTTACAATGACTGCCAAACAAAAGATATAGATCCAAAGCAGATTTTGACCCTAGAAACAAAAAATAAATGCCCACATTGAATAAACCTTACCGTGTGCACTCTCATCTTCATCTATGACAGATTTATGCAGTAACATCTTCCTCCTATAGTGTTGCTTTCCTTTGAAAGAAGCAAATCAAAAACCTTAACTTACAACTCGAAGCTTGAATTTATCTCTAAGCCGACCAGCATAGCTCATCAACCTGTAAGCATGCAAGCACAAAAGGTCTAAGAAGACTGCTCTTTCGTTACGTTCTCACAGTCTTGATCTTGCATGAATACCTTGAAAGTTAGAGCGTCCAAGCGGCGGTCTCCTCCTTGCTCTGAACCAAGCAAAACTGCGTCAAATCCGATACTAATATCCGGGATAGGCGATAGATGAATCGAGACTTCGAAATCATAGAACCATAAACAATTTAAGAAACAAATATAATTACCTCAAAATGTCGGTTATAGAAGTCGTTAGAACTCCCGGCCACCAAAAGCGAGGGTTTACAAACTCCACGACTTTGGCCGATTAGGTTATGGCATAAAAGAGCAGTAGACTCGAAAGCACAACCAAGTGGCACCCCACCCATCTTCCATGCCCCACATAAACCTTCGCACAATCGTGGCAGATGCATGCAACAATGGAAAGGAGCATAATGCTGAAGATTCGAAAGGGAAAAATTAAAATCGAAATTGAAATCGTGCCCAAGGAATTTTTTTCAATTTTTGGAATATCGGTTTTTTTTTTTTTTTTCAACCAAAAGCCCCAAAACCTTAGAAAAATCAACTAAAATTAAATCCAAAAGTGTTTTTCTCGGGACGGAAAATTCCAAATTAACAATATTGATTGATTAGGGTTTACAAATTTATTACTACAATATTTTAAGCCCCCGCTTATTAAGTTATATATTATGGATATGTGATGAATGTACAAGATGAGCATGTCTACATCACATCATTTGAGGAGACGCGATTTGAGAAGAAGATGTGAGTTGAATCGAATTGAAATGGAAGAAAAAACTATTTAGGGGATCACTATAAGGTGCAATGGGATTATTATATGCACGAGACAATCTCATAATCCACGAGTAGTGAACAAACCATTATAACATTGAGAACTACCACTAATAACCACGTTACGAACCACTCTAGTCTTCGTAAACCACAATTAGCAAATAAATCACTATAGCATTGACCAACATTGATAGACTGAAAGATTGGACTAAACTGGTAAAAAGCACATTTAAATTGCTAAGATATTAAGAAGCCATTTTTGTCTGGGTAGATATTTGTGAAAACGTTTGTGATCCTCATTTTGTAGTTGTCTCTATGATAGTCCTTAGAGCCAAGTGCCTCATATCAATTGTACAATATACCTTAGCTTTAACCTTTTCTTAATGCATTCCATTATTAACTTCATATTTGGCTATATTTTGAGAAAATTAAGGAACTTGTGGAAGAGACTTACTTTTATCAAACTCACTGTCTTGATAAGGTCTGTTTTGATTGTATGAGGATTCAAATGTCTTGTTATTTTATGCTCCTCTGTGGACATGAAATGCCTTGGTGCAATGATCCACTTTACCTAAGTCTCTGCTGCTAGCCATGAAATTTCTAAGGCATTCCCTTTGGATAGAAGAGCTTGAAACAAAAACACCAAGAATCATTATCCACTTGAAAACTGCAATGCACAAAAATCTGCAGCCATAACTCTCCGTAAAGCCTAAGCTACCTAACTTTTCACTTTCCCTGAATTGCAGGTCCACTTCATGAGAGATCAATAATGCTCCCATGGCGCTATAGAGCTCGAACTCTTGTAGTGACAGTCACCATCACTTAACCGGTAGAACAGAAATAAATGGGTAGAATAGAAATAGAACGAACTAACCTGTTACAGAGTAAGGTAGAACAGAAATAGGATGAACTGACCTCTTACAGAATAAATAGGTAGAGGTCATGTATATATATACATGTATCATTTACTTTCTATATCTTAACAATTATCAATTTTTTTTTTAACAATCACTTATTATGTTTTAGGCTTTTAAGGGAGCAGGGAAATTATGCTTCACGAAATGTTGGCAATTATGATGCTTTTGTAAAGATAGAACGAGTTAATTTTTTTTTCATTTATTTTGATATATGTTTTGAGAATATTTGTAGCTCCATTCTTACATGGTAGTGAATTTTAGATCGGCACAACCGAGTGCCATTTGTTCGTTCATGTTGTAGTTCGGCTGAGCTCGACATTTCTTCTCGGACTTGGACATAAGGTAATTGCGTTACATGCATATGATAGTATTAAAATGTGAGACTTTTGATGAGTTTTTTTCTATTTTTTAGTGCTCCCTTGACTTGATAACAACTCGCTTTTGAGTGGCAAAGAGGATAACAAAATTTGAATTTATTCAAATCTAATAGATATATGTGAAGGATAATATGATAAAATTATATGTAATTTTACGCTTGATAAAAGTATAAAATTACTTTCTAAACTAATTTTCATTCTAATCTATTTAAAATTAAATTTTGAACTATGATAAATTTTATATGATTAGAATGCTTTTTTTTTTAAATATTTAAAGAAAGTTCTAAATTGATATTAATTAAATGATTACATTTATGTTTAAACTATGTATCATTATGTTTATGTTTCGATTTAAAAAAAAAATTGAATAGTTTATTATTGATTTATTCAATATTTATTATTAAACCATTAACTTTATCATTTAATTAATTTCAATCTAAAATTTTTCTTAAAGTGTTTCAAAAAATATAAAAATTTGTAAATTGTGAAAATTCTCATAGTATTTTTAAGTTATCACTTATCAAACCATCGAATATCATTTAGAAATTATCATGATTGCTAAATTTAAATTTGTTAAATCTCTAAAAATTGAAATCTTATATCTTGAAATATTTAATTCTAAATAGATAAAATTAGTTTGAAAGAGAATTTTATACTTTAATAACTATTAAAGTGTTTATTTAAAGATAAACTTATATAATTAGAACTTATAAAAAGCATATATCTTAAATATACATATGCTTACCATACATATAATATCAAAAGCATATCTAAATTGACAAAAAAAAGAATGTCAACACATTTATCGAGATAATTGTAGGTAAAGTAAAAGGAGAACAGGTGCTACAAGCATGATACATGCAAAGCAAACATAAATAGCACCTGCAACCCATGTCTATGTGGTATCCCTATCTCATAAATATGGCATGAGGAAACAATAAGTCCAAGGGCATACTTTCGACACCACATATGACCCCTCAAAATTTGGACTTTTACTGTTTTCTCTCTCCAGTCAATTACCTCGTTCAAAATTATGACAATAAAAATGGCAACAATAATTATCCAAACTATAAGCATGGTGACCCATGGCAACGCACCTGATGGTGGTCCAAAAATCACTGTTTGTATATAAAAGACTGATTGGAACCAACACATGCAAGCTGGCCTCTAAATAGCGAAGAGTTTGATCAGCCTCTGAGATTTCACAGTGTATCATAATATATGTATTGTTTAATTCTTCTTGATTGTTATAATTTTTATAAGTTCTAATTATATAAGTTTATCTTTAAATAAACACTTTAAATGTTATTAAAGTATAAAATTCCTTTTCAAACTAATGTTATCTATTTAGAATTAAATATTTCAAGGATATAAGATTTCAATTTTCATTGATTTAACAAATTTAAAATTTGGCAATCATGATAATTTCTAAGTGATATTCGATGGTTTGGTAAGTGATAATTTAAAAATATTATGAGAATTTTTACAATTTACAAATTTTTATATTTTTTAAAACACTTTAAGAAAAGTTTTAGGTTGAAATTAATTAAATGATAAAGTTAATGGTTTAATAATAAACTTATATAATTAGAACTTATAAAAATTATAACAATCAAGAAGAATTAAACAATACATATATTCTGATACAAGGTGAAATCTCAGAGGCTGATCAAACTCTCGCTTGCATGTGTTGGTGCCAATCAGTCTTTTATATACAAACAATGATTTTTGGACCACCATCAGGTGCGTTGCCATGGGTCGCCGTGCTTATAGTTTGGCTAATTATTGTTGCCATTTTTATTGTCATAATTTTGAACAAGCCAATTCACTGGAGAGAGAAAACAGTAAAAGTCCAAATTTTGAGGGGTCACATGTGGTGTCGAAAGTATGCCCTTGGACTTACTGTTTCCTCATGCCATATTTATGAGATAGGGATACCACATAGACATGGGATTGCAGGTGCTATTTATGTTTGCTTTGCATGTATCATGCTTGTAGCACCTGTTCTCCTTTTCCTTTACCTACAATTATCTCGATAAATGTGTTGACATTCTTTTTTTTATCAATTTAGATATGCTTTTGATATTATATATATAGTAAGCATATGCATATATTTAAGATATATTTTTTATAAGTTCTAATTATATAAGTTTATCTTTAAATAAACACTTTAATAGTTATTAAAGTATAAAATTCTTTTCCAAACTAATTTTATCTATTTAGAATTAAATATTTCAAGGATATAAGATTTCAATATTCAGTGATTTAACAAATTTAAAATTTGGCAATCATGATAATTTCTAAATAATATTCGATGGTTTGATAAGTGATAACTTAAAAATATTATGAGAATTTTCGCAACTTACAAATTTTTATATTTCGCAACACTTTAAGAAACGTTTTAGGTTGAAATTAATTATATGATAAAGTTAATAGTTTTATAATAAATATTGAATAAATCAATAATAAACTATTCAATTTTTTTTAAATCAAAACATAAACATAATGACACATAGTTTAAACATAAATGTAATCATTTAATTAATATCAATTTAGAACTTTCTTTAAATATTTTAAAAAAATAGCATTTTAATTATACAAAATTGATCAAAATTTTCATTTTAAATAGATTAGAATGAAAATTAGTTTAGAAAGTAATTGTACAAGATGATATTCTAGTGACAAGACTAGTCTAGCTTGGACCATAAATTAAAAAAAAAATACATGTATTTTTTTGTTTATGGTCCAAGCTAGACTAGTCTTGTCTCTAGAATAGCATCTTGTACAGAAACTAGCTAGAATATCCCACCTCTCTTATACTTTTATCAATAAAAGTAAAATTACATATAATTTTATCATGTTATCCTTCACATATCATCATCATTCTCTTTGTCACTCAAAAGCGAGTTGTTTTCAAGTCAAGGGAGCACTAAAAAATAGAAAAAAACTCATCAAAAGTCTCATATTTTAATACTATCATATGCATGTAACGCAGTTACCTTATGTCCCGGGGGGTGCACCTAATGTAAAGTCTATATGGCATGTGCGTGCATAGGGTTAAGAGAAATTATCCCTTATACGGAAATTTTCTAAGAAAATATACCTCATATTTCATATACCCCTACCATATTTCTCTTATATATATATACTAACTTCTCGCAAGAAAAATACCCCCTCCCATATATGGGTACGGTTTTGGCCCCAAAAAAACCCCCTCCCGTACACTCACATGTTTTCTACGGTTTTTACTGAGTGCACCCCCCAGGCCTTATGTCCAAGTCCGAGAAGAAATGTCGAGCTCAGCCGGACTACAACATGAACGAACAAATGGCACTCGGTTGTGCCGATCTAAAATTCACTACCGTGTATGAATGGAGCTACAAATATTCTCAAAATATATATCAAAATAAATGAAAAAAGAAAGTAACTCGTTCTATCTTTATAAAAGCATCATAATTGCCAACATTTCGTGAAGTATGATTTCCCTGCTCCCTTAAAAGCCTAAAACATAATAAGTGATTGTTATAAAAAAAATTGATAATTGTTAAGATATAGAAAGTAAATGATACATGTACATATACATGACCTCTACCTATTTATTTTGTAAGAGATCAGTTCATCCTATTTCTGTTCTACCTTACTCTGTAACGGGTCAGTTCGTTCTACTTCTATTCTACCCATTTATTTCTGTTCTACCGGTTAAGTGATGGTGACTGTCACTACAAGAGTTCGAGCTCTAGCGCCATGGGAGCATTATTGATCTCTCATGAAGTGGACCTGCAATTCAGGGAAAGTGAATGGTTAGGTAGCTTAGGCTTTACAGAGAGTTATGGCTGCAGATTTTTGTGCATTGCAGTTTTCAAGTGGATAATGATTCTTGGTGTTTTTGTTTCAAGCTCTTCTATCCAGAGAGAATGCCTTAGAAATTTCATGGCTAGCAGCAGAGACTTAGGTAAAGTGGATCATTGCATCAAGGCATTTCATGTCCACAGAGGAGCATAAAATAACAAGACATTTGAATCCTCATACAATCAGAACAGACCTTATCAAGACAGTGAGTTTGATAAAAGTAAGTCTCTTCCACAAGTTCCTTAATTTTCTCAAAATATAGCCAAATATGAAGTTAATAATGGAGTGCATTAAGAAAAGGTTAAAGCTAAGGTATATTGTACAATTGATATGAAACACATTCCTACATACTTCAACTAATCGGAGCAGTAACCTCTAAAACTATCGACAATTCTAATCTATCTCATGCTGTTGGCTTGAGGGCAGTATTACAAAGCTGTGGAAGGCCCTGGTTGAGGAAAGGTTCTTCCCAGATCATCTATTTATTGGTGAATAAGGAGTAATGCCTGAGATACCCCAGCTTCTTATTGAAAGTTGGCTAGCCGAATACCCAGGCAATAGTGAGGCCATTCACAAAGAATGGGCTGAGGATAGATTGTCGCTAAAATTTATTGATTCAACTATAGTTGCCCTTTGTTGGTTCAATCTTTTTATCTTGTCATAAGGTTGAAAAAATGAAGTATGGCCAAATCCTTCTCAGCCAGTAACGGCAATCACATCTTTGAGTTGTCTTGAGGTAGGTTCTTATCCTAACTTATAACAATCATGTGCTCGGATTGCACATTCTGGGGTGAACTAGCTGGGTAGTCTGGAGAGCTGTGGATCCCCTTTCTTGAGGAAAAAGTATTTTTAATGCACCTATTTTCTTTGGCTGGAGGTGTCATAGCTAGATGGTTTGTAGCAAACAAACAATCTCTTCTTCATGAGTTGACAGGAGTTATCGATCCAACAACTCTTGGTTCCACTGCAATTGCCTGCGAGCTAATGTCCATGTTGAGTTATATGAAAGGAGGTAAAGAGTTAATCGTTGGAGGGTGGCTGCTCCAACTAAGGTAATGGATCAGGAGGATGTTATGGAAGTCCCAAGAGGTGGAAGCAAAAAAGGATGGAGAGCTTTCTTTACACCTATCTACGGCAGTGATGACTTTAAGGTGTGAAACTTCGTAAAGTTGCTATATTTTACCATTTTTTAAAATCTGGATTCGATGGTTTACTAGGATGCGTACGCTAAAGAATTTCATAAAATCGCCGAAATTTGATAATATTGCATCCCGATTATAGTAAATTCGCCAAATTAATGGACATTTTATAGTAAGAACCTCAATTTTATGGTAAAACATCCAATTCTACTAAATTCGTTTCTATAGAAATGTTGGAAAAATAGGAAACAATCGCCACAATTTCTATAGTTTAGAAGCAGCTAGAGGATGATAAAGATGAAGCGGTTGCAAATAGAATTAGGAAACCGGATATGCTTGGTGTTACTGGATGCATAGTAATTAGAGGGTTGCCTACCTTAGCAGTCATGAGGAGGGCAATGGAAAGAATCTGCAGGGCTCCATCTCTTCCTTAATTCATTTGGCTGGGGGAATGCTTATTTTGTGGCAAAAACTAATTCTCCTAGGGATGTGGAGATACGTTTGAGAAGAGGATTCATCTCATGTGAACAAGGGGAATTCTATCTCCCGAGATGGAGAGCCAAGTTTAATCCAAATTGTCCTGATGCCATTTTATTTCCAATGTGGGGCTCGTTCAAAGGCCTAAGCTGTAAGTACTGGAATGAAGATGCCTTGAAGGCGTTGTATCTGGTTGGTGAATTTATCACTTTAGAATTTTAACAGGAATCCGTGCCCAGGGTATGCTTCATGATTGATCTGAAGAAGCAAATTCTAAAATCTCATGCAAAGGCTACCCGAAGGAGCAGATTAATTTTCCTTTGAGATTAGAAGGCCTCCCACTAATTTGTGAAATTTGTTCTAACAGACTTCATGTTGGAAACTTCTTTGCTGGTAATAAATGTTCTTTGTGCATCTCCGCTGTTGTTAAAGGCAGTACTTTCGTTATAGACCCAAAATGAAGCCCATATTCATTTGCAGAAATAACCATATTCATTTGCAGAAATAACCTCATTTATTTGCAGAAATAACCTTCCTTAGAAAACCTACCCTTTGTATTGCACCATGAATCTCCATAGATAACTTCATGCGAGATCTCTGCTAAGCCTCATCACCTTGTAGCTCTGAGTTCAAATTTGAAGAAGCGGTTGGTGCAGGACGACCATTTTGCCTTGCACATTGTTTCAGCAGAACCATCAGCGTCTATGCTCTGATCCACGCCGACCCTTTCTCTGCTCTGCTCCATGTCGACCCCTCCTCTGCTCTGCTACTGTAAAGCCTTAATAGGGCAACAATGCTGCCCATTTTGTGTTGAATTGTGATCGTCCAATTATGCCAATCAAAACCTCGCTTTAGGGCTGGGTCCAACACTTACAATAGAACTTTATATCATAGGATTAGTATTTTGCATTTCTAATGGAGCTTGACATTAGAAACAACTTAGTTTGGGTTGGTGATGGGGATAGAGTCCCTCTTTTGTAAGGTTTTCTTAATGGGAAAAACTACAAAATACTCTTATGTTTTGACAAATTTCATGACATCCCCTTGAGTTTTCATAAATTTTTGTAATGCCCTTGGTCAACGTATTTTGTATTATTGAAAATTGTTCAAATGCCCTTAAGATGTATGTTAATTATTCAAATGCCCTTAAGATTCTACACAATTCACCAAATACCCTTAAGATGAAAGATAATACCATTTTATTCTGACAATCTGATTAGGGTTCTTTCCAAGTACGACTATCAAATCTGAGAGCCATGATTGAATATTAGAGTCTTACTATATGGCTTTTGGAGGAGATGGATTCGCATTCAGTTTTGCTTCGGAAAATGCTCTTGAAAAGATGCAAGATGAAGGTATTCAGAGATATTCATATCTATATGGCAGTGAAGAGCGGATTCAAGCATGTGAGGTTGAATTAGGTTTTCCATTGGGATTTCATCAGGTTAGAACTCTAAATCTTTGCTCTGTTTTCTATTCAAAAATGAAAACTGCCGATGTCAAATCCTTGCCCCAAAAAACATCCATTTAAAAGGGCTTTATATGAAATACGTAAAATACAAGGGCATTTGATGATATACAAAATTCTACAGAAAATACGTTGACCAAGGGTATTACAAAAATTTATAAAAACTCAAGGGTATGTCGTGAAATTCGTCAAAACATAAGGTTATTTTGTAGTTTTTCCCTTTCTTAATTAGCTTAATATCTATGTTTCCTCGATTGTTATATATTTGATAATATGCTTTTGTTTTCGTCTCAGTTTTCTTATCATTTTGTGAGCTTTATGCAGAGTTAAACTTGTCTAAAAGTCATGGCTTGGCAAAAATACCAGATACCACAATATGTAGATGTAATCAGATTTGTTAGATATTTTAATAATTTTTTTAGATTGTTATTATTATATTATGATACTTCTTATTGTTTTCTTTTCTTTTTAATTGGAAATCGCATAATATTATATTAGTTTATTTCAACTCTACTAGATTATCAAAAGTTAGTATTGAAACACAAAATCTGTTATTTATTAAATTTGAAACTAAAAGTTTATTTATTAAAATATATTTTAAAGGATAATATTTTAAATATCTCTACTTTCGAACCTGCCTATAAAAATCTTGGCTGAACAGACACAAACCCTAAAGCTTCTCAAAATTCTCCGCTTTTAGCCTTCCACTCTTCAATTTCTTCCATCGATCGACATGGCTGCCTCCCCCAAGTTGCCCACTCTCCAGGCCACAGCGCCCATGGATCCTGAGTTATTTCAATCGGTCATCTTTTCCACTGCCACTGTCCGAGAACCCCTTGAAGGCGCTAGTCATGATGTTGCTGAAAGGGTGGGGTTGCTTGAATTTTTCTAAACAAGAACTCCATGTTCCCAATCCAGCACAGCTTCGGCAGTTCGTTGCACACTTGATCAAGACTGATACAAGATATCAGATGATGGTGGATCATACAAGAATCACCTTCAACCAAAGTCTCTTAGCCCAGGTATTTCAATTGCCTCGACGCACTCCTTCCTTAAATTGGGCCGCTTTGCAGGATCATGACGTTATTGTTTATGGCTAAACTCCATATGCGGCCACAACACATAAACTCACCAACATAGCGAAACTCCATGAAGCTTTTTGTGGAGGAAGTTTTATGGGTACTCGATCAAGAACACCCATATTAACAAGCACGTTTTCCATACTGCCGTTGCTGCCATTCATTTCATCAGTTTTGTGGATTGGCCCCAAATCTTTGTTTCAACGTCTTCTTCATGAAGTCAATAGGCTCCGTCAATCTTCTGGCTCCGGTCTTGAGTCTGCTATGGGTGCTCACTTCCAGGCCATCATTAACCAGTGTCTTCCAGAACCCAGTCGCCTCCATCAGATACCTGGAGGCTACTTCTTCAGCTTCCAGTCGCACCCACTCCGTCATCCGTCCCGTCAAAGAACTTCAAGAAGAGACCTCATGTCCATGCACTGATGCTCAACCATCTCCACGCCACACTCCAGTCATCAATGTTCCTTCCTCTCAGTCCACTCACGCAGATGCTTCTATCTCACACCAAGTCTCTCAAACTTCCACTCACATAGTTCAACAGCCACCTTTGCCTCTTCAGCCCCTCGTTCCTCCACCCACCAGAAGGGCACTGTACCAATATAAACAAATTGTTGCTGGTTGCATGATCAAACTTCAGGAGTCGCAAGAATATTTCATGAATGGGGTGAAAGAATATATGGATTCCACAGAAGCCTTAGAAACATGGAGCTTTGCTAGATACAATGGAAGAACAGCAAGCTCAACTTCAAGCCACTATCACGGAGCTTCTGGCTCATATAAAAAAAAAAGGGACAAGCTTCTTGTTGACACTCATGCTCTTTACATGGGATTGCAAAATGAGTACACCCGTCAACAGCATGCCACCACACAGGGAGAAATCCGCATTTATGTTTTGGAAGGCCAGCTCACAGTAGTACAGACACACAGGTCAAGGGCTTGTAAACCTAGCTCATTGAGGCTGAGAAACAGAAGCTAGTTGATACTGAGATTGCTAGTCTTCAGCTGCAGGTTTCCACTCATGGCCCTTCATTTTCATATGCTACTAATTCTCACAGAAAGATCAGGAAGCAACTCCATCTTCTCATTAAGAAAGAGAACAGAATTCATGATATAGAACACCAACTGCAACAGGCCATTCAGTCAGCTGATGAAGCTCATAATCAGCATGAGACATACATCTCCTTGGTTGTCCACATTCAGGATGATTTTGCTAAACCCATGAGCTTGGATTATGTACAATCTCAAAGACATCTCTTTATGCTCAAGTGGTTCTCTGCTAATGGCACCCTTCATGGCTCTCTCACCAGTAAGGATCTCCTCACCATCTGGCTCGATCTCTCAATTGAAGACAAAGGCCATCTTTGTGCTCTTCTTACATTTTTGTTTATTGCTTGTGAAGATCCAGACTTTTTTATTTTTCGTCTTGTTTAACCCATGGCGTATGTTATGCATGACTTCTATCTGGCTGACACACAGGATAAGTTTGATGACGGTCCTCACCGTGCCTTTCAAGGAGATCCAAATGCCAAGTGGTTGTTACAGCCTGACAATAAATATCTTCACGATCAGTCATGGGTCAATGCTTTTAAGCATGCCTGAGCTTACTCACCATTTGCCCCTTTGGATTACAAAAACTTTGCAACAAGTATGCAAGAACTTGCACGAAGAAATGGGGATTCAATTTGCACAGATATATTTATAGTATCTAGGTGGCTTTAACAGCCTCCATGCCTATCTTGATGGTGAGATCAATCTAGTTGAATGGGTTCCTCCCCCTGCCAACACTCTTCTTTCATGTTCAGAATGGGAATGTTAGTGTCAAACTCTAGATGCCGACTTCTTTCAAGAGTTCCGTGATCAAGCTCAACAGCCTATGATGCAGCCGTCTTCTCAGCATGACACTCTTTATGTATCATTGGGAGCACTCCACGCCGTCAGTTCTTCACTTTGGACTAGCGATCCTCTTTTTGGACCAAGGCTCTGGCTGGTTATGCTGATTGGATCCCGGCACACATCTCCACAGATCTTAGGTGGGATCCACGTTTCGTGCACCGAACTGTCTGACAGGAAGGAGAAATATTGGATCACAATCGGAATTGGATCTATATTCCAAATGATGATGGTTGGCAAAACCCCGTTTATGCCATCTGGGGACTCACACAATTCTTGGAGCGTGCTGCCACGTCCCCTGACCCGTCAGTTCATCGCCAAGCAGGTTTTTGTGCTGCCATGAAGTGCCTTCTTCAATGTTCAATTGCTCGACGACGTCCTATATATTATTGTAATCCCAATGCCAGTGCTGGTGCTTTTGGTCTCTAGACTTGCCTACTCATCGAATGTCAGTATGTCCCCGTGGAGGCTCACCACGCTTTTGAAGATATGGCGCAATCTGGGTTTCTGATAGATGCATCACCTTCCATCGGGGTACACATTTCAGATGCCTTAAAAGATCGGCAAGATGTCATCCACAAATATCACTTTGAGGCACGTCCTCATAGCCGGCAGGATGATTTCGACAAAGTTCCTGGTTTTCCTTCCCCGAATCGATTATGCGCTTTTCTTTCCTCAAAAAGTGTTGTTTGGTGGGGAGTGTTTAGTCCCTGTGGCGGCCGTGCATAGGACTATTCCTGAATACCACGTAGGGCAGAGACAAGGGACCAGGTGAAACGTCAGGTAGCAAACCCACTCCGCCGCCGAAAACCACGCAGAAGTCCATGCCCCCATCAAAGAAGAGAGCCAGACAAGACAAATGACGACCTCCGGAGAGTTCGGACTTAAATTAGCAGGATTCTAGGCACTAATGACGGCACTGCAAAGATTCCCTTAAATCATGCATATGATCCAGGAGTTAGTGATCGAGATCTGCCACCTATCTATTCTGGACCCAAGGCCATTGTATTATATATATCAGTAGAGATAGATGTCAAGAGTTCATGTACTCTTATTGATACTCAAGGAGCCTTATCTTGGCATATAGTCTCTTTATTTTTCTGTTGGTTTTCTTCTTTTTCTGATCTCTTTGCAAAATCTCGCGTGGCACTATGCTAGGATTTGTCTGCTTGATCTAAAAGTCCTCACAGAGGGTTGTCTTGCAGGCGATCCCGAATCCAGACCCCAAACATGGCTCTTATTTATCATAGTGCAGAAGATCCCAAATGGCACTTCATTGCCAATATCATTCTGGAATATTTAAGCACCAAGGAGCCCAAAACTAAACTATTATATTTAATTAATGTCAAATCGTCTAAAAACCATGATATATGTGGTTTTTTATGCATGATTTTATTTGATAGAAGAAAACCACATATCATAATGGTTTTTTGAGATCGATGTTGGTTACAGATGCTATTTTTAAATGTGATAGTGGTTTGTTGAAAACTAATTATGATTTATGAGATTGTTTCATGCGTACTATAGTAGTTTATTAAAACTAGTAATGGTTTGTTAAAACAATTCTATGACTTATGACATGGTTTGAAAGCTAGTTCAAATTTGCCCAATATTACTCAATATACACTGAATTGAATTAAAATGTCATGGTGTCAATCTTGGCATCCAGTCTACTGCTCTGAAATACATTTTGGCACACACCTTGGTGCCCGCAACAGTGACAAGATGATAATGTCCTGGTGCGGCATAATGATGTGGATGTCTCCCAGTGGCGGCAAAGCCGCGTGATCCTGGGATCCATGTTAAATGCCGAATGGTATTTTGTTGGTGTTCCAACAGTGGTAGAACCACACTAGTCTAGTACCCATTAGTGATTCAGTTACTATCAAGCTTAAAAAATTCACCCCAAAGGAAGGGTTTACCATAGTATTTGGTCGGCATAATGCTATGCGAAAACAATTGGTTGATTATATATTATTGGTAAATGAGCAATAAGAAGTTGTTGAATGCTCAATCAAAGTGGCCGTTAACTTGACCTTCTATCATTTCTCTCTACTTATGGTATTGGCACGTGTATGCATGGTTGTCTCAGGACATCCAGGTTCCAAAGCCTTGGAATAGCCTTGAAGGTGAGAAATTTGCAAATACGACATAAATAACTTGAAGAACAGGCTTACAAGCAGAAATAACTTGAAAACAAGCAAGCGCCCGAAGCGGAATGGTTTTGCCCTTTTGCTGCTGTGCTGTGAGCAAATCCTTTGTTTCAAGATATGCTCTGGCATGGTCATGCACACAGTGCCATCTTAAATTTCATACTTCCTGCTCTAAATCTGCCGACAGCCTCTGCAGCCTTAAATGCAGATCCATATCTTATCGTCTCGAGGCATTGATCGGAAAAAGAAATATTATCAGAGATAACGAAGATAAAACACTACGCTGGCCTCTTCTGCATAATCCAAAATCAAAGCTGCCAGTTAGCACAGAAAATCCCTATATTGGAGAGCTTCAAGCTGCATTAAATCTGTTGGAATATTGTTTCGAGCCCTACATAGATCAAGAAACAAAGATTGAGAAGATATCACTTGTGGTTTATAGTGGGTATTCGAGCACAGACGTATGGATTATATAGGTTTTTACACAGTAATTTTGGATCAAAAAGATATGGTTGCATCAGTTGCAACAATGAGGGTGCGTAGTGAAAATTGTGCAGAGATGCCATTTATATGTACTCACCCAAGGTTTAGGAAAAAGGGCATGTGCAGAAAACTTGATGGAGTTACTTCTTGGAGTGAAAATTCTGGTACTACCAGTAGCAAAGCTGAAAATATTTGGAGTTCAGGCTTCCATTTTCAAGCTATCAGTGGAGAAATGAAGCAGGAATTAGTGGCAAGGAAGGTGATCATGTGCCCTGGCTCAAAGATGCTGGACAAACAATTAAATAACTGTCAAGTTAATTCAAAGACTCTCCCAACAAGTTGTGTTGCAGCTTGCCAAGCATACACAAAAGAAAGAGCTTCCTTTGGGACAAGAAGGAAGGTGGCTTGGGCATAAATGTGCATGAATCAAAGAACTGCATCATCTACTAAGAAATGTGGCTTCCATTTTATGAAGGTCTATGTACATAGACAAGCCCATTAAATGTATATATGGTAACACAATGGGCTGTTACCCCTTGCTTAATGTATTGATACTCTCAACATGTAGTTTTCTTTCCATGTGCTCTACTCTACTTTTATAAAATAATGGCTTTATTTTATGATTGTTAGTTACTTCTGATAGTGTTTCTTTCCTAGCTCTCGCACTCAGTGTATCATATGTTATGCCATGGGGATCGAACGCCGAAAATATTGCAACTTATGGGAGCATAAAAAAGAAGCGCGCTTTTGCACACAGGTTAGGGTTTTTTAGTTCTGCAAGCCCCCAGTCGTGGATTGCATGTCAGTAGTGTTCGGTAATCCAGAGTTGATTTTGCTTCTGATTTAGGAATGCAGAGAGCTAGCAAACTGCGAGAGGGGGGATCTTCCAACAGAGTTGATTTTACTTCCGATTTAGGATTGCAGCAAAATGGGGAATCTTGAAAAAGATTGTCTGACAAGCTTTGCAAATCCACCAAGCAATGGGATTATAAAGAGCCTTTTAGCAAGTAATGCATGTACTAAAAAAGACGCAATTTCTTTGTCCATAATAAAGATTGATTCAATATTTTTCATAGCAATTGGAGAGAACGATTTGGTGATATGATATTTCCAAAACGAGTATAGAGTTTTTGTGTTCATAGAGTTACTTGTGTCAAGATGTGGATCTCATGCACAATAAGCAAGGTCTTCTTTAAATGCATATTCAAAGTTCTTTTGTGGAATCGATCCGCCTCTCATCTAAACTATAACGTAATGCACACAACAAGATCTTCTATAACTACTACTGCCAGACAAAATTCTAAACAATAAGTGAGTTGGTAGGACATGGGCACTGTGAATAATTTTTTTTGTTTGACTCACTTGGGTACAGACAGGGGTTGGGAAAGAGAAATGTTCGCGGCAGCCTTGGCCGCCGTGATAAATTTCTTGTAGATGGAGAACGCGCCCTCCGAACCATTGTTACCTCAATGTTATTTCTAAGTACATTCCTATATATGCCGGCATATCTAGATACACATAATAAAAAGAAGGAAATGCTCAATATATAGTGTGGGGTTTAAATAAATACACCTAAATTACATGCATATAAGATGTAAAAAAATCAATGCATTAGCCGAACGTCAGATATCAAGGTCTTAACCGACATGCTTTCCAATCCAAGCCATCGCCAACGTCCATCCCAGCCCCGAGAACATGGATCTATGAACGTGATAAGCACAACTGCGTCAATTTTCTAGTTCGATTTTTGGTCTGGATGTCGATAATCGGCGTTGTCTGCCTTGGTTTCAGCATTGGAGCTTGATAATGTATCCATGGATGCTGATAATCCAAGCTAGGGATGCGATAAACCAGGTGCGAATCGATAGAACTTAGCCTGTCGGTTAAAGGGGTTCACCTCCCCTGCTCGCCGTTATCTCAAATAAACAAGGCTTGCCCCTCCGGGCTCTTGTGTTTATTTGAGATAATGGGCTCACATGGGACGTAAATAGGTGAAAATAGAGTTACCCTTTTATGAGTCGTGGCAACATCATGACTGTCGGTACGGGATGGAATTACCAACGGTTGAGATTGCCAGAATTGTGATCTATGCCTTCAAATTCTATTGGTGGACATCTTTAACCTATAAAAACCCTTCTTTCCCTCCTTTTTTCTCCCATCGGTGCTATGAGGTATCGGTAATATTAATGCTACCCTTGCTGCTTCTGTATTCTGCTTTTGTATTCTGTAGCGTAGCGCAGGGCTGCTTACTGCAAGGACCGCCCATGATCGTTGCCTTGTCTATTCTTCATCCAGAGACAGGGATTCCGTTCCAATGGCCTTCAGAAGGCCTTCATCTCGGCAGACCCTTCTCCTTTTTATTTTCTTTGTGCTTTCTAAGATGTAGTCATGTTTTGTCTCTAGAACTGCATGTCGTTTTTCTACTCTTTCCATATTCGGTATCTCTCTCTTGATGCTTTCTTCTGTTTTCAAAACAAACACAGCCGCTGTTTTCTATTACTCTAGGTTTAGATTCATAGTGGTGGATCGATGCGGCCAGGCCGGCACAAGGGACGCTGTTTTTAGCTTCCAGTGTTCATATTTTGCGATTTCTTGTTGCTTTGGTTTGTTTTTAAGGTTTTTGAGTTCCTTACAGTCTTGTTCCTGCATGAGGATGCCGGATCTAGTTTCCTGGGTGCATCCTTTGCTCTTGCTTTTTCTTCTGCTGCTAATCAGTTTTCTGTATTTCTGCTTTAACTTTCTCTGATCTATCTTCAGTGCTTGCCAGGAACGGTGGGGTGTTGAAGCATTGCCCCTATGTAGGAAATATGCAGGAAAAAGTTAAGCTTAATTTGTCTTTGCATTTTTAACCGTTGTGTTGCATTTCACAGGTTCTTACACATGCTTCTCGAGCATTCCCCTGATCCCTTTCATTTTACCCGGAGTTATTTTGGCCTCATATTGGTGTTTTCCCTGTGATCTTGCCAGTAGATCTATCATCAAGAGCTACGCATCGCAATGAGCAATTATTTATTGTACTGGATAGAAGTGTTCATTCTCATTATTTGTTTGATCGCCTTCATGGTTATTACAAAAACTAGAGCTAAGCAGCATGCCTTAATGGACGTGTTTGGGTTCGATTCCCAAAAAGGCAAAGATTAGAAACTTTTGTGAGAGAGGGCATAGAAACAGAGATAAGAACTCAATGAAAAAAGAAAGATAAAGATACGTTTTTTACAAGAAACAAAGAAGATGATTATTTCATATGGTATAAATCATTATACGTAAATGCAACTTAGGTTGCATTCTGCCATATCCGCCAATGGCATTGCGCCATCTGGCGGAGGTTCTTTGCCGGAACTGCTATTAGTCTAAGAGCTGCAGCCGTTCTTGAAGTTACTCATCGTTCTTGAAGATTTACCTTCGATTCTTGAAGTTACTCGCCGTTCTTGAAGATTTACCTCTCATTCCGGCATTTCTACCCCTGATTCTGGAGATTTTACCTCTGATTCCGGAGCTCGAAGGTGCAGAATGCAACCCAAGTTGCATCCACGTTATAAGAATGGCAGTTTACTGCCGATTCCCAGGGAGTCCGCGCGTCGGCAGGGATTCCTCCCTGGGAATCGGCAGTAAACTGCCATTCTTATATACAGAATGTTGTCTTGGATAAAAGAAAAAAATGTCTGGCATCATCACACATGACAATCATCACTTGTGATCGTCAGTTCCTTTATCACATGATATTATTTACCATGTTTGCATGAATGAATCACACAGAAAAAAGGTATTTTATTTTGTGACATAAATTAAAGGTCAATTACATGGACCAACAAACCACTAGCAATGTGATGGAGAAATCATCATGGTTTATGGCTTGAAATGGCAATGGTTCCTAACTTAAAGTATGCCTCATTTTGTTCGCCAAACCAATGCTATTGAAGATGACAAATATTCACTATCTTAATGCAAAAACTATTTGGAGTTACTCCATGTTCTATGATAAAACAACTAGGAAGCAACGCTAGTTCATGTGAAATAAGTTACGTAATTTCATTAAAAAAGCACTTTAAGTTACACAAACAATTAAAGTTGAATTCGTTAGTGGTTTATGGCCTTATTAATCAATCCACATACCTAAAACTGAGCAAAAAAACACTACTATAAACCAAACAAACAAATTATCATAAGGAACTACGATGATAAAATAGAATGATAAGTCATACGTAAAAACCACATCATGTAACTATTATTGGTTATTCAACACATTAACCCACTTAGTGACATCTCTTTTTTACAGTAGTTTTTTGTAAATACTGCTGTAAAAAACTAATAGTGACTATTTTTTGGACGCCTCATGGCTCTTATTTATCATAGTGAAGAAAACGTTCTAGAAATGAGGCCAAATAGCACTTCATTGCCAACTTCATTATGGAACATTTGATTTATTGGAAATAAGGCCGAGTGGCACTTTATTACCAAATGTCATCCTAGAATATTTGATTTATTGGACATGAGGCCAAGTGGCACTTCATTACCAAATGTCATCCTGGAATATTTTATTTATTGGACATGAGGTTGAGTGGCATTTCATTACCAAATGCCATCCTATAGTGCTAGTAAAGGTGCCCAGTAAGAAAAGTGTGCAGTAACCTTTTATTATTAAGAAAAAAAATATCCAAACATAGTAATAGTGCTCAGCGTTGCTAGGTATTAGTACAGTGCAAGAGATGTATATAAACTAAGGGGCTATTTCATCCTGTAGAATCTCTTTGTAGACTACATTTGGAATGAACCTTTTATTGTTTTTTAGCAGTGCTCCTTGTCTTGAGTTATTTTGAATGTATACCTTCACTCCATGTTGTGTGGTGCACCTTGAGAATGTGACATAGAGCTGGCCATGTGCGAAAACTGGTATTGGTAGATAGAAGATGCCAACGAAGGTCATGGACCGGCCTTGCGACTTGTTTATGGTCATCGAGAATGCGAGTCGCATGGGAAACTGCCTTCGATTGAAGGGGAGGAGGTCACTGTCTGATGGCTCTAGGGTTATTCTTAGTATGAGGACCCTTGTTCCTTTGTAGGTGCCTGTGATTATCTCTACATCTATGATTCTTAGGTGCACTTTGATGACGCGAAGGCATGTGCCGTTCCAAAAACTGGCCTTCGGATTCATGTTTCTAAGTAGGATGATGATTGCTCCATCCTTGATGTGCAGCTTATGCGGTGGCATGCCAGAAGGGGTCAGGTGGTTGATGAACTCGATTAGGAAGTCCCTTATAGCATCTTCGCCTTCTGCAATGATGGTGTCTACACTTATATATATGTATGGAGTTGTCCATTTAACCTTAGAAGGACCTTATCGTTGATCCTGAGCATGCCCTCATTCTTTGGTATCAAGATGGCCTTGTATATATTCTCTGCCTCCCTCAAATAAGCCAGACTTGCCAGCTCCGCTGCTTTTTTTTTCTGCCTTCTTTGGCTCTATACAAACCAAGGTAATTATCCTCTCAATCCCTCGAAATGCCAAAAAAAAAAGAATAAGATAAATAAGATAATAAGATAAATAAGGTAATGTATAATGAATGCTTATGAAATACGATGCAAAATACCTTTCTTGCTCTGTCTTTTTATAACTGCACAGAGATCCAGCACTATTTGTAGATATGCAGCTTTGACAATGGATAATTAATCTATGTCTGCCATGTTTTATACCCCTCAAATGTCCAAGAAGAGAAATAAGAGAATGCCCCTCCTTAATTTAGATGGGCATGCCTCTAACACTATAAATAAGTCTTTATGAAGATTGTGTATTGAAATTTAAGAGGCATCAAAGACCCTTTAAAAAGGAAAATAGCTTCAATTGCCATACAAGAAATGAAGGCAGATATCATTTTATTACAAGATCATAGGCTCCCTTCTTTTGAATCCTCCAAATTAGGAGATTGGATATGTCCAGGGAGTGGCTCCACCTGGGCTGCTGCTAATGGTACTCGAGGAGATATTTGCACAATTTGGAAAGGATTCTCATCCTCTGGTTCTTATATAGCTCTATCAGGTCGTTGGTCTGTCAGTTCCTTGGATATTGAAGGCCATAACCTTGGCATTATTAATGTCTATGCCTCTACTGAACCTCATAAAAGAGAAAGGCACTGGGAAGAAATGGGTTTGGATTGGTGGTCAAACTCAAGTGCAAAATTCGCTGTTAACTGGGGGTTTTAATAATACCCCGGTAAGAAACTAAATATGACCAGGAATGAAAGAAAGGAATGGGATAAGCTTACTGAATTGTTTGTTTATTACCCTCCTTTCTCCTCGGCCACCTCCTATTGAAGTAATAAAAGAAAAGAACCTGAGAGAATTTTTTGTTTGCTTGATAGATTCTATAGTTGTACAATAGATTTAGACGCCTGGGATCAAGCTATCATCAAATCTGATTGCAGCAACTCTATTTCTGACCACTTCCCTCTGATCTTAGAATCTGCCTCATATGCCTCACGAGTCACCAAGACAGTTACTACCTAAACAAACAAAAAGATGACAAGCATCATGCTCAAAAAGCAAAGAAATCTTTTTACAAGATCAAAATATTTGCCTGTTATAGAATCCCTGTTATTGCCTCATCTTTGCCACGAAAGAATATGGGAGTTCTGACGTCTTAGGCATGTGCATTTGTCGAACTGTGCTCAGTTAATGATTTGAAAAAAATTCAGGCAATTCTGTTCAGTTTTGAGCTATAAAGTTTAGAAAGGCAAACAGAGGCACCTAGTGGTTCCACCGCAACTTCTCACAAGTGCAGATCTCTATCATAAAGCCATCGATCATGGAAAAAATCTGTTCTACTTCAATGCCCTTCTCTTCCACCACCCTTTTTCATACTTGATCCCCGCCGCCTAATAGCTCTTCCACCTTAACTATGTCTTCACCGCCATTTTCACAAAGCCAAAAAAAACTTTAGCTAAACACGCATTTATTCGCAACATGAAACTAATCGCATTGAGGAATAGGTTAAAATTGTTCACCTGAAAAGAAGCTTCAAGATACTTTCCCTCATTCTACACCAATCCTTGTACTCGATTCCGAAATATGCATAATAAAATCGGGGCCTTAATGGAAGATGATTCCGCCTAGATTTTGAATTTGCAACTCGACTAAGCCAATGGAATGATGCATTAAATGGGTTCATGAAGGCAAAGCAGAAGAACTAATACAAGATGGCACGATTCGCACACTTTCTCCCAAAACTCCAAAAACAGGCATTCGCATAAGAAACCAAGTCGGAAGCAAGGGAAGGAAGATTTCGAGTATTTAAAATTCCATCAAACTCTTGAAGATAAGGATTTGCATGGCGAGCTATTGATCCTTCGCAAAAAAGAACAAGAGCTGGAAGGAGATCCCGGGATTTAAAAAGCCCAAACTTTTAGGGTCCAATTGCAAGCGAGAAGCGTAGATGCCCACTTCGTAATGTGCGGCAAAGTGGGATCCGATTCAAAATTTAATGTTTGGGTTGAATCGGGCAAGATTTTTGCCTCCTGAACTCTGCGGATATCCCTTCTCCTCGAGATCGGTGCATAATCTGGAACCATCATTGCAACCGTATTGGAACAAAGCTTTTAAATTGTCGAGGGGAGCTCGAGCCGCCAAAGATAGTCTGGATTCATGGTAATGAAGACACTACATGTCCGTTTTAAAGTAAGCTTCACGCCTTCAAATTCAAAAGCCTTCAGATTTGCTGCTTTAGCTCGTTGAATAGTCAATATTTGTTGAGCAATCACACTAAGAACCTATAACAAAGTTTAAAATGAAACGCACTAATTTGCTCAAAACGCACTTCAAAAGGAATCTTTGAAAGATTCCCTAAAATCCCCCAAAAAAGGTCCCTTTTCATGGTATATTTGTGACAAGTGTGACAATTTGAAAATTTTAGGCATCATTTTTGAGGGGGGGTGCGAACTTAGCTTCCATTCAAAATTGTTTGACATCCCTTTTTGGTCCCCCTAGTTTGGTTTGAGAAATAGTAATATTTTCAAAAACTAAACAAAATAGACATTGAAAAACTGTTTTCAAAATCAGTACAAAACTATGAACAAAACTGTAAAAAATGCAACACATTTTGACATTGCCTCATTGAAGCAAACATTTTCACATGAAAGTATGCCTCATTGAACAAACTTACACTTTGAAGCGCAAGTTGGAGTCGAAGACGCTCGCTCTTCGTCTTATATACTTGCTCTTATTTGCTCATCCGTCTTGCTATAGACTTATGTATACCGCGAGGACAATGCATGGACATAACGTCTTCAAAATAAATTTCTGGGTGGTATAAATTTATACCACAATAGGTAGTGCTGTGCGGATATAACATGTCAGAGAGTTCGCATGGTATAAATTTATACCGCAAATGGACTCGAGCGGTATAAATTTATACCGCAAGAGGACTCGAGCGGTATAAATTTATACCGCGAGAGCTCTCTCGATTCACTGCGAGAGCTCCCACGGTATAAATTTATACCGTGAGAGCTCCCTCATTATACCGCGAGAGCTCTCTCGGTATAAATTTATACCGCGACAGCTCTCTCGGTATAAATTTATACCGCAGATAACCTTCAGACAATCAATTTATACACATATATGTGTATATATATAATATAATATATATACATACTTACATATATATATATCCGAAGAAAAGAGAACTCTTGCGGTATAAATCTATACGGAGAAACGGTATAAATTTATACCAAATTGCATATATATATAAAACGTTTGTATATATATGTATATATATATATCTTCCGAGGTAAAGTATATATCGTGTAAAAATCTTTTGGGGTCTTTTCTTACTTACTCGCCAAAGGGTTTGGCAACCTAAAACTACTAAAGTAACACACATAAGGGATAATTTTACACACTTTTCTTAGTTTTTAGTCTAAAAAGTTCTAAAAACGGTTCTAAAACTTCTCGAGCTTGTAATGCAATGTTAGAGCATAAAGTAGTCGAATCATGTTGTTATTTCTACTTTTTTTTCTCTACATACATGCGAACTTCACTTCAGGCAGCTAAAAAATTGCTACTAAAGGCAAAGAACTCCAAAATATTATGGTGACACAGGTGTTTGACTAGAAGGAAACCACGTGGTTTATCCAGAGGGAGCCAGGAGTAGCAACCCCTCTAAGTTTACCTATTTATTTACAAAATATTTAGGAAAGGGTAAAGGCGCATCGAATACTTCAATTTGCCAGAGAAATGTGCATGGTGCCCAATCGCTCTGATGATGGCGTAATTGTGATGAATATGCTCAACATTGCTAAGGAGATTGACTATCTCCCCGAGCATCACCATGTTGTAGATTGATATGTGCGCTCAAAAATACATCTCCGAGAATAAAAAGGAGGGCATGTAATCACATGGCTTCATTACTTCAACTTTTGTATCCTCGGTATAAATTTATACTGCATCATCAACTAAAACTTCAGATCAACTACAAAATATCGTGGATGTATTGGTAATTGTAATACTATGTGATGCAAAAACAATGGTTTGTCATTCAAGAAGTTTGTTCAACTGCCTCCCAATGTGTTTTAAGGTCCATTAGGATGTTCAGCCAAAATGGTTGTGAAATAACAAATTTCCTGTCTTCTAAAACAACTAATATAAAAATTTTCAGGGACAAGGTACAAAAGCATCTAATTTCTTCATACGAATTTGCCCCATAGTAAATCTTTGAATTTCATTGTAGTTCTTTCCCCCTCTACAATGGGATTTTTTGTGTGTGTGTGTTTTTCCTTAATACTAAATCTTCTTAAAATGTCTGTTTTCACGAGCAATTTTATAAATCTTTGGACTAAAGGTAATAAAAAGGCCCTTTTTAGAGGGATTTCAGAATTTTATAAATTTTCAAAAGGAATCTTTCAAACGCACTTCTTAAATAAGTGCGTTTCATTTTAAACCTTGTTCTATACGCAAAGATTGGCTATGGCTCTATTTGGACTGGCAGCAGTGGAGCTGGAGGCGAATCTGAAGATCTGGCCGTCGTGGAGCTGGAGGCAGCAAGGCGAACCTAGAGCGCAGTGGAGATGGAGATGGAAGCTGCAATGTGTTGGAATTGGTATTTTTCAGCAAGATATGACTATGGTCGGTCATGATAGGTGTATTTTCGTTTGTTTCTCCTTAAGTCTGGGAGCTTATTAGGGCAATTGATATGCTGGCATCTGCTTGCTAATTTGGGCACCGCCCTTCATTGTATAAGAAAGATGACCACCTTAATGAAAGTTTGCTCAGTCGATTGCTCATTTTTCGTGTATTTCCTTTACAATGGACCGGCCGCTGTGGCCTTGAATTTAGGCGGCAAGAGGAAGGCGCCATATCTCCGCTGTGGCCTTGAATTTCGGCGGCAAAAGGAAGGCGCCATATCTCCACCAATAGGATGTTAGGACGAAGATCACCATCTTAACCGTCTATTTGAATTCATCTCCACCGTTCATCTCTATTAAATATAAATTTCGTAGGTTATGATAATGTTAAATGTTTGTTGGTTTGTATGGTGGCATGGTCACGGAAACCACATTACGGTGTGGACCGGTGGGGCCCCACAATCCGTGGCAGTCGGAAAGGGGTCATTGGCCACACCGAAATGTGGAACCGGTGGCCGTATCACCACAACATGGGAATGGGGAGCTAATTTGCCCCTCCGCCCCCATCTTTTTTCAGCGAAGGTCTGTCTATGGCGATGGGCGGCTATGGCGGTGGGCAGCCCTTGGAGCTTGCTCTGATGCCGCTTTGTAGCCCTTGACACTCGATGGCTATGGCACCTGCCCTATTTCGCAGTACGAGTAGGATTTGCTTTAGATTTTTCAAGTTTTTCTTCCAAGCTTAGGATCTTTGCAAGTTTTTTCTCATGATTTGCTTAGGAATGTGTTCATTTAATTTTCTTGACTCTTTGGTGGAATTTATGGGTCTTTCCAGCCAATGCCAGGCATTTGCAAAAGCTTGACGAAGCTGCAGAAAGGTTTACAAGCCGATCTCATGTATTATGCTGCCATGCATTCTGCCATCGATGGATCTTCCAAGTTTTTCTTCCAAGCTTAGAATCTCTTAAATTTTTCGTTGTTTTTAGCTCTGTTTCAACGCATCTATTTCTAAAAATTGAATGCACATTGCATATTCTTCTATAAATCTTTATTTATAGGATTTGCATGTTTTAAGAAGCTTAAAGGACAAAAGATGATTGTTTTACGTCAATGAATATCAATGTTGTCAGAATATTTGGCACATCATATATTGACATCCCAATTTGAAACCAAATGTGTTTGAAACCAAATGTGTTAGTCATACATTGTGATGTGCCACATCTTCAAAAGAAATGCCATGTCATTATAGTGAATATGCTTCTTCTAAGAAGTTTCAAATTGCCTAGGCAAATTCTTCATTTTCTATTCCCTCATTTTTTGCCATGTCATCACTCATAGTTGCATCCCACATGCTCATACCATGCCATCATCATTTCTAGTCCCACATCTCCTTATTGCTTGCCACTATTGCCTACTTATCTCACTCAAAAAAATTCTCCTTTTCTTTTAATTGGCCTAGTCATTTTCTATCTAACGTGCATAAAATGCTTAGTCATCATGTCACATACCACATCATCCAAGGGAATGCCATGTCACCATGGACAAATATGCTTTATTTTTTTAGTTGAAAAGTTGTCTAGGCAAATTCTTTTGGTTTTCAAGCCCTTCATCTTTTCACACCTCACCACTCATCTTTGCCACCTCACCATACTCATGCCATGTCATCTCCCATAATTTTTGCAAAGAATGAAGTTTGCTTGCTGTTTAGAAGCAACCTCAACATTTCTAGTGCCATATCATTGCCATTTCACCTTATGTGCCACTATTCTACTCTTGCTTTGCCACTGGGTCCCAAGGAAGCATATTTCAACCACAACCCGCGAAAACATAAGACAAAGAAGGCGCATGATAATGTGGCATGCCATTGGTGATATGTCATGTGCATGATGATGTTCATGCCATTGATGACATGCCATGCCAAGTAAGCAAGGCCAACTTTTGACCGCAAAGTTGATCGGTAAACTTGTGAAAATAGAGACCGCAAAAGGAATTGCACGTTTGTTAATAGAAGTCCTTAAGATCTCAAGAACAAATATTCAATTTCTTACTACAGTTCTTAATATCTAGTTTAACCCCCCGCCAGATCCCTAACTACATCATGAGTCATGGTTTCAAATTTCCTCGCTAGTTTTGCATTGAGCAAGAATACCTTGAGTAAATGTATGCGTCGCAAAGATCTTTTTTTGAGGTTGAGTTATAGATAGTAGAATATAAAACAAGTGTAGTACAGGAAGCGTACTACTTTGTCCGGATGATGTCTCAATGCTAGTTTTTGACATGCCTTTTTAATCTCAGTAGTTGTTGAGGATGGCTCAATTCCACTGCAAAAACAACAATTAATAAGGACCATAAACACATCTAAGTTTTGAGGCAAACAGAATTGACTACAATATGTGCTCCCACCAAAAATGAATTAAGGGAAAGAGACATCACTAAAGAGTATTAGTGGTCAACTGCATCTTCAACTCTTTTTCTGCCTTGGCCAAGTGTTCATAAGCCTGCCCCAAGTCTTGCTGCATATTGTGAGATTTATTTGAAGTTGTTACATTATTTCCTTTGAGCATTCTTGTTGTCCTTCAAGAAGACTAATCAAATGCAATGTTAACCATGTCGGCACCATGTTTTGGCCATAATCAATTTTTAACCTAAAGGTTTACGCATGCCCTAAATCGATATCCAGAAGTGACAGAAGGTTTTCAAAGGTTAGAAATACACCAGTATTTGTTTTTATAGCCTATAAAGGCAATGGAAACTATTAAACTTTTATCAAGGTCATAAGCTTATGACACTTTGAGGCCAAAGGCAACGTTCCCATGTGGTTGCCTCACTTGACTTCGAAAAAAAAAAGTCGAAGTCCAGGTCACGCAATACCAACATAACTTAACTTTGCGACGTGGCAAAGGTTTTTCTCGGTTAACTCGAATTTTCGAAGGGCTGGAGGATTTCGAAAAGCTTCAAACGACACCTTGATTTCTCTCTAGCCCAAATAGACGGTGCCAACAAGGTTTGAGAATAAGTTGAGAACCTATGTGAATGAAAACCTGTTCAGCTCAAACTCCTTATCATAAATCTAATATAGTTAGGCAAATCCATAAAGAAGTTTATCATTGCCATAAAAAAGTTTTATGATTGGTTGTCACGTACTCTAGTACGGTTCTCAAAACCTAAGTTGCTATGGATTATTTTTTGTAGCCAATCGCCAAAGACAATGGAAGTTTCTTGCTCATTCAATGACAAAGAAGTGTTGTTTTGGGAATTGGTTGGTGAAAGACATGCCCCTGTTTACTATTTACAATGAATATTACATTGCAAGACTACTAGATGCACCTTGCACTCCAACCAATATCTATTAGAAAATGATTGCAAAATGGATGTGAGTATCAATTTTTCTATTTTAAAGGATTTGAAGCATTGTTGTGAGCCTCCTTAAAAATCTAGTGATAATTATAAGTCGTATAAAGGGGACCACTGCTCCAGCAGAAATATACATGCTAAACTTTTTCTTACAAAAGGATACCAATTGTATACAAAATATATGCAAATGCCTGACTAAATTCTCAGCTTCGCTTATGTTATTTAGAAATGTGTAATAGGTCTCCAGGTTAAAATTTACATGTTATAGGAATATGCATCCACATTTTGGTACATTGAGAAAGCGCACATGAAATGACATAATCTAGGGCAGTGAGCTGGCTTTTGCAGGACATATAGAAGTTATGATTCAGGATGTACATCTAATGGCCTAAGAGTCCTAATGCCACTGTACTGGCTGCCTCAGTAGATTTATGAACAGCCTTGCACAGATGATGATTGCCAAGATTTATTCCATCCTTTATCAGCATCTTCGACATTAAAATATATATGTCAAAATGAGAAGTTTATAAGAGCATCCTTCAGAATACAAATAACATAAACCTTTAATCACAGAGAGCAGCTTTGCAGTTCTTAAGCCTAGAATCTGGACAAAAAGGCTTGAAATCATCTCAGAAGGAGGATGAAGGAATAGAATAGAATAGAATAAATTTTTTAACGTCCACGGAGACCAATAGGTCATGGGACCCATACAATGGGCTAGTACAATTATTACTACTAGGATTAAAAAACCCCTGCCTCGAAAGGTTTTCAAGGGAAAAACCTTTGCAGTAATGATGATACTAGACAAGCAGAGATAATGACTACTGAGGTCTCAGTAATTGCAGACGTTTATCTAGAACCTCAAGTATGTATAATGCCAAGTCATCTCAGATGGTGCTCTGAGAAGTTGTGGAAGCGTGGAATGGAATGCTAAGGTCAAAAAATGATTCCGGACTATCTCAAAAGCAGGGCAACTCAGAAGAGTATGGCTTTCATCTTCAATAACCCCCAAGATATAGTACCCCCATATGATCCGTTGCAAGTTGATGCACAGGCCATGGAGAGATATCTTAGATTTCTTAATGCACATGAACTTCTAGGGAACTCTTCACTGATATTAGGCTTTGTTCATCCTTTTCCTTGACGTCCATAAAATAACCATAAAACTAAGGCTCTCTGCACATTCTAATCTGCATTTTCTTGTAGGTTCTTTCACCTTCCAACTCCATATGCATCCACCTTGAAAAATTAAAGTCAGACATCATTTTCAGCATGTATCTTTAATCTACAACCTGTTGAAGCATGAAGTATACCATATATAGATGCATTAACTGCCAAGGCATTAACCATTTTATAAAAGATCCTAACAGTAAAGATGTTTGAATCAATGGTTCCAGAAACATGAACTCCCTACAATAACAACTATGTGAAACTTCAAATGCCTGAAATTTGTATTAGAAAATTGGCTTAATAGGCAAATCGTCAAGCATGTCAAGAAGATCCTAACACTAAAGATGTTCGAATAAATAGTTCCAGAAACATGAACTCCCTACAATCACAACTATGTGAAACTTCAAATGCATGAAATTTGTATTGGCTTATAGAGCAAATCGTCAAGCATGTCAATCCAACAAAGACGCCAACTTAGCATGAGCCCTTACCTTTTTGTTTGTAAAAGAATCTCAGCTCCCCTTAGCATTATGAGCAATACTCTTCATTTTGACTGATTAGACACCATGTGCTAACCTGCATAAATTAACTTTTTCTTTCATGTAAACAATAACATGAGACTGATAGCAAAATTTGCAAGAAAAATACCTGGATAACATAATGTTGGATTAGACAGCATATCTGCACTTGCAAACAGAGGGCACAAAGAGCCAGCAAAGGCAATATCAAACATCCAAAAATGCAACGTGACATGTAAAGTATAGAGTTGGAGAAGAACCCTAGATCCATGGTAACTTGCTACAGACCAAGAAAATGCTTGCAATCGTCTAGTTTAAACGGTCAAACTCCTTCTTTTCCTAGAATCTCTAAGGAAAGAATCTTAAAATATATAAGCTCTCCCATCTTTTGGAAGATAATGCAGGAAGACTTGCATTTTAGCTCAAACCCCTAAATGCCAAATTTGTCTTCCTTCCTTAAAAACTAAAAATAAAACCTATGAAAACATGCATTTGTAATAGTGTACACAGCACATGAGTTTGCACAGGTCGGGTGTTGTAGACAAAGCAACCCCTCAATATAAATAATGTGTACAACAATGAGTTTGCTCAGTCGATTGGTCTGTGGATATAAAGCAACCCCGATAAGTAACCCAAAGAGCCGAAACTATTGTGTAGATGCCAAAGAGCTTTCACCGCATATTTGTGCACCTTAGAGCTAAGTCTAGAATCTTGAAGCAACAGAAGATCACGCCCAAAGAACCAAAGTACCGCCACAGCCCCAATCAAAGGCAAGGGGCATCGGAATAAAAAGAAAGGAGTTCAATGCCGGAGTGCTCGCCCCAAATGGCATCAGCCCCGGTTTTCATAATCAAATCAGCCATAGCATGCCGATTTTACTCCTCTAAACTTTTAATCGACCGCTCTTTGGTCGCCGTTTTCCTCATTGTGTTCGCTTAGTCTCCAAATGATCTAACAAAGGTCATAGACCAAAGCGACAGCTCTTAGAAAATGGGGCGATAGATGCCAAGTTGTTGCCATATGCGCAGTAAGCCTCCAAACGAAGCAATCCAAGCCCGCACAAAAATGAATCGAAAAAGAGACGGACCATAGCCAACCAAAAACGCAAGGAAGAAACCCTAAAGCAAGGTAAAACCTTAAAAACATAAATCTAAGCCACAATTTTGTCGCATCAATCTAAACCATTGGATTTAGGGCCGGATCCATTCAATACATTATAACATTATAATATAGGATAGCTTCTAGAAAAGCAACCATCCGACAATTAGTCCGATGCAATATCCGATCGAATAGTCTCGACGCGAAAACTGATGATATATCCGACGTTATATCCGACGCATTTTCTCGACGATTATTCCGACGAAATTCTCGACGCTTTTTCTCGACGATACATATTTGACGATATTCTCGACGACAATGTGACGCTTTAACCCGACGAAGGCTTCGACGATTTATGTGACGATATGTCCGACGTAGTATCATCGAAAAGCATCAAAATAGTAATCGCCAAGATTTCGTCACCAGATGTCGCAAAAATCTCTAGATACCGACGATTTTTCTCACAAAAATGCTCATTCTCTTGTAGTGGTTGGATCTAACCGCTGAAGTTATTTTTCACGAATGTAAAACAATACGATACATTCCCAAAGTTGAGCACACAAACAATATTCCGTGTGATGGTGCTTTTGCTTAAGAAATAGCCTCAAAAACCATACTTCCTTAAGAAATAGCCGCGTAAAAACCACGCCACTTTAAAACCACACTTCTAAAAAACAACCACTTAAAAACTACACCTACTTAAAAACTACACCTCAAAAAACCATACTTACTTTAAAAAATAGCTACATAAAAAACTATACCTAGTTATATAAAACCACACCAAAAAATCATATTTCCTTAAAAATAGCTTCTAAACACTACACCTAGTTATAAACTACACCACTTCTCGTAAAAAACCATACTTCACTAAAAAACCACACTTCAAAAAACACTTTAAAAAAACTACACCGCTAATAAACCACACTTCAAAACCATACTTCTTTAAAAAATAGCTATTTAAAAACTACACCCACTTATAAACGACACCTCAAAAAACAACACCTCGATTAAAAAAATCATACCACTTCAGAAAACCATACCTAGTTAAAAACTACACCTTCAAAAAAAAAAAAACTATAGCTCCATAAAAAAAACTACACCGCCTCCTTAATAAACCACACCTCCACATAACCACATGTAGATTTTTTGGAACAACGACATGTGGTCTTTTTGTTACTGTTGTTTTTAGGTGTGGATCCAGAATTGGGGTGGTAGTGGAAGATTTATATTAAACATATAAAATGATTACATAAGGTAGAGCGAGAATTTGTATTAAACATTTCAGATTACATGAGAAACAAAAACAGACTTCTGCACACCTTCTTATCTATTGTTTAAATTTGGTTTTTCCGGCTCCCCAAAAACTTTTTACATTTTTTCTTTAACTTAATTTCCTAAGATTTCGAGGTTTTTAAGCGGCCGGAAAACAATTCCGATTGCCAAAAATCGAAAAAATTTCCTCAACTTTGATTTGGGGTTCCGATTTTGCCCCAATCTGATTTCGTCCCTTCTAATCTGGCATGCATATGCCACGACCGCTGCTGCATGTTCAAGGTAATGGCTTGCCCAGCCAGCCAAGCCTAGGACCACATCCGTTGGGTGATTCGGAGATGCGAGCAAGAACAAATGTAACAGAGCAAAGTCAGAAGCTCTCACGCTTCCGCTTGTGTCTTCATAATGTTTTAAATTGACTCTTATGCCATTTTCGTGAGGTTGAGATTGATTTCGCTTTCAGGTCATTGTTTCTCCTCGGATCATCCTTAGACCACAGCTTTTGAGCCTTAGGGCGCAAGTGTTCTTGCATAATAGGTGTTTTATAGTAGGATTCTAAGCTTCTGGATGGATGTGCATATACCAAATCATGGAGTGATCTCTCCAAATTTTCTTTCTTCTCCCTATGTCCATTCCATAATTGTCCCAAGGCTCCTTAGTATAGTGTTCGTCACCCATGTCTAACTATGTCAACAACAAGAAACAAGCAATCGATAGTTTGAGACTTACAAATTCTCAGATATTCCTTTGGTTTATTCGGAATCATGTCCATTTGTTCTCTTCCTCAAAAACGGATACCATATCTCCCATTGCCCGCTTCAATACCTACCTACATCCCAAACAATTTTAAGCTATTTATTTACTTAAGTTCGCCTAAGCAACAAGTATAGATTGAATAAAAATTGTAGGCGTGTCTACATATAAATTTTTGTAAGTTTAGAAGTCGAAGAGCTTTGGCATATGAATCCATGGCTTCATACATTATTAGCATATGTTTCATAGACGACCGGACTTTACTTTGTGAGATTTATATAGAGTAATCGAGTATATGGTTATAATGGAGTAATAGAGTTGTATTTGATCCCTCAACACGATCCGGCAGTCAAGTTTGGGAAATTTAAAGGTGCTATTCGATGTAGATTATGGAGATCCAGACATTTGGCTATTTATTCTTCTATTTTGTTTGCATTTCCATCATTTGCCCACGCATTTTCTAGCTCTTTAAATTTTGGGGCCCATCTCTGAAGGAGTGATATAAATTATGAATCGAATCGTGGTAGCATTAACATTGTATTAGAGCTTTTGCCACGCTTATTGCTGCCGATATTCCAAGAATATAATGTAAGAGAACTTCATTTCATAGTCACTGTAAGTCGGTTTATTAGAAATATGTTTCCATGATGTTCTTATTTAATTTCATTCTGCTTACTGTTATTCTCTGTCCATATTCTCGCAGAATCATCAAGCTATAAATGTTACTTAAAGATTACCTTCTCAATTGGATGATTAAATTGCATGGGATGTGCAAAGTTGTGGCGATGCTTGGAAAGCATTTTAAGCAATGTCCCAAAAGAATATGTTTTTCCCATGCAAGAATCATTCAGGGCACCAAATCACAATAGGCATAGGTACTTTTACCCTACTCTTCCGGGTCCTTGAGGACAGGTTATGTGTTTATTTAACCGTTCATTGTCTCGCTCTCAAAATCGCTTTGCTTGGGTTTGTTGAATAGATTTATGCCTTAAATTTTGATGGTAAGAGGTTGAAGAGGCTGGCAAATAGACCCCAACCAAAGGATCAGCCTTTATCCACTAGGAGTAATAGGAATGTTGTTTAGGTCGGGCTTTTAGCTAAATTGATCCTATGTACTGCCTAACCCTTTCGTCCGTGCAGCCCGAAGCTTGCTATAAAGTGTCGGGTGGTCTCAAGGTCTCTAATCATAATCAACCCGATAAGATATTTTTTTTAACTCTTATGCTCTATTGTAGAATTAGAAACCCCGCTTTGCTTTATTTCTTATAATTGCTTGCGTGTTTTGAAATATTGTGGCTGTGGTCTTTGTTTCCAAGTGCTTTTTTTGACCAGGGATGAGATACAAAGCTTCATATTCTTTTGAACCTAAACTCACACATATTTGTTTTCCAATGTCGATATTGCAATGGCATCTTGAATTTAGCCTTCCTCTTTGACACAATGAAAATGTGCCGCTTTTTCTAATTATTTATGAAAAGTCATCAGACTAAGCATCATATTTTGCGTGTAATACTCCCCGGATGCCCCTCTATGATGCCGGAGGTGGTTCAAATATCAAGAGCTTCATTTTTAAGCTTTAGTCCCCTTCACACGCTTTTTCGCTAGTTGATAGATGTGCCGCTCGACAAAGAACTAGGTTCGTGGGAATTGTTTTCGCTTCGGGTAGATCATATTTGATTTATGCAATGATATAGCAGCTACAAACAACTTTTGGTTAGACGTGATGACACAAAAAATGTCCGTTCACGCTATATTTTTCCACATTCTTTTTTGTTGATGCACCTTTTACATTTTGATTATGTCTTGCTACAAAAAATCTAGGTCATGACAGGTTAAAGGTGATAAAGGAACTAAAAACAAGGAGATATTTTAGGGCATCTATTTCAGGGTTACATGGATTGCATTGCAATCTATAAAAGGGCATTCAAGCAGTTGGAGCCTTTCAGAACAAGATCGTACTCAACTAGGTATAGTTATCCGAGCAACCTGTTGTAATTGTTTGTTTTGTTCAATTTATTCATAGCTCTATAATATAGATTCTTAGAGAACTCTTAGAAAAATTAGCATCTTATGCTTGCTTCATGTAATCATTTGCAGAGTGTAATTGTGTGTTGTATCCATGTATAAATATCCCATGATGTTAAGCATTTTGTAGTTTGCCTCACTATAATTGACAATAACTTTATCCATAGAACTGCTCATAGTATTTCCTCGTGTACTCTACACTATGTTGGAAAGTAGAATTATGTAAGAAAAACAGCTCAATATGGTCTAATTCCTATTGTTTGAATCATTAGTAAGTGAAGGCATGAAGCTCCAAACCTTTTGTGCTTTACTTTAACACCTTATCCTATAGCGGTAAATGCATCGATGCAAAAAGAATATATTAAGAGATGCTCAAGAATACCGCCAGCTCATTCAATATTAAATTTATAAGACAATAACTCTCCTCCATTTGGGGATGGAATGGGCTTTCTAAGTCCGTAAGCCAATAAAAAGTGGACTTTCAATTCAAGAGAGTAGAAATACCTAGAATTGTAGACTACAGCTTGCCATTTTGTCCTGAGAAACGATGCTTTGGGTGATGTCAATTTCTTTTTGTTATTCAAGTCTAGACATTCTTCTCAATACCTTATGTTGTATGCAAGGAACACCTCTTAGGCATATAATACTTTTATGATCTTTTTTCCTCATTTGTATGCCATTTCATGCACTGCTAAGGTCGAAAAAACATCAAAGACTAAATCCTCGGCCCACATTCATTGGTGTTTTTATCTTTATGAAGATGAATACAAGTGGTCACCCAAATCCTTTTGAAATAAATAGAAGATGTATATTTGAATGGAATAGTATTGTTTTATATCCAATTAAAGTTAAAAATCTTTCGACACATGATCGTTTAACGCAAATGCAAATTATCATGGCACGGGCCGAGATTTGCCATGATGTAAAAATCTTTTTTAACGCCACCGTCCAAAATGGCTACAAATTTGGATGCACTAAGGATGGGATGGAGATATCTACTAAAAAATTATGTGGACTATCAAAGCATAGCATAACTTATTTGCTTTTTGAAACGTTTTCAAGACATTGCGGCGAGCCCTCCTCGATGGTATGGTTATAAAAGTCTTATTCAGTTTGGAGGTGGCATTATTTTTTAGGTTACAAATGATATCTGAGTGCTCTATTTTTCTTAGGTTGATGCTGTGGCAGAAGCTAATCTAGAAGACATGAAGAAGATGCAACGAATGTAGCATTTGTATGACGATCACATGACAATTTGTCGCTTTCGTAAATAATGGATTGGCAACTTGGTTGTTCGCATACGTTTGATTGAAGAAGAATGAAATTCCATGTTCCACTAGGTCATTTGAAGTATAGTCCAAGCCATAAACATAGATACACATAATTTAGTATCTGTTTTTCATTCAAGTTGGAGGCCACCATATAAAGGTCAAGGTTATACTATACTAATGATCTATAAGGCTCTTTACACCACCATATAAAGGTCAAGGTTATACTATACTAATGATCTATAAGGCTCTTTACAGTGCCAACAGATACACTACACAATCTAGAATCAAGAGCAAAGTGCAACAAGTGTCTACACATTAGTTTACACTTTCATAGGGAAGGGTTCACAGAAATACAAAGATACTAACCATGTTGTGCATAATCATTATTATAATTACAATATAAAACTCTCCTAACTCATCTCTTATCAACAAAAACACCAAATAAATGCTTCCAACCACATGACATTCACAACCTTATACAATGTCTTTAAAGCCCCAGAAAGCAAGGCACCTAATTATGCAACTTTATTTTTGTTCAATATAACTTTAATAGTTTCCAATCTAGAAATCTTTCTTTTTCCACTGTATTGGTCTGCAGTTTGAAGCCACTACACTGTGGCACCCAATGACATTGTGGCGACCAATGCATGCATGTGTTGATTATTAAGAGCAAAAAGACTTATCGGGAAGGGTTGCAATTTACCACCCTAATGTGAAATATCTTTGTACATAGCTCCTCCCTGTCAAATACAGCTAGGCATTGTACACATGTCTAGGAAGGGTTGCAATCTACCACCCTAATGTGGATCATCTTTGTACATATCGCCTTCCTATCAAATACAGCTAGGCACACATGTCTACATGGAATTGTATCTATGCCCGGCAACGCCGGGCACCCGTTACTAGTATACATTGCTTTCGAACTTAGGATGACAAAATTCATTCCTGGTCCTTGCCTTACTGTGCTTCTATCAAAAAGAGATCTGGGTCCAGCTCCTCCTCGTCCTCTTCTATGATCACCAGATCAGTGGCCACCGGCTCAACTTGCCAGCCTATTTCATCCCATTCCGGAGGGAAAGCAAAAAACCATAAATGTGGCAGTGTTACCAAACAGAATAGCAGCTTCTCCATATGCATCCTGCTTGGCCTTGTGATGATAGAACATATCCCTGAAGTGAAGGAATTGGCCCTATGTAAACAACCTATCATAACTAAACAAGAACCTGACTAGCATAAAGGCTTGGTAGCGATTAAGGAGAAAAGGTTTCAACCTTTGCAGATCCTGGTCAATAGTATGAGAAAGAGGCCAAAGACTCTCGTTATTAAAAATTTCAGTGGCAGTAGAGTAAGGAGAGAGGTCTGGGAGGTTCGACGTACAATTCATCCTCTTGGTGAGAGCTTTCAGCATTTCTGTGGTCATATTTTCATCCGGTGAATAGAGAAATTCCTGTTGCCTGAGGATGTTCATCCATTCTACATTGGTGAAAATCGGATAATGTTGAATGCTTTGATAATTCTTTGATAATGCTTTGGTCTAGGATAATGCTTTGATGCATGAATAGTGGAGAGTTGGTTAGCAGTATGTTGTAGGTCTCTCAGTCAGCCTACTCGCAAGTTTACACAGATCATAAAATTCTACACCTTGAGCCTTACTAAAGAAGAACTCTCAAATAGGTTCAGACAAAAGTTCAATATTGCTAACTGTACATATAACTTTCAACATATATAAACATAGACACTATGCATGAGGAGCGTATCTTACTCACCTCTCCACCAACAGTTGTTTAGGCAAGTTGTCGTACAACAATTTAGAAAAAGCCACACTTAAAGAACACCTTGCTGCAGAGAAGACCTTGCTGCACAGAGGACATCATATTAGATCTGAGCTCACTCTTTGGTTTTTTCATTTATGAGTATCTAGAAAAACCATGAAGATCACTTAATCTCAATAAATTAGCAACTGAGATGTACTGAAATGCAAAGCAGCCTCACATTGTACAATTATTTTACAGAATTGCTCTTACTTAGCCAAGCTAAAATAGATCAGAACAAAGAATGCAAGGGCTAAGTTCTTATGGCTATGCTATGAAGTAAAATTATGTGCTAAACACTCATCTGTAATGATATCCTTCAGTAGCAAGGGAATTCTATGCTTCACTTGAGTAGCTTGATAATCTCTAGCGCATAAGCCTTTCTGGATTCTAACAATGAGCACTGCACGAAGTGTAGAGATTATGGACATGAATAAATGCATGACCATAAGCAAATGCGAATCTTACTTTTATATGGCCCTTCCAACCATCTACAAAAGATGTGAACTGGGTGTTGCTTCTTGCTACGGACAGTAGCTTGTGCCTGCAAAAGTAGAAGTGCATGGACATGAGAATCTGAGACATCATTCATTTGATTAGATCAAAACATGCATGATGGCAATGACACAAGTCTAGTCTGGGAATAGAGCAATACATTATGTGGTACCTCGTAAAGTATAGTATCAAATTGGGACTTGCATCTTTGACAAAAGCAAAGAAGAATCCCAGCGATTATCCTTCACAATATTTATCCTCTATGTGTCTAGTTTCAGAAGTAATTGAAGTTAACCTCTTCTTCAGCTTTCAAAGAAACGAAAACATTGTTTGACATAGAAAAACTTAGGAGTTTTGGAGCAAGTCTAAATGTTAGAGCTAGTGCCTCCAAAATTAGAAGCGCATGGACATGAGAATCTAAAATATCATTCATTTGATTAGATCAAAACATGCATGATGGCAATGACACCCGTATGGGCATAGCGCAATACATTATGCAGTACCTTGTAAATTACAGTACCAAATTTGGACTTGCATCTTTGACAAAAGCGAAAAAGAATTCCAATAACTATCCTTCACAATAATTATCCCTGCTGTGTCTAGTTTCAGAAGTAGTTGAAGGTAAGCTCTTCTTCAGCTAGCAGAGAAATGAAGACATTGTTTGACATAGAAAAGCTTAGGAGTCTTGGAGCAAGTCTAAATGTTAGAGCGACCTTGAAGCAGCTAGAATGTACACATTGGAAAATCCTATCAATATTGTTAATTTGAGAGAGAAATCCATATAGATCCAAAGCAGATTTTGACCCTAGAAACAAAAAATAAATGCCCTCATTGAATAAACCTTACCGTGTGCACTCTCATCTTCATCTATGACAGATTTATGCAGTAACATCTTCCTCCTATAGTGTTGCTTTCCTTTGAAAGAAGCAAATCAAAAACCTTAACTTACAACTCGAAGCTTGAATTTATCTCTAAGCCGACCAGCATAGCTCATCAACCTGTAAGCATGCAAGCACAAAAGGTCTAAGAAGACTGCTCTTTCGTCTGTTCTACAGTGCTGATCTTGCATGAATACCTTGAAAGTTAGAAGCATCAAGAAGAAAGCGGTCTCCTCCTTGCTCCTGAACCAAGCAAACTGCGTCAAATCCGATACTAATATCCAGGATAGCTGATAGATGAATCGAGACTCAGAATCATAGAACCATAAACAATTTAAGAAACAAATATAATTACCTCAAAATGTCGGTTATAGAAGTCGTTAGAACTCCCAGCCACCAAAAGCAGAGGTTTACAAACTCCACGACTTTGGCCGATTAGGTTATGGCGTAAAACAGAGAGTAGACTCTGAGCACAACGGTGGCACCCCACCCGTCTTCCATGCCCCACATAAACCTTCGCACAATCGTGGCAGATGCATGCAACAATGAAAAGGAGCAGAATGCGCTATGCTGAAGATTCGAAAGGGAAAAATTAAAATCGAAATTGAAATCGTGCCCAAGAAATTTTTTTCAATTTTTGGAATATCGGTTTTTTTTCCCGGGAACCAAAAGCCCCCAAAACCTTAGAAAAATCAACTAAAATTAAATCCAAAAGTGTTTTTCTCCAGACCGGAAAATTCCAAATTAACAATATTGATTGATTAGGGTTTACAAATTTATTACTACAATATTTTAAGCCCCCGCTTATTAAGTTATATATTATGGATATGTGATGAATGTACAAGATGAGCATGTCTACGTCACATCATTTGAGGAGATGCGATTTGAGAAGAAGATGTGAGTTGAATCGAATTGAAATGGAAGAAAAAACTATTTAGGGGATCACTATAAGGTGCAATGGGATTATTATATGCACGAGACAATCTCATAATCCACGAGTAGTGAACAAACCATTATAACATTGAGAACTACCACTAATAACCACGTTAAGAACCACTCTAGTCTTCGTAAACCACAATTAGCAAATAAATCACTATAGCATTGACCAACATTGATAGACTGAAAGATTGGACTAAACTGGTAAAAAGCACATTTAAATTGCTAAGATATTAAGAAGCCATTTTTGTCTGGGTAGATATTTGTGAAAACGTTTGTGATCCTCATTTTGTAGTTGTCTCTACGATAGTCCTTAGAGCCAAGTGCCTCAAATAGCTATCAATTGTGCCTAAAGTGTATGGAATGTAATAATTGCATGCGTATACAGCAGGGCCAATGTAAAGATGTTGTGCAACCATTTGAAGAAATGCCTGAGCAGGATATTATGTCATGGAATTCCATGATTGTAGCGTACTCAATGCTAGGACAGATTATAGGCCAGCACTTGTTTGATTAAATGCCTAAAAAAATTGCGACTGCTTGAATACTATGATCACAGCATATGATGAGCAAGGTCATTGCAAGGAGGCACTCTATATGTTTAAGGGAATAGGTCATTGCAAGGAGGCACTCCGTATGTTTAAGCGAATGCAGCTTCAAGGTCAACAAGCAACTAGAAAGAAGAGGAAGTGATACTTTAGATATCAGGACCCACGCAGTCTGAAAGTGGATAAATGCATTGATTTGCTAGTCTTAAGGTGGATAAACGCACGAATTTGCTAGTCTCAATGTGGATAAATGCACAGGCAGAAGGAAGGCAGAAAGAACGTTAGAAGCTGCATTTGTTTGTCCTTTGTAATCAGGTTAAAGTTAACATGCCAATACCAACATTGGCCTGGTTTTGTGAAAGTGCAAAACTTCCACTACCCTCATCATTTTGCTTAATATCATCTGACTTGAAAATGAAAATATTGGAGTTTCTTACACCCATGTCATTAGCAAGGATGGCCTGTATATCATCAGAGATAAAATTCTTAGCCACATATACGATAATGGGTCATTTCCCACTTGCCATTAAGTTAAGTTAAATAGGGCAAATAACTGGAACTTACTTTCCCACTGACCCTTAAGTTAATATCAAGTAAGTTAATTCCAGCTAATTTTTAACTGTTCATTAACTTAAGGGAGCATCCTTCTCACTAGAAAAAGTTAAGTTATTTTTTTAACCAAATTTAAAAATATTTAACCAACTAGTGCAAAAGTTAAGTGACCTAAGCAAGGTCCACTTAACTTCTAACTTTTTGGTTAAGCATTAAGCTAACTCAACTACGAGTGAGAAATGGTTCCAGTTAGGTTAGACTCTTAAATCGTAATTTTGACAAGGATGCCAACTAGTTGACCAAGTGTCTTATTAGTTTGATAGATTGAATAAGAAACATTAAAATAGGAGGTGGATTTTTAAGAATTTTATGATTGATTGACTGGTCACGAAGTACTTGACTAGAAAGTATTAAAATGGAGAGAGTTGACTACAAGTCAATTGATTGGCAGAAACTAAGTTAACCAAAAGTCAACTCATTGACTAGAGAGTCAACCACTTTACTAGATTTTACTAGGTAGTCAAACAATTCACAAAAATAGTAACTTGACAAAAAAAGTCATATCCTCCAAATAGCTTAACCGTGAAGTGAGAAACGAACACATTTATCTCTAACCTAACAAAACTTCTTAACTACTAGTGTGAAGCACAAGTTATTATAAAGGTTAGGTTAAATTGATTTCATGAGCTTAACCTAAGTGGTCCATAATTGTTATAGTGTGAATGCATATCTTCACAATCCTTTAAGTTAATCTTAACTTAATGACTTTAATGGGAAATCACAACCTACTTTCCATTAAGTTAAGAGATAACCAATTGGTTAAGTTAACCTAACCTAATTGCGAGTGGGAAACTACCCAAAGACAACAAAACAATAAAATACAAGACAACAATACAAGTCCATCAAATTGAAGTACAATATTAGCCGTACACATTATTGTTGCTAGTTGAAGAACAAGTTGAAGAGCAGCAAAAGAGGACATGTAGCAAGCTGCAGACAGAACCGTTAGCTCACATAGATAAACGAGTCTTTAATTGTTTCTACAAGAAAGAACACAAATACACCAAAGGTTATGATCTACAGAATGTGCTAATATATTAAATGATTAAGCTTGAAACAAGCTATCATTGTACTTCAATTTGATGGACTTATATTGAAGCCCTGGCAAGTAGCATTAGATCAGATAACCATCATTCAATTAATTTGGGATTATGTCTATTCCAAAATCGCGCCGTATAAGCATTTTATTGACTATTATATTGAATTAACCACACTTTTGCACTGTGTTCATTTTCGGGCTGGGAATATGCATTTTATGTGAAAATGCAAAGGCATTCAAATATTCGATGCAAATGACCCATATTATGACAGAATGTAGGCAGTTGAAAAAGCAGGAAATTGCCTATTAATTCGCACATTCACGGACGACAACGAAATCTAAACAATGAAATTGTAAAGCTTTACGAGTAAATAACAACAAGCAAGTTGCTACAAAACAGAGATTTTTTCAGGTTTCAAATCGCCAAGCGGCGCCGATTTGCTTGGCATAAATAACGATTACAATAGAACATAAACTACAAAAACTAATCGATTCATCGCCCTCAGCGCCGCAGCGGTCCCGAGATCCCGCCGATCATGAACAAACCATGCTCGATTCCATATAAGATGGATTACAACATCAAAGGGATCAGATAGAAGCGACAGATTCATAGCAACGACATCAAGCCAGTCCCGGTTCTATTTCTAGTTTCAAGACCTCGCAGAGGTCCGCATGGTTCATCTTGCGTAATAGAATGTGCCATAATAACAAGGAGAAGGCGAGACCGGGCCGATTCTGGGGCTATTTCATGCATACCTATTTATACACACCAAAATTATTGACAAGATATACCTACAAATTATTGCAAGTATAACAAACCGCATTAATAATATAAAAAAAATAATACGCATACGTAACCAATAATGCCGATAAAAGAACACAATATATATTCAAAACCTTTCGATAAAGTATATTTCATATTCAAAACTTTTTGAAAGTGTATTTCCCAGATACATATATATCAAAAAGTTCCCTTTCTAGGACGATTTTCTCAAGTTCCCCACAATTTCCCCGTCCGATCAAGGTGTGGGTATAGTGTGTGTATCTTTCGACCGCTTTTCCCGAAGCTATTTCTTGCGTGACACTAACAAAGCCGGGCAGAAGTCATCATTGTCAAAATCTTGAGGATGATAGGATGGCGGATTCAATGACCGCGGATCGATTGAAGCAACACTTTAGAGCCGCCATCATCCACAATGATTATGCCTTCCTTATCCTCAACACCTAGGGCATCCATCATGTTGCGCAAGCATTTCACAAATATCTTTTTACCCGCTTGGTTCTTTAGGGTTTGTGAATGAAGCACATTTGCTTTGATCCCGTGATGGACGCCCAATTTCTATTTAGCTCGTGCACTACTTTCAAAACATCCTCAGATATTTCTATGCTCCATGGATGACCAAATTGCACAACGAAAAACGCATCAAGGCCCGGTCCAACATCTCCTTCGTGATAAGGGCGCTGGTAAACATATTTGGTAATGCGTCTCAAATGGTTGTTGCGCGATACCATGACTTTTCAAACGTTGTTTTAGGTAACGCTCTACATAGCACACCATTCAAATCAAAGACCAAGACTTTTGGGGAAGCCAAATCATTTCGTAAGGAGAACAATAACGTATGAGATGAAAGAAATGGAAAATAAAACGCCCAGCGCGATTTCATGAATGATGCATGTCAACATAATTCAAAAGTATGCTCTAGGAAATTCCAAATCGCCACCAGCGCCGATTTCTATAAGCTTCTAGTTTGAAAAATGCATGGATATCAAAAAAGGAATATTGTCACGATACCTTTCGCCTTCATCATTCCCCGTGTTCTCTTTCATCCCTTGCATCTTTATTCTCAATTGCCTCCGGTCCGCTAGAAGCACCAACCACATCGGGCTTGAGATCTCAGATAGTGTGAACTACGCTTGATAGTTCATTACTTTTACGCTTAACCCGCTAGTGTTATCGATTTGAGTCCGCTTCATCATCAAGATTGTTATTATCATCATCCTTGGCATTGTCATACCGGGTCTATATTTTCGTGGCCAAGAATGTTCACAGTGCATGTCGATAGGTACTTGGTGATCCGGCCGCCGTCCATGTCATCCATGAAGTTGGTGCCACGCAATGCCCGCCTCGACTCTCCCGCTCCTTAAGCAAATCAAGGTATTTCGCCTTCGAGCTAGAAGCTTTGTTTTTGCACCGCCGATTGGTCCCCTAGGGGCTTCCTCTAGTACTTTCTCAAAGAAGAGGTCCAAAAATTTCTCGCTCGATCATCTGAGACGACGCCGCCTGCATTTCCTTGCTAACTTCAAAGCTTTCTACCGATGTAACCTCCAACGTGAAGTTCCCAAAGAAGTTGTTCCCAATGGACAAAATGCTTCAATGAGATACCGAAAAGATCCATAGAGAACCCGTTTGTTTAGCTTCCCTTATGTGAAGTTAGAGCTCATACTTAATGTGGCCCACAAGAACCGGGTCGCCCTCGCTTTTCTTCCTCATCCTCCTCTTCCTCCTCTAACTCTTCCACGACCTTGACAAATTTCTTCCCCTTGTCTTCTTGCTCCGTGATAGAAGACGCTTTCGCAGATGCGCTCATCTAACCGATAGCAGCACCGCCATGCTAGTTTCTTCCATCCGCTTTTCCCTTTAAGCCTTTCATATTCCTTATCATCCATAATGGCTATCATAATAATAAGCACATGAGAAAGTTTACTTGTCGTGGGTCAAGTCACCGCCCTTGGTTTCATCTATGAGGATCGCCTCGTCAGATGACTTTCACGCATTCTAAGTCATTTGCAAAGACTTAGAGCATATGCATAGGACATGCCTGAGGGACATATAGTGACGATTGTGTAATGCATTTCGCCGGCAACCACCGCGATATGTTGAAGAACGATATAGTCTTCAAGCGACCATCCGGGCGCCGACTATCAAGCACCTAAGAGTGTGATATCATGAGGACCTTCACCCACTTCCTCGCAAGGCACACTTGAAACCAAAGGGACACTTGATAAAAAATGTGGATTCCGCCTCCTGGTCTCGCTTCACCAACGCCGACTTTTCGCTTCAAGTCGGATGCAACTTTTGTGTGAATTCCAATCGATCTTTGCAACGCTTCTTCAACTTCGCCGCTTGACAAAGTCCTTGGACCAAAATACATACTTTTTTTAGGTCGCCGTTGGAGACGCTATACTTTTGCATTAGTCCTAACTCCGACAACGACCACTCCGATGTAAGCCTTTGCAATTCCTCACCAACCGCCTTCTTGAGCACTCTAATATTCTTCAGCTCGTCGCATGCATCTTCAAAGGATTCCATAGCCTTTGTTGCCGAGGTTTTCTTGTAAAGGATTTCCTTTCGATTAACCTATCCAAGACCGAGATGAGTTCTTGATCTTCTAACCCCTGGGCTTTCCTCATCTCTCTCTTGTAATGGATATCAAAAATTGATGTGTCAACAGAGGAAATCTTCCTTGTGAATCGCAACTTTTCTCCACGAGGGCGCCCTGCATTATTCCATTTCTCCCATACGGATCCAAGCAAAAACTATCTTGCGTGCATCCTTGGGCACGCTTGGTTCTTCTACAAAGATCACCCTTTTCATCTCCTTTTTTTTTTTTTGATCCGGTGCTCTTGTTCTTGTCCCAGACTATAGTCCGACTAAGTGTCCTTTCCAAAGAACTTGAATTCGCCATGGACCGGCCCCGCCTCGTAGGCATTGGCTTCCCATATTCAATCCATCGTTCCGGAGCATGCCGGGTTGCTCTACATAGGGACTGCAAGGAATAACTTCGCTAGCTTTATAATCGTGAATTCAAACAATCCTTCTAGTTTATAATCGCGCCACGCCGCGATTTTATATAGAAGGCAAATCGCCCAGCGCCGATTTGCCTTCGCTAAATAGCAAAGGGTTTTTGAAATAGTAGATGGTTCTAGTCGATAGAAATAGGGCCGGGCGCTGATTTTATATTAGAATACAAATTGCGCGCGGGGCTCAACTTGTATTTAATATAAAATCGCCAGCGCCGATTTGCTTATTTGACGGAAACGCCTACCATCCCAGAACCCATTGCCTTTATTATGAAATCGCTACCGGGCGCGATTTGGTAATACTAAAAATAAAAATGTGGGAAGAGAATTACCTTTTGTATAGGAAAGTTTTTCCCATGTCATTTAGGAGGCGCTTTATTTCGCTAGTTCGGCAGTGTGTTGTTGACCCGCCAGAACCGCAGCTTCGATGTATCACAAATTTTTTATAGAACAACCGATTCCCAAGATGTCGCGGCTTCTTGATGAGAATCTTCCGGCCTCTATTGAATGCCGCCATCTATTATCATAAAATGTATGTCCGGTTCTCGGCGAAGTCCTCCAAATTGCTCCGTGATGATTACCTTTTTGTTCTCGTATCGTAAGGCACTACATCTCGCAGCATTGGCACCGCCTCGATTTTCGATCATGCCGCTCAATATCTCCAAGGAGTGCCGCTTGTCATACCTTCTCGCTGATATAAATAGCTTTAGTGGACCTGAAAAGCCCGGCCCACGCTGGATCGATGTGTGAAGCCGAGGCCCAAAGGATACTTGTCGCATATTTCTTCGCTTTGCTCATTGCCTCCAACCGCCGCCTTGTCATCGCCACTTGTAAGGCCTGGCCGCCACTTCAGAGTTTTCCCCGCCTCTAGAGCTAGCTTCTTCCTTGTCCTTCACCGCCAGTAGTAGACACCGCCTCGAGGGCCTCGCGGCTAATGGCTCGCCGAACACCGTAAGCCCCTCGCATATTCTTATAGGAGTCAATGGCTCGCCACCGTCCCCAGCCAAATTTGAAGAGGTTATCGGCCATGTCGCCCGATCTTAAAGCGCCTTTTAAAAGAGCTCGCGACCGCATCGATTGATCTTCTTTAGGCTTTTCTTATGTTTTTGGCCCATTTTCAACTAGCACGTAACGTAAAGAATCGCCCTGTGCTTCACATGTAATAAGAATTCCCCGCTTCTTCATTTGATCGCCTCTTAACCTTGACATGAATATGAGGTCCGCTTTCCCACCGCTTTTGAATATCTCCACATACCATTCTCAATTTCTATAAGATCTTCTTCCGACATGGAGGTTCTACCTCGAGCCTTTTTATTATTCCGTATGTATCTTCTAACGCCAATACATGCCGCAGTCCAGAATAAAGAATATCTTCTTCTCGCCCTTTGCCTTTTCTCGATCAGAGGTCTCGCCTTGCTTGGTCCTCCTCTTTTTGATTGTCTTTTTGTGATCCCGTGAAAATACAAAGACATGGGTTAATCTTTTATGCTCAAATAAATGCCGCCGACACATATGTAACAAAACGCTTTTTGCGACGATTTGAAAATGAATACACAAAGAAGTTCATTTAGTTTATTGGGGTCGAGCCAGCGCCGCTTTTGTCCCAAATAAAATGTAACAAATACGCTTTGCCGCTGCTTTTAGAAGTGACCTCGAAGATAAAGAAACTAATGTAATGCCTAATTAAATCAAGGCCAGGGCGCTTTTGTCCGAATCAAAATGCTCAGACACAACTAACTATAAAATGCAACTTAAAGAGTTGAATCTTCATCGAGGACACAACTAACTATAAAAACACAACTAGCTACCAATAATCGCTCAAATTAAGTATACAAGCTTCAAGCAAAGACATACGTAATTAAAGTACACATTAAGCATTTGTTTCCATACATTTTGGGACATATGAACTCAAACATTAGAGGACACATGCTTCTTATTGATAATAACTTTACTAAAAACATCCTAAAAACCCTAACAAAAAAAGGGACACGAGATCAATTACGTAACAAAAACAGATCAATTACCCGAGGCGCTTTGTTGATTTGTGCTTTCTACGTGTTCAAGCAGCCTCCGTGCTTTGCATTTGTGCTTTGACTGCCGCCCACCTCTACCAAATACTACCGGGCCGCCAGATCCTCTAGACGCCATTGAACTGCAAGTGCGGATAGTATGAGACTCGATTTTGGTTTAAACTTATATGTATGCTCATAATCTTGGCCGCCGATTTAAAACCAGAATTCAAATTCGGCCCTTTTAAATTTATACCGCTTTAATTAACCGCCTCATTCCGCCATTTACAAATTTAAAATTGTGTTTTTCTTTTTAGTGCAATTTCAAGAACCATTAATTATTAATTTCAAGAAACGATATGTGGCAATCTACTACCACCTAATCGCCACCTACTATCGAGCCCCAAGATCATTCCTACTATCGAGCCCCAAGATCATTCCTACTTTCGAGCGCCCAAGAACAATCTTCTATCGAGCGCCTACAATCCCATTCGATCGAGCCGCCTTCAATCCCATTCGATGTCCGCTGAACTATGGTGAGTGTGATTCCATTCCAATGCATTCTCTTGTTCTCTATTTTTCGCCCTCTATTTTTTCCAATGAATTCGGGTTCTTTATCGCTATTCGAGAAGAATGCTATCTTTAACAAAGAAACTTGAAGCCCGAGTAGGCTTATGTAAAATCAAGATCCGAATCCAAATTCAATGTGTCATGGTGTTCCTCTTGGAAACAAGCCAGAAGATTTCCATTATAAACCGCAATTATGAAGATGAGGCTCTTCCAAGAAGACATCCCTGGCATGCATACTAAGCAGGAAAGTGTGGGCACATTTGTAGCATGGCCAAAAGAACGCCCTCAAAAAGGTATGTATATTTGATATTCAAAAAAAAAAAGAATATATCATATCATCTCATGATGTTGTGAACTTTTGAATTCTCGCGGATGGTCTTTAGCCAGTTTTATCAACCCCATGAAACTACACATTAATGAAAATATGTAGTTTCTTGGGGTTGGTCATACCGGCCGGAGGGCATCACAGATTCAATGTTTTCGACATTGCATATAAAAAAAAAAATAAACTAATGACGTAAAAGTATAGTGCAAATTGCGCCAGCGCCGAAGTTTGTATTCATATTCCAAAAAAAGTTATGTACATTTCTTCTTCTCAAAAAATGCGCCAGCGCCAATTCTTTCTATCTCTACAATATGTCGACAGCCCCACTTCATCCGCCCAATCCCAAGAAGAAGTCCCACCAACCACCCTCGATATGACAGATCCTCATCTTTCCCCGAGGATGTCGAAGTCTCCAAACCAGAGTGTTGTATCGATCCCCGATACTATAAATCAAATCCTTGTACTTATTTGTTGGCATGAGCCTTACTAAGAGCATGAGGAGTCCGATATGTCCATAGATGCGATGGAAGTGTACCCATGGCCCCCGATACATTGCCGCCTAATGGATTCTCCAACTCTCTTTGAACGCTTTGAACAAAGACACTCAAGTAATATCTTGTACAGGGTCCGTGAGTTGATGGTCGCCCAGTGAACTAGAACCAGCCAAGCAGTATTTGAACCAGCCAAAGGTCCATGCATAAGGAAAATCCATGGCACTAGAACGAGAGAAAGTAATTAGCACGATCTATTTCACACGCCACCGGGCGCGATTTGTATAGAGCCGTATGAAATTGAAATGCCAACTAAAACGCTACCGGGCGCGATTTGATTAACCTAGTGGAAAACGAACCCAAAATAGAAATGCGCCAAGCCGCCATTTCTCCCATTCCAACATATTATTCTAACAAAATGCATAATGCGTAATGCGTAATGCGTAATTCAAAATATAAAGCCGATAGTAGTTCATTGTTTAGTTCATTGTTTTAGTTCATTATTTAGAGCAGATAGAGGAAGAGTTAGTGAAGATCTATGATCTATGATATCATAGATCATAGAGCAAGATCATAGAGCGTATATGATCTATGATCATTATTTACTTCATTATTTCGCATCATTAATTAGAACAGATAGAGGAAGAGCTCGTGAAATAGAATAACTTCATTATTTTAGATCATTAATTAGAAATGTATAGAGGAATAGCTAGTGAAATAGAATAAGAGCAGATCATATAGGCAAGATCACGTAACAAGATCATAGAGCAGATATTCTCGATTCATGTAAATGTAACTCCATTAACTCGATTAAATTAACTCGGGGTAATATATACCGATGCATGTAAAAGTAAATAACATGCTTTCAGAAAATAACTAAAAGAATGAGAGATACTAACCTATTTGTGTTCTCAGACTGAGAATTGAGCCTTTGACTTCGAAATAAAACCAAAAGATCAAAACCAAAGTTGATTTGAGCCTTAAGAAGCCGAAAAGCAATAGCAAATTTAGAAGCCGAAGAAGCTTTAACACAAAAACCAAAGTTATTCAAAGTCGAGAGATTGTATCAGAGCCGAAAAGCCAAAAACCGTAGACATTCTTGCAGAACATTCTTGTAATATATCCTACAAACCTTGGAGCCGAAAACACCTTTTGAGCCGAAAACCCTAAAGCGATGATTGTAGAAGCCGAAAAAGCTCGAAAATTTGAGTTTAAAGCATATAGAAGCCGAGATTGAGTCGAGATTGATGCGATAGAAGCCACGAGATTGAACCACGTAAAAACCACGTAGATTGAAGCCGAGAAAAAAGCACGTAGATTGAAGCCGAGAAAAACCACGAGATTGTGGAAGCAGAAAAGCCGAAAGCGAAAAGCGAAAAGCGTAAAAGCCGAAAGCGAAAAGCCACGTAGATTGAAGCTTAAAGCAGCTCGAAGCGAAAGCAGATAGATCGAAAGCGCACTGCAGGTCGGGTTCGAAAGAGAGACGTAAAAGCCGGAAAAGTTGGAAAGGGATTGTAAACCGAAATAATAACCGCTTTTAAAATTTCAGATCACAAGCCATAATAACCGGCCAACATTTATTGCAAGGGTTATATAAGTTATAAGATTTAAGGTTAATAGTTTTAAGGTTTATAAGTTAAGGTTATTAGTTAAGGTTAATATTTTTAAGTTCATAAATAAAGTTATAAGTTTAAAAATTTATGAATTTGAATTTAGAAGTTTTAAGTTTTAGAAGTTTTAGGCTAAGGTTATATTTATTGAAGGTTAGAAGTTTTAACCTTAAAACTTCTAACCTTAAAAGTGCTAACCTAAAGCCTTAAAGTTGTTTTTAAGGTTACAACATTTAAGGTTATTATAAGTTAATATATTATAGGTTAACTTATTATTATTATAGATTAAGTTATTATAGGTTATTAAGGTTATTATTAAGGTTAACTTTCATTTAAGAACATGTTAGGGAGATGTTATTTGATATGCTAACTTACTATAGGTTTTATTCATTTTAGGTCAATGGCATGCAAAATGCTAAATCCCCAAGGCCCCCAATGATGGTGATCAAGGCAAAGAAAAATCCCCAACTAATGAAGATGACAAAGATGATGGGAAAGGAAAGGAAAAGACCAGAAATGAAAAGGATGAAGATGACAAAGATGATGGCAAAGGAAAGGAAAAGACCTCAAATGAAAAGGATGATGCCACAGGAAAGGAAATTGTACTTTATACTAGGGTCGATTGGAAAAACAAAAGGTCAAGATCCCGCATGCATGCAAATGTAGAGGCAAGAGGGAGAAGGGATTATTGTTCTAGCAGATCCTATCAATGCAAAGAATGATGAAAGATTAGGGAGGACAAAGTTAGGTGTGGCAATCTCAAAATTATATGACAATTGAAGGAAAAGGGTTCGTGCAAACAAGAATGCCTAGCTTGTGTGAAGCAACTAGAGGTTCCAACTATTGTTGCATGGCCTAGGGACAAGATTCAACCGAGGGGAACTACACGCTTCCTATAGATGTAGAACCATTGTCAATAATGTTCACACAAGTAGCAAGAGGCCACTTCCAACTTTCAAACATTATCCCACCAAAAGATGTAAGTCGATTATGATTGTTCTCCTCAAGCCCCGATGCAAAAGTTAGAGGAAGTGAATGTTGTTGGGCCTCCTCAGATTAGAATGTTCACAATAGAAGAGATGGTGGTAGCAAGAGCTACATATCGTGAACATAAGTGTGATAGCAGGAGGAATTTCATGTACACCATATTTGGCTATGCAATTCGTGATGAAAGATCAAAGAAGAAAAGATTCCCATTGAATGGAAAGTGGATATGTTCAAAAGCATGGATGGCTATACATGGAATTCCAACCTCTTCTTGGCAATAACCGCAAAAAGAGACATGAAAATGGTAGTAAAATTGCATTGCATGGGAACACCGGCCCGGTAAGGCCTACCTCAAGAACTATAGCCGCAAAGGAAATATTTGAAAGATATGTGGATTTCAATGCAAAAAACATGCCACATAAGAGTAAGAAGGATGAACAGGGTAGAGTTATTGTTGAAAAGAGATTGCCATCCCATTGTACCCGTAAGAGCATATTAGAGGAAATAAATGCATTGCTTCGAACTTGGAGTGGCCTCTATATCCCAGCCCAGCTTTAGTAGGCTATGGAATAGGCATTTCAAGCATGTGACCATAGCAACTTCAAACAACTTTGCCAAGTGCAATTTATGTGCCAAGTCAAGGAGACACTAGATAAGACCAGGCAACCAAGTCTAAGGGCAAAGATAAGGGAACATATGAAGGACCATATGACATCAACTATCATGTAGATCAACTTATTGGATGTGGAGGACCTTATCCCAATGGAACCTAATAACTATCTATGTATTATACATGATAAAATGGACCAACAAGACTTGTCTTCCACAATTCAAGTACATTCCTAAGTCATGTGGAAGATCATACCCTTTGCAGATTTCAATGATCGGGCAATATTGCATGGGCGCCTCGCACCTATTATGGCCATTTCAGCTTTAGAGTTGTGGAGTGATGGTCCGTGATTTTCACATTGGGAGTATCATGAGGTGTTTAAGAAACTATGAGAAGGGTTACAATGGTCACCTACAGATCCTACAAAATAGCCGTGCACTACATAGTGCATTGTTGGATGGAACCCCTAATAGTATTGAAAAGTTTAGCAAGGCAAGATTTAGGAGGAATGGACCTAATGAACATGTTGGAGCTTCAACATCTCGCTAAACCTCGAGATCCGCCCCGTAAAGTTCCTCTTGCAACTAGATAATTGTGCCGGGTCAAAATAAGAACAGTGGATGTTTTCTTTCCTATCCTACTTAACACCGTGGGTGTTTTTGAAAGAGTCAATTTGGGGTTCCTAATGCCCTGACATACTCATGAGGATGTGGATGCATTGTTTGGAAAAATATAGTCATGTATTGAGACAAAGCAGACAGCTACCAACTTTCCTGTGCTATTGGAAATATTTCATGGATGTACAAATCCATCTCCTATAGGATCTATCATAGAAGAAGTGCCCGATTGGAAGAGTTTTGTGGATGGTTATGCTCTCGACATGGAAGGTCATTCTAGACCTCTTCAATTCACTTTTGGGTGAGAGAAGGGATTCCAATCATGCAATGGAAAATGAGACCTTCGAGGAGAAGTGGAGAGGTGGGGCAGAAATTTGGCGCAGGGATGCAAATGGCAAGCCTATGATACCTCCCCGGTCAACCAAAAGCTCTAAAACCAACCGCAGAAGTCAAGCAATTGGGATTGACTAAGGATGGCATCAATGACTACATCAAGCATTGGCAAACTAATTCAGATGACACAAATCGCATTGATAGATTATTGGAAGAAGGTGATCAACTTGTTGGATGAGGTAGACACATCCTCCTCAAGAGCTCGAAGAAGGGTGGTTCCCTAAAAGTAAGTGGAAAACATTAGCTGGTGCCGACGAAGATGATGGTACCATTAGTAGCATTGTGAAGGCATATGCTCCTCCTCAACTGATAAACACTATGTTGGTCCTAAGAAGGATAGGCCAAAATATCTAGGCATGGATTCTTATGAACCTTCTACCGACGTGGAGTGCAACCAATTTGTAGTAGTAAAACCAAAGCAGATCTAGAGACCTATCCAAAGGTGGTTGGGATGGACTATCTCTGATATTTGCAAAGAAGAAGGTGATGTTAACTTCAATAAGGTGCTGCTAGTGGAATGGTGGTGTCCAAAGACATCAGCTTGAGTAATGTCACCGATAAAGAAAGATATTCAGATTGTTGGACAAAGAGGTGGAGGAGAAATCCAAGTGATCCCGATCTTTGGCTAGACATTGAAACCGTATTGTACTGCGGACTCCAAAAACTATTCCTAGTAAAACAAATGAGAGTTACAATACCTCGTGATGTAAGGAATAAGGTTCTCATATCCTTGGGGATGCTAGTGGAAAAATGAAAAACAATTACTATGTATCTTTTCTACAGTTAATAAAAGTTGTGTACTACTTGAGTTCCATGATATATGATTTTGTAATTTGAAGTTAAGGTGTGAGTTTATATTCCCGTGTGTGATTATATGTTAACGTCTATTCTAGTCTAAGGGCAACAAAGTTACTAAAACAGTGAATTTAACAAAGTTACTAAAAAAGTGCAATATAAAATTTATCCCAAAATTAAGACATAATCCCAATTTAATTGAATGATGGTTAGATCGTTTGGACAGGACAAAGGATGAGCATTTTTGTGATCCACCAGGGAGGGTACATGGAGTATGTTTTCCTAGGATTTATGTACATATTATGTAAAGGCTAAGGAAACGCAAGTTCACGATGAACAATATATATGAGATGCCTAGATCATATGAAGATCACCTCAAGGTCTCATAGATCTATTTTTCATTAGGTTGTGTCTAACCTAAGTTTACCAAGGTCCAAAGGTTCAAATGGGTCGATGCCTAAGGCAAAACTAATTTTGTAAAGTCATATAGTATAGTATGGTGCTCGGTCCAATGGCATTGAGCCATTTTCATTTCAAATACTTGATCCAATGAAGACGAGATAAGATTACATGAGGATTGATTCGGTGCAGCATGACCGCAGAAATGATTTTATAAAATATGAAGACCTAAATACATTTTGTGTGCTGGTTGTTAGACTCATTCGACCATATACAGGTAGAGTCCATTTCACAATGCTACAGTAAATAAATAAAGGTCATTTGAATAGTGATTGAGCATTGTTTAAAGCTTCATATGAATAGTGATTGAGCTGAAGTTTTGAGAAGTTGAAATAAGATCGAGATACTCAATATATATTTGATGATTGTCTAATATTTGAGGATGAAATATTATTTTTGAATACTGTCTTATTGATGTTACAAGAGTTTGATAATTGACAATTAATATATATGAACAAACATAAAAGATATAGGCATAAAGAGCTATGATATTACATTTTCTTACATACCTTTCCTTCAATAATGATTTGCTAAAATTGTAAACATCATGGATATTGTATATTCTGCGCGCATGTCTATATTTATACAAACAAGAATCCTATCATACAACTACTCATGTTATTGAATAGTTGTATTTAAGAGTCGCATTGTTTGTCTGATGCAATGCAATGAAGGTTTATTTAGTGGTCATGACAATATCATGTGTTCGTCACAAGCAGCATTATTAATTCAATTTGCAAAATTCAATCCTGGAATTCAATAACCATTTACATTAAAGGTTCCATAAGTATTTAACAAGTGTCTTACCAACATCAATATGATGTATATATTATATATATTATATCTAAGGATTCCAACACTAACTTTTATTCCAAGCATCAATTTTTCATAAAGCTCAAATCAACATGGGCTTTACCCTAAATATCTTCTTTTATGTCAAAACTAAGATAAGCACATAAATAAAATCTTTAGCTTTGTTAGAACACTTTTAATCACCCTTCGAATAATATTTTAGCCCATCAATGTGTCAAGTTGAAGAACTACTTTTGCAAGCATTTCACACATATGTTTCACACAAACTCATGAATGCCCAATGCACATGGTGTTTGAAAGGTCATTAAACATTTATGTCGTATTTTTATAGTAAGCTATTTCAATACGTTTCTCATGAAAGCCCAACAATGCTGGGCACTTTTTCTAGTTCCTTATAAATAAGAAATTATTAAATTAAAAGTATATATAGACTTTAGACTAGTATGTACCATGATACTTGTTAAGATTTACAAAGTTTTCAATACTTTATTATTGTAACGTTGTTATAAAATTGTAATAATTTAATTTTTTGAAGTATTAATCTTCGTCTACTACCATTTATATTCTTTGGTGGTCTTTAATCACTTTTATTTCTCTATAAATCGTGGAAAACTATATATATTTAAAATATTATCCTTTAAAATATATTTTAATAAATAAACTTTTAGTTTCAAATTTAATAAATAACAGATTTTGTGTTTCAATACTACCTTTTGATAATCTAGTAGAGTTGAAATAAAGTGATATAATATTATGTGATTTCCAATTAAAAAGAAAAGAAAAAAAATAAGAAGTATTATATATCTAAATATTGTGGTATCTGGTATTTTTGCCAAGCCATGACTTTTAGACAAGTTTAACTCTGCATAAAGCTCACAAAATGATAAGAAAACTCAGACGAAAACAAAAGCATATTATCAAATATATAACAATCGAGGAAACATAGATATTAAGCTAATTAAGAAAACCTTACAAAAGAGGGACTCTATCCCCATCACCAACCCAAACTAAGTTGTTTCTAATGTCAAGACACCATTAGAAATGCAAAATACTAATCCTATATTATAAAGTTTTATTGTAAGTGTTGGACCCAGCCCTAAAGCAAGGTTTTGATTGGCATAATTGGACGATCACGATTCAACATAAAATGGGCAGCATTGTTGCCCTATTAAGGCTTTACAGTAGCAGAGCAGAGGAGGGGTCGACATGGAGCAGAGCAGAGAAAGGGTCGGCGTGGATCATAGCATAGACGCTGATGGTTCTGCTGAAACAATGTGCAAGGCAAAATGGTCGTCCTGCACCAACCGCTTCTTCAAATTCGGACTCACAACTATAAGGTGATGAGGCTTAGTAGAGATCTCTCATGAAGGTAGCTATGGAGATTCACGGTGCAATACAAAGAGTAGGTTTTCTAAGGAAGGTTATTTCTGCAAATGAATGAGGTTATTTCTGCAAATGAATATGGTTATTTCTGCAAATGAATATAGGCTTCAGTTTGGGTCTACAACGAAAGTACTGCCTTTAACAACAGCGGAGATGCACAAAGAATATTTATTACTAACAAAGAAGTTTCCAACGTGAAGTCTGTTAGAACAAATTTCACAATTAGCGGTAGGCCTTCTAATCTCAAGGGAAAATTAATCTGCTCCTTCGGGTAGCCTTTGCATGAGATTTTAGGATTTGCTTCTTCAGATCAATCATAAAGCATACCCTGGGCACAAATTCCTGTTAAAATTCTAAAGTGATAAATTCACCAACCAGATACAACGCCTTCAAGGCATCTTCATTCCAGTACTTATAGCTTAGGCCTTTGAACGAGCCCCACATTGGAAATAAAATGGCAAGCAGAACAATCTGGATTAAACTTGGCTCTCCATCTTGGGAGATAGAATTTTCCTTGTTCACATGAGATGAATCCTCTTCTCAAAAGTATCTCCACATCCCTAGGAGAATTAGTTTTTGCCACAAAATAAGCATTCCCCCAGCCAAATGAATTGAGGAAGAGATGGAGCCCTGCAGATTCTTTCCATTGCCCTCCTCTTGACTGCTAAGGTAGGCTAAGGTTGCCCTCCTCATGACACCAAGCATATCCAGTTTCCTAATTCTGTTTGCAACCACAGATGGGTGTAAAGAAAGCTCTCCATCCTTTTTTTATTCCACCTCTTGGGACTTCCAAAACATCCTCTTGATCCATTACCTTAGTTGGAGCAGCCATCCCTCCAACGATTAACTCTTTACCTCCTTTCATATAACTCAACATGGACATTAGCTCGCAGGCAATTGTAGTGGAACCAAGAGTTGTTGGATCGATAACTCCTGTCAACTCACGAAGAAGAGATTGTTTGTTTGCTACAAACCATCTAGCGGTGACACCTCCAGCCAAAGAAAATAGGTGCATTAAAAATTCTTTTTCCTCAAGAAAGGAGATCCACAGCTCTCCAGAGTACCCAGCTAGTTCACCCCAGAATGTGTAATCCGAGCATATGATTGTTATAAGTTAGGATAAGAACCTACCTCAAGACAACTCAAAGATGTGATTGTCGTTACTGGCTGAGGAGGATTTGGACATACTTCATTTTTTCAACCTTATGACAAGATAAAAAGATTGAACCAACAAAGGGCAACTATAGTTGAATCAATAAATTTTAGCGACAATCTATCCTCAGCCCATTCTTTGCGAATGGCCTCACTATTGCCTGGGTATTCGGCTAGCCAACTTTCAACAAGAAACTGGGGTATCTCAGGCATTACTCCTGATTCACCAATAAATAGATGATCTGGAAAGAACCTTTCCTCAACCAGGGCCTTCCACAGCTTTGTAATATTGCCCTCAAGCCAACCGCATGAGATATATTAGAATTGTCGATAGTTTTAGAAGTTACTGCTCCGATTAGTTGCAGTATGTAGGAATGCGTTTCATATCAATTGTACAATATACCTTAGCTTTAACCTTTTCTTAATGCACTCCATTATTAACTTCATATTTGGCTATATTTTGAGAAAATTAAGGAACTTGTGGAAGAGACTTACTTTTATCAAACTCACTGTCTTGATAAGGTCTGTTTTGATTGTATGAGGATTCAAATGTCTTGTTATTTTATGCTTCTCTATGGATATGAAATGCCTTGGTGCAATGATCCACTTTACCTAAGTCTCTGCTGCTAGCCATGAAATTTCTAAGGCATTCCCTTTGGATAGAAGAGCTTGAAACAAAAACACCAAGAATCATTATCCACTTGAAAACTGCAATGCACAAAAATCTGCAGCCATAACTCTCCGTAAAGCCTAAGCTACCTAACCTTTCACTTTCCTTGAATTGCAGGTCCACTTCATGAGATATCAATAATGCTCCCATGGCGCTAGAGCTCGAACTCTTGTAGTGACAGTCACCATCACTTAACCGGTAGAACAGAAATAAATGGGTAGAATAGAAGTAGAACGAACTAACCTATTACAGAGTAAGGTAGAACAGAAATAGGATGAACTGACCTCTTACAGAATAAATAGGTAGAGGTCATGTATATGTACATGTATCATTTACTTTCTATATCTTAACAATTATCAATTTTTTTTTTTACAATCACTTATTATGTTTTAGGCTTTTAAGGGAGCAGGGAAATTATACTTCACGAAATGTTGGCAATTATGATGCTTTTGTAAAGATAGAACGAGTTAATTTTTTTTTTTCATTTATTTTGATATATGTTTTGAGAATATTTGTAGCTCCATTCTTACACGGTAGTGAATTTTAGATCGGCACAACCGAGTGCCATTTGTTCGTTCATGTTGTAGTTCGGCTGAGCTCGACATTTCTTCTCGGACTTGGACATAAGGTAATTGCGTTACATGCATATGATCTGAGTATCTAATCCATTTCAACCTCATCATAAAAGAATTCCCACAATAGCAAAAAAAAAATCTCCCACCCCTAAAAAACACCTCCCCACTTCCCCATGCCAACCACTAGAGGTTGGCATCGCTTATGCTTGATTTACATCTTATATAATAAAACTAGAAAATTGCCCACCGTTGGTGGGCTTTCTATGTGATTGTATATGAAATTCAGAAGAAGGAAATTCAGAAAAGTAAGGATTACTGTTGAGAACTGCCTCGCCCTGGGATGCATAGACAAAATTGGTTTTTGCTTTGATGTCTCGGATCACTTGGCCAGCTCTAGACTGCAAAGTGTGTCTATATACAAAGAGAAAAAAGGGAGGTTCTAGTAACCAGGAAGAAAATCAGGACCTGGAAAAGAAAAATCCTGTGCATCTGCCGAAGCTGCTGAAACATTCCTAGTAGCTAGGAAGAAAATCAAGACCTAGGATCTGGAAAAGTAAAATCCTGTGCATTTGCCAAAGCTGCTGAAACATAAGCCTATGTTATGCTTGAGAACCCAAATCCGGTACTAAAGGCTAGTGAAAGAGGCAACGAAGATTCTTATCTGGAGCTTAAAACACTGCCTGATACTTCTCCGATAGCAACAAATTGTGCTAACTGCGTCATATTTGCACTGGCAGGCGATTCCAGCCCATTAGTCCAAATATTATCCCCACCCAAATTCGAAAATGGAAAGGCGGGCACAGAAGAAATCCTTTGTTGCGAAATAGGGTTTGGATTTGCAGGTGAAAGCGGGAGCGACAATGGCACCGGGCTATGGCCGTTGACGGGGAGGCCAATACCTCTGCGTTCCCACTGTATCATAATAAATCCCACCTAACAATCAATCCAATCACCGCTCAATCGTGCCTAAGAAGCCGTCTGATTTTCCGAATCCAGTTTCCTTGTGAAGTAACTTGCTTAAAGGGTTTCAATCATACTGCTATGAAAAGCAAAATTGATCAAGACATGCAAACTCTATATGTGTCATAGTTGGGAGCAATCCACAATTGTTGTATTGTTATGTTAGAAATATAAAATGTATTCAACAACTTAGATGTGAAGCAAAAAATTGTAAACTGGGATTAGAAGGCAAAAACTCTGTAAGGAGCAAAATAAAACCGAAAAATGTCGAGCACACTCTGTAGTTTGCAAGGTGGTGCTTTGCATATTCTTGCAAAGTGCATGGGACAAAATATAAGGTATTGTTGGAATTTCTTTGGAGTGCAACAACATTGTGATTGTTGAGATTGCGTTGGTGTGCAGTATTGAAAGAGCATAATATAGCTATAGGTAATCCATTATCAATTGTGTGGTGCACATATGTCCTAATTATGTAGCACGTTATGATGCATGGCATTAGAATGGGGAGCCGAGCTTGTACAGAATTTTTTTACCAAGCCTTGGTTTCGCCTTTCCAGGTGTCAACTGCACGTAGCTTCGGTAATATCCGTGCCTGTAGCTTCGGGTGTCAGATTACACACGTGGCAATTATGATCGTTTGCTCCCGCCCTCAATTCCCGCTCAGGTGTTTTCCTCAACAGATTTTGCGCGAAGATCGATTGCCCGCGCCAAGGGAGCTTCGATTTTCTCGGGAACTGCTTCGACCTGCGCCAAAGGGAGTTTCGACCACAGAAAAACTTCGATTAAGGTAAAATCGCGTAGTCTTTCCTAGTATTTCGATTCCGCGCCACATTCTGATTTGAATTCTGTGACTAGATGGCTATAAGCTCTATCACAGTCGAAAATGACTTTGAAAGCTTCGTGGTGTCGACCGGGAGCTTTGTTACTTTCCAACCTGCAATGCGAGGTGAATGGCGAGTCAAAAGATGCAGGAGAAATGATGTTTCTGCACATTGGAAGGCTTTGGTGGTCGGATTTCGATCAGGCAAAGAGATATTTGTACAAGTAAGGCATGTATACACTCCAACAGATATGGCAAAAGAAAAAATAAGCAAGCGACGAACTTTTCCACGGTTAGAAGCAAATTGTGAGTATGTACTTCTATGCAATCCATATTTAAATTAGTTCAGTTACTTATCCAGTTCATTCCTATTCTCTCAGGTTTGTGTATATCTGATGTGGAGAACACTGTCTCTTCACATTCGATAAGTAGTGTATTCCATTGCTTTCACCAAGATATGGGCTGCTTGTTGTTCGAAGGTAGCACACCAGTACAGCTCAGAGAAAGGGGTATATGGTTCTGGAGGTATGAATACTCTCCACGAAGATCCAAGCTAATTGAGCTTCCATTGCCCAGCCTGTTCGATTTATACAGCAGGCCTCTGGATGCCACTTCTATCTTATTAGCACGGAGTAAGTTGTCGCAGGAAATGTTCACGGCATTGAAGGAGAAGGGACGAGTCTGCGGGCATGTGAAGATAAATTTAGGAATTGATCTGTTCATTGCCATATTCAAGAGCGCCAACAATGTAAAGAAGACCTTGAAGATGTTTACAGTTCAACAGTCGGTGGATAGTTTTTCAGATAGTGTATTTCTTGAAGGTTGGAGTGCTCGACTTCACGATGGAGCTGAATGTACTGAATGCAGGATAAGTCGAGACACGGTTCGGTTCAGATATTGCATTCGGAAGCAAACTCTGTATGTCACTTTTAAGTATAGGAGATGGCGAAATGTCCGTGAAGGAAGAAAGTACGTCTGGACTATCGAACAAGATGACAATGATGGCACTCATTCCGTTGTCATAGACTTGAACATTCATAAGGATAATCAGCTGTTCAAAAGTCTGAGAGCGGAGAGCGAGTGGTCTCTATTCGATGTTCGGCGGCAATTAGAGTTTGAGACAGACTTAAATTTCTTCCATTTCATGATAGACGGCCAGAAGGTGGGAAAGCGCAGAGAAGAATGCTATAAATTGGGGTCATGCATGCCACCCAAAGTCATATCTGTATATGAATCTATCTAATATAAATATAAGTGATTGTTAATTGGAGATCTATTGTATATTAATTGCAAACCGGGAGCTTTCATTGGAATATAAGACTTAAAGTAGCCATGTTGCGAAATTATGTACAACATAAATTGTGGATGTGTTTTCACACCGTACTTACGGTGCGAAATTGTGGATCTCATAAAATATGGAAGGGCCATTTTCGCACCGTAGCCACGGTGCGAAAATGTGCATAGCATAAAAAATGAAAGGGGCATTTTCGCACCATAGCCACGGTGCGAAATTGTACATACAATAAGATATTGAAGGGTTGTTTTTGCACCGTAGCCACGGTGCGAAAATGTGCATAGTATAAAAAATGGAAGAGGTATTTTCGCACCGTAGCCACGGTGCGAAATTGTAAATAGAATGAATTATCGAAGTCTTGTTTTCGCACCATAGCCAAGGTGCGAATTTGTGCATAGCATAAATTAAGGAAGTGTTATTTTCGCATCGTTGCCACGTTGTTAGTCTCTCTTGCAAATCAAGCCGCTACAAAGGCGCTCACATTCTAAGTGTCATAAATCGAGGCGCTGCTCCACGAGAATGGCAAATAGCGGATCAGATAAGGCATGGGAGCTGTTTAGCGCATGGTACGACAAAATAGTGGAGAAAGAACGGGATTTTTGTCTGAAGCATCCAGAAGAGTTCAAGGAGGAGCTAGAGGAACCAGTGGATGCAACCATTGTATATAATAATTTTTGCCTGAGCATAGACATTATGGCAGAGTGTAACAGGTTTACTGATGCATATGGCAGCATCCTTCATAGCTTCATGGTTAGAGCTGGTCCTGACGTGAAACCATGTCCTGTGACTGGTTTGCCTTCACTAAGCATGCAAGCTTTAATTAAGATGTTTCCGAAACCTGATCAAGACCGAACTAGAAGGTTCTTGAAGAAACTACCTGCAGAACTGTGCAGGCAAGAGGGCAAGGAAAGTTTTTTTGGCCTAGATATCATGTTCAGCACATACATGATTTACACTAAGCCAAGCAAAGATGCCAATTCCCCTTCAAGTGCACAGGTCGCTCAAACTGAACGCCCCGCCTCACCAGTAGAGGAGCCGATAGACCCTGAGGAAGAGAAGCTCATACTGGAAAATGAGGAGAACGAGGTTGTGGACGAGGAGGTCTCCGAGAAAAAATTGTCTACTTGGGGGTTATCAGAAGCATATCCCATCCATGTAGGTGGGAAACCATACTTGTTGCTACCGGACATATCTGAAGTGACAGGGTTGAGAGAAGACGAGATATTGGGCCAGATATATGCGCCTGTTGTAGGCCTAGGAGGACTTGTAGACTTTGAGACTGATGTCCCCAGACAAATGATGGAGGCTGTGACTTATGATGGATCCTCAATACCTCCAGAGGATGCATTTGAAATTGTCATGCAGCAAGCTGAAGCAGGGTATGAAGCAATTGAAAGATGTCAAATTTAAAGCTTCTAGCTCTTCGAACACTGGTTCTGTGTTCATAGAACGTGAGCTGTCGAAGTCCTCTTTCAAAATAACAAACCCAGCTGTTGTCGACCAGGACAAGAGAGAGGTATTTATCTGGCTTCATTTTTTATTTCTGCTTGAATCTGATGTTTCTTTTATGCAGAGTTATTTATTGATGACTTCGCGCAAGGCATCGTGAGAGTCACCCTAGGCCGGACGCCAAGATTGCACATTATATGGGCTACCTTCACAAGGGGGAAATTATTGTGTTTCACAATAAATATAGTCCATCTGGAGTATAGGAGGTCCTCAAGCTTAAAGCTTTGTCCTTAGCTGGCAACCACGTGCCCCTAGCCGCAAACTATGATCGAGTTATAGCAGTAGATAGGGCTATCGCTATGTATGTCTTCGGGGGCTTCAAAATGTACTCTGTCCTTGCAAATAAAGCAGCTCTAGGCTTGAGTGGAGCGGACAAGGAAACATCATATTGTCCCGCGTAATGTATGACCCTGACATATTGTATCTGTTAGATGCAATTGGGGCTGGAGTAAAGGAAGAGGATTTAGAAGAATTTGATTCGGGTACTCCAGGCCCTGATGCCAAGAAAAGGAAATATACTTAAAAAACTTTTGTATTAATATAATGTCTTTTCTATAAAATTCATGAATTGTTTTTATATGACAAAATTGCTTTTGTATGAATGTTCATCTATGATATTCATTAATTGTTAGAATTCAATGTCAGCAATAAATCCTTGTTAGATGTATATGTTAGGTCTTCTTTAATAGTGAATTCAGTCATTTCTATGTATGTACATCAGGAGCGTAGCCACGGTGCGAGAACAGGATGTCGGCAGTTTTTGGACTGCCCGATTTCGCACCGTGGCTATGGTGCAAAAATAGGATGTCGGCAGTTTTTGGACTGCCCAATTTCGCACCCTGGCTACTATGAACATTTTTTAGTTTAGGGGTTTATGGGATCGGGACAGACAATATTGCTTATTTGAATTTCTTCTCTTTGCTAAAATCCGCTCATGTACATGGAAGGCGCTTAGCTCAAATCCCATTAAAAATGAGGCGCTTGACCAAAGACGTATCGTTGACGAGGTCATTACTAGCAGCGTCGAGACTGCTATTACCATCACCGAGGCCGAGACAGTTATTCCCATCACAAGCCAGCAGATGGACGCAGATGAGACTGTCCTTCCAGAAGGGTTAGGGCAAAGCCTTGGAAATGTCGTCTACACTATTAATAATAGTGTGGACGAATATTTCCAAAACCCGAACGTGTTTCCTACTTCCTGCCTCCTTGCGAAAATTTAAGGTTGTTGGGGAAGGATTTTTCTCGTGAGGCCACTCTCCCACAATATTCCAGCCTGCAGACGACCAGATTGTGGTATCGCTGGACACAACTGATCCAATAGCCACCGCCTTCCCCACCCCTAGAGAGCGAGACAAGAGGAAGCCGCCGTCATACGTCATGTGGCCCAGTTGATGACATCCATGTCCCGCACGAGACACGGCCATTCCAGCTCTTGTGTAATGAGTCGGATTACATGTCAAACCACGGGAGGGGGGCCTTCTACACACCCGCCGGCAGCCGGCAAGTGGCAGGGTTGACCAGGGGGCCATGGTGCCCGCTGGTCGCCGAATCGGGTTACCCCTCGTCTAACACGTTGGGACCACGACTGCTTGGCAGTGGTGAGGGGGAGGAACGAGAGCACGAAGAGAATCTGCTAGGGCAGCAGCAGATTATGGAAGTGCAAAGATGATCGCATCACCGGACCAGCATGATCAAACGACCAGCACGATCAAGATCGCCAGGACCAAAGATGATCAGCAGGATCAGGTTGATCACGGGCAGCCCAGTTCCAGTGGAGCAGGTACTAGGAAGCCCATTTCTACAGAAGCGTAAATCCACGCCCGAAGAAATCCCGCCGGCAAGAAGCCTCCTAAGCTTGTTCCTAGTTGAGACAAGCCGAGAGAGATGCGCCCAAGGAGACAGATAAGCTTGGGAATAAGCGTAGTCGAAGGAAGGTGAGCCTAGTGTTAGATATGGTGGCCCCGAAGAAGATAAAGGGTGCTCCTCCCGCACTCGCTTTTAAGGGAGATTAGGTAATCGGCAGCACGCACCCCGACCTCGATTCCCAAGCTTGCCTTCGCTAGAATGGTCAGGTATGAGATGCCGGCCATTATTGACAGGAGGAAGGAATCAAGGAGGAGGAAGAGGGAGAGAGCACCAGACTTCGTCCCGATGGTGGAGGAGGAGGTGAATAGAATCCAAGCAGAGGCCTTGGATATACTGCAAGAGGCGCTAGGAGGACAAAGGTGTCCATTGTTGTGTGCAATGCAGGGGCGGTTATCGCGCGGGGACAGGATTGTGCCTTAGCTAGATACTTTCGTGGATGCCTCCCTTAGGATCCTTTTGTAACCCTTTTTTGGTTGTTAATATATGAGTGTTTTAATATTTATCGTTATGAGTGTTTTATATTTATCTGTAATTATTTGTTATTCTATTTATTGTGGTTGTGTATTTATCTACTAGTGTTGATCGTGGGCACGGTGCGAAAATGACTATTCCACATTCTGTGGGAAGGTCTATTTCGCACCGTCGCCACGGTATGAAAATAGTAGTTCCAAAGTTTTTGGAGGGCGCAATTTCGCACCGTGACTACGGTGCGAAACAGACTGTTCCACACACTGCGAAGAGAATGCTTATCTGAAATTGGAATCTACATGTAAGGAAAATGGCCAAGAGCTTTCCAAATTGAAAATGTGCGGTAAATAGATGGATCACATGTATCCCTTGTGGTTACATACTTATAACTAGCGAATGTCTGAAATATTCTAGTAACAGAATTTAGAACTCATATAAGAGGCATAGCATACATGAATGCAGAAGTTCATTCGCAATCGGGATCATCATGAGCAGGTAGTTGAGCGATGCTATTAATCTCATAGATGCGACGCTCTGGAACCCGATGAAGGTGGATAACAACACGATAAAACCCGGAGGAAGAACGATTTCGATCCTCTGCTACTCCTTCCAGCCAGGGATCAAGGGGGATACCCTTCTGAGAACATCTATAAAGATCATTATATGTCAGTGCAAGTAATGGAGTCTATATCTTCGGGACGAGGAGGCAAGGTAGACCCCCTGTAATAAGAATAACCAGGCCGAGACATAGCAAATGGATGCCTTCTGCATTGAATGGAGCTGTACTTATATCGAACAAAATTATTGACATGCACTGTAGCAGCATTATTGGTTATATATACGAGCATAATGTACAAAATACACATGTAAATATAATGTATATATCTGGTTTCTCTTTAAATAGCCATCTATGCCTTCATTGTCTTTGTCTGCTTCTTGTTTGCATGCTCCTTGCCTCCCTGTCCGCTTCTTGTTGCTCCTTGCCTCCCTGTCTGCTACTTGCTTGCATGCTCCTTGCCTCCCTGTCTCCTCCTTGTTTGCTCCTTATTCAGTAGCTTTGTTGTTCCTTGTCTGCTCCACTAGTTTCTTGCAAATGGTAACTTTGCAAGAACATCCTCACTGGGCTGATCCGAAATACCTGCAAGCATGCGGCAGAATAAATACGTGCACTTTTGATGAATGTTTTAGCAACTTTTGGAGCATCGATGGCGTCACGGTCCAACCACAGAGCTTGCAAGGCAGTTGATTAACTTCATTATCGATCGGTATACTCGTCATCTCCCTCCACTGCAGGAGATCAGTTCGAGTCATGCAAAGATCACTCTAAGTGCTTTGGGACTTCTTGAACCCCCCTCAGATTTAGAAGATAGGCTAGAACAGTTGAAGGACATGCTTTTCCATGGTTTCATGGCCTACTCTCTGGATCACTATGTACCTCTGGTCATTCCTACTAGTGAAAAGAATAGGATTTATATCCTCATAACTTTACAACTTCCATTACAAATCTTTTGTGGATATTGGTAAGCTCGTATTCCGTTCCCTTGACTTCAACATCCTGTGGTTACTGTCTAAATTCCCCACCTGGGATACAATTCTTTGGGATACACGTGACCTATGGCTACATAGCACACAGCACATAATACGTACATATCACAGGTAAAGATACTCCATTGGAATATGTGTATAAACTGGTATAAAGATTTTCATAGAAATTAAGTATATAAGCAAGTGATTTCCGTGTAATTAAGTAACATCCTTATATTATCGTGTATTATCTTGGTAATCTTACACTTTTAGTGTAATTGAATGATTTCTTCTACCATTTTCCTTGTATTTTCTCATGTGATTGTTCTATTTGTGGTCATGTTAAGATCAGAGCCCGCGGTGCGAAAATCGCCCTCGATTACAAATTATTGAAGGGCCTATTTCAAGATCGTGGCTACGGTTGTGTAAATAATGGATCCAGTTTAGTTCTGAGCCCATCTTTCGCGACCGTAGCCCGCGGTGCAAAAATCACTTCGATTTACAAATTATTGAAGGGCCTATTTCGCCACCACCGAATGGTATAATACTTCAGCATTATTGGTATTATTCTTCAACATTCTTGATATTATACTTCAACAGTATTAGTATTATACTTCAACATTATTGGATTCGTAGCTATAAATTCTTTCACCTTGCTTTCACTTCTCACCTTTGTTCCATGTTTTCACCTTGCTTTCACTTCTCGTGTTCTCACCTTGCTTTCACTTCTCACCTTGTGTTCCGTGTTCTTCCTTGCTATTTGATCTTGATCCTTGTTCTTTGCTACTTCATCTTCGTGCTCCTTCATGCTACTTGATCTTGTTCCTTTCTCTTGATCTTGCTACTTGATCTTGTTCCTTGCTTCCTTGCTCCATGATCTTCCTTGTTCCTTGATCTTCTTGCTCCTTGATCTTCCTTGTTCCTTGCTTCTTGCTACTTGATCTTGATCCTTGTTCCTTGCTACTTGATCTTCGTGCTCCTTGCTACTTGGTCTTGTTCCTTGCTTCTTGCTCCTTGTTCCTTGCTCTGCTCCTTCGTCGGTGATCCTTGCTTGCTTTTGCAAATGATTGGACCCAATCCTCCTTGGGCTACTCCAGAAGGGCCTGCAAGCATGCCCCAGGCATTCTGTGCGGCCTGAAACTCATGAGCTATTTGACCATTTCTTGGAGTGGAGGTTGCATCACAGTCCCGCCAAGGAAGGAAGGAAGGAAGAGACTTTTAACGTCCACGGAGCTTGCAATGGAGTTGATCAACTTCGATTGTGGTCATGAGCCACTGATGGAAATTAATCCATCTGAATGTTATAGGAGACTTGCAATGAGGGGAATTCTTGAACCCCCTCCTTATCTGGACGAGATGCTACAGCAGTTGAGGCTTCTTCTTCGTGTTGGTTATTTAGCACACTCTCTGGATCAATACGTATCAGAGTTCATTCATGAAATTTGTAAGGGACAGATGTATGGCCTTATTAGGACGTACTACAACGAGTACAACAACTTTGTGGAGTTGGGTCCGCTCTTCTTCCGTGAGTATCATCATGGGGAATTACTTTTTCTAATGACTAGGTACCCCATATGGTGGGAAGAATCAGGCTGGGATACGCGTGAGCTCTGGTTTCCTAACCCAGCTGCGTGAGTTACCCCTCGCAGGGGAAGGGAAAGGGGAGGGGGAAGGGGTTAGGAACCTAAGTGAAGGTTACTAGGGACATACTGCCGTGGTCTCTAGTAACCTTTGCTATCTATCATATATAATTATATGATACCATGTTAATATGTTCTCTAAATGTTCTCTAATACATTAATATATTCTCTAATATGTTAATATTCTCTAGTTACAAGCCCATATTTCGCACCGTAGCCACGGTGCGAAATCGACTCAGTTACAAATTATTGAAGGGCCTATTTTGCACCGTAGCCACGGTGCGAAATCGACTCAGTTACAAATTATTGAAGGGCCTATTTCGCACCATGGCGACGGTGCGAAATACGTGGATATTCTCTAGTTACAGGCCCATATTTCGCACCATAGCCACGGTGCAAAATCGACTCAGTTACAAATTATTGAAGGGTTTATTTTCGCACCCGTAGCCACGGTCGCGAAAATCGACTCGATTACAAATTATTGAAGGGCCTATTTAATCGCGGGCTGCGGTCGCGAAATACGTGGATCGATTTGAATTACAGGCCCATATTTTGCATCGTAGCCACGGTGCGAAATCGACTCAGTTACAAATTATTGAAGGGCCTATTTCGCATCGTTGCCACGGTGCGAAATCGACTCAGTTACAAATTATTGAAGGGCCTATTTCGCACCGTGGCTATGGTGCGAAATACGTGGATCCAGTTTAGTTACATGCCCATATTTTGCACCGTGGCCACGATGCGCAATACATGCATCTAGTTTACTTACAATACAGCATTTCACACAGTGAGCACTATCAAACTGATAAATAAACCAACTTTTTTACAGTAGAGACATTGTCAAGAGCTCTCAATACGGACATAACCTTTGCCTTGCCTACATCTCATTGATCTCCACTCCCTTGATCGCTCAACAGCTGCGGACTTATACCAAGCTTCCCTCTTTTTTTCCCGCTGGGTTTTTTGTCTAAACAACTTAGCAAGTGTTGATTCACTCTGGTTCCCTGATTTCTTCATCCATTTGGACACGATCCTTCTGTAAAACCATTGACACATCTGCTATAAGGAATTCCCAACTGAACCTCTGAGTGAAACGGAAGAATGCATTCTTTGCTTGCTTATGGGACTTCTCCATTCCCTGTGTATTCCAAATTCCCAGGCTTCCATATTCCCTGACAAACCACACGCCATGTGCGAACAGAATATGGACATAGTGAGTCAAATTGGCCTCACCCCATGCCGTCAGGAAAGACTTAGTGAAGGTTTGTGACTGCCTCCTGGAATTTGGCAACATCATTTTCCTGCACTACCTTTTTCTGCATTTCCTTTACCAGTACAGAGAAATCCTGCCATGCCTTGATTTTCTTCAGGCGTGATTTACCACGATCATTTCGATCATCCTCAGCTGCAATAAGATCCTTGTAAGCTTCCCAAACACCAGATAAGTTCTCTTTCGTGGGAGGCAAAAACCTCTTAGCCTTTGGACCACCCATACTGGGTTTCAGGGGAACCTTGCCGGATACCTTTGGATCTTGAAGTATTTTGTAGTGCCCACCATGAAGTCCCACATTAGATAGCACCTTTTCAACTTCATGCATGGCAGCTTCCCTAGAGCTTTGGGGTGATTTATTCCAAGCAAACAGGATACTCATGTAAACCATCTTGTCTATGATTCTCAAGAAAGCATGAAGGGTGCATATGTGTACTCTTTTTAACGGAATTGGCAGAATTGCCATCAAGGTTGTGTCCTTCTCTTCTCTATTTGGTGGCTCATCCTAGACACAGTCTAATGTACTCTTGTCCAACCCAGTTGAATCTCTTCTCGCATAGAGACAGTAGGGACAAGCATGAGTAGTCTTACCAGCACCATGCTTCATTCTGTACATGCATTTTATTGTCTTCAAATCTGCAACAAGATGCCATTCAACCTCGTACTCACCATATCCAGGAACTGCAAGTTTTCCTCCGATTCCGTGAGAGGCAATCATTGTGGGGATGGGTGTTTGATCAAAAACCCATTTCAGTATACTGTGATTTTCCTCTGGTACCTAAAATAAACCAATCCACCAAATGTGATCTTCGATTTGGACCGGAAAACTTACCATCTAGATTTGACTCTTCATTCCACGTATTCAAAGCTCGTTCATTAGACTCGCTGAAACCCTCCCTGTACTTCTAAGCCTTTCACCAATTCCATTTCATCCAAATCAAAACAATTCTTAGTTTGCCAACAAGACTCTTCTATCTTCATATCATAAAATCGAACCAAAAGCTGAAGCATTCTACTTAAGTCTATCCAGCAATTGTTATTTTCATTAAGGCAGAAAGTATCACCAAACTTCGACTTCTTCTTACCTTTAGTATAGGATGACAATGTATCCAAATTGACACTGCTGGTCAGCTGATACATATCACCAAGAAGCTCTTGCACTTGTCTGTTTCTCGATGACCTACAAGTCCTCACACTAGTCATCCTTGGTAGTAGAATAGTTTTGGTAATGCCTTGTTGTTTAAGGCCAATATAAGCTTGTCTACTTATTCCGACATTGTCACACAGTTCTTGCACTGATTCTGAGGTTTGACTGTTCCCCAACTCCTGCAACAGTTGCTGTACTACAGCTTTCCTAAGTTGAATGCTACCAGGAAGCTTTAACATTCTCAATACATCATCTTTAGTAACTAATTTCTTTAATAAACGGGCAATATTAGCAGGTTTTCTCTTATTTTCTTCTGCAAGATTTGGATCAACAAGCTTTTTAATAGCCATGACCCTTTTTTTTAGCCTCCACCCCCAGTGGCTAAGATATATATGGGCTTCAGGTTTCTTGCCCTCTCCCTGATCCCCAATGGAGTTCCTTTCATTCGTTTGACTCGCTTGTGAAGGGAGTCATTTTCTTGAGCAACCCTCTTCATTTCTTGCTGCAATCATCTCCGTCACCAATTTTTGATTTTCTACCTCCAATTCATTGAGCTTGCTGCATTGTTGAGACAGCAAGTAGTTTGCCTGTTGGAGCTAACCAAATTATTACAGTAACCTAGTAACCCTTGCTGTCCCTTACAAGCAAATTCAATAAGACCAGATGCCGAGTGGAAGTTTGGATGGGCTCGAGTGAAAGGATCACAAGGATACAGTTGGCCTTTAGCCCAGAGGTCTATATTCATGGCTCTAGAAGCTCGCAATGCATCTTCATCTATTGGTTGCTTCCAAGTGAACTTATTCCTGTAATGCAGGCATACTTTTGGCACTTGCATTCTAAATTGACCCTCGGAATTAGTTTGATCCTGAAACAGAAGTATTAGAACCAAGAACACTCAAAGGAATGCAATGACAACTCGGAAACCAAATACCTTTGCTATTGACGTTGCAAAAGACCGAGAACCGGAGCGGAGCTTAGAATTAGGAAGATTCTTGCCAACAAACAGAGCGAAATTGAAAAATTTTGCTCTATTTGCTGGCAAGAATCCGCCATAATTCGAATTCAAACAATGCTTGGGCACGATGGCAAGATCGTTGACGCTCGATGGCGCGATGGCAAGCTCGATGGCACGAGGGCAAGCTCGATAGCAAGCTCGATGGCGCTGAAGCTTGATGGCTGAAGCTCGATGGTGGGAAAATGAAAATCTTAGATGTAATCATCAAATATTCAGGTCGTTAGGAAATAATGATTGCAAAGTTAGGTACGAGGTTAGGTTCGGAGGGGGGGAAGTTAGGTTAGGGGAGAGTGAAAGTTAGGTATGGAGGGGGGGAAGCTAGGTTCGGGATCCTACATGGCGGCCCCCCTAATATATTCTTACAAGGCCCTTATTTGACCTCAAAAAAACTCTAATGGAGACCATTTTGTTTTATGATGGTCTATTTTGTTTTAACAGGTATACTACATGGCTCCAACACTAATATATATGACAGTTTAATGTGTAAACAAAGTCATGAACATACCACTTTATGCTAACATACCACTTTATGAAATGGACTCTTTTTCTAAGAGCATTGATATGGTAATATTGATTTTGCTCAATCAACCTGTCTGAGTTACAAGTGGACATGAGATGAATCATTGTTCCATAGCAATCTGCCCTGCCCCTATGATAGTAGTCGCATTCTCTGTAGAATTCAAACTGCTGATCTGCCATATTGTTACTATTGTTTTCCAGAAACCAAAACAATATAAACATCAAGTACGTTTCCTTTGAGAACTCCGTGCCCCACAGTATCTCTTTCTCAGGAACTTGTTGTATGCTTTGTATCAATCTGCCTCTTACTGATCCTGTCCAGAAGTTATAATCCCAAAGCCTATGAACTGAGAGAATCCTTGGGTTATATTTTGCAAACTTCAGCATCATCAAGATCAAGGTTGAGCTTGAATTTACAGTTCATCAGATAATCTCTAAACAGTTGAACAGTTGAATTTTACAGTTCATCAGATAATCATATATTCTAAAATGGGAATATGGTGCATCTATACTTCATATTAAAACTCCTAAACTCTTGACATACGTATAAGATAGCTTTAAACTATATGAACGTGTTCATAAAACGAACAAATAAGGGTTCTTCTGTGTATAAACTGCTTGTGCATTCTGAAATCCTGCCTCCATCTAATAGGTGGCATCTTCAGGTCCCTCAGCCACAATGGAGAAGTGTTTGGATATGGGTATGGGACAGTGTTGTCAGGTACGTTAAGTACGGTACGGGTATTATACGTACTTAATGTATTAATACCGTATGCATACCTCTCATTTAAAAAGTACTTTAAATACGTTTTTTGGAATTATAAAATACTTATTAAATACATAAAATACGTACTTTATGTACAGTACGTTAAGTACTTCCTGTAATTTTTTAGAACTATTATTTTTTGTATTGCAGTTGAAATAGTTGCAATAACAACTAGTATGAAGAACTTCAAGTTTTAAATAATGAACCAGTACCAGTGATATATTCTAGTTTGCAATCTACACCTACAGATAAATAAATTTAAGTAATGTTGCTCATTTGTTGTATCTGAAGCTATTAGCCACCATTGACCTCTATATTTCCTTCCTGGCATGAATGCAAAGCTACTGAAGTATTAAGAAGGCCTGCCTCCTGCCATGACAAAAGAAGGAGAAAGGTGGGTCTGTATCTCCATCTTCATTGCGATACCGCAGCTAGGGTAAGAAGAAAGAGGGGGAAAACGCAGAGGTTTTGGGTTTTTATTTGCAAGAAAATTGTTTTTTTTTTTTTTTTAAACTACAATTCCATAATTTCCCTAATGTCTAAAGTCTCCTAATGTGTTTTTTACTCTCATTCTATAATACATAATAATGTATTTTCTCTAATTTATAATTTCACCAATTCTATTGGTCTAATGTCATTTGGACGCTTTTTTTTTTAAGTACGTATCATATGTACTGTATGTATTAATACGTTAAGTACGGTACTAATAAAACAAGAGCTCAATTTGACCTGTCAACTTATAGGTATAGTACGTATAGTACTGTGAGGAAGGTACGGGACGTATGTAAACGTAAAATACGGGTACGTAAACAACACTGGTATGGGATAAGCTGCTTCATCCCAAAGTAGTAGTTTTGTGGTGGCAAGTGATCCATAGATGCCTCAGAGTCAACAGGTTGGTCCATAAAATGGATAATCGGATTTCAGAGCTCTGTCCTTTATGCCTGCAAAGGGTTGAGAGTATTGAGCATTGTTTTTTTTTGTTGTGTGAGCGGCCGGCGGCATGGTCTTGGTTGTTGACCCTATTTGGCACGTCTCGATCTAGCCAGCAAATTTTGCTTGCTATCTAACCTGATGCTTGGCCCAAACTACGGAAACGAGCTTTCCATCTCGCATGTGGCTGGCTTTTATGGTCAATCTGGAAGAGAAGGAGGTTGTTTGTCTTTAAGGGCGTAGATACTGCAGATGAGATTGTTCTTCAGTGGGCGCAAAATAAAATTGTTATGGCTTACAATTGTTCTTCTCTTGATCAAGAGAAGAAAGTACTGATCTAGCATACTTACCTTCAGATTCATTCCTATGCATAGGCAGGTGGTTGTGCTCAGTTGGATCGGTTTGTCCACTGGGGTTATAATCCTATCTTTGCACTTTATGTTGCTCTAGTTCTTACTTGGTGAATAAAGCTTGTCGTCCTTCAAAAAAAAAAAAGAAACATTTTGGCTGTGGCTTGGGTTTTCACCCAGGATGGATATTTGGGATAAATTTGCATCTTGAATGGGACTGTAAATTTGTGTTTGTGCATATTATGGTGTAAATTTGGATGTGAATTTGAATAAGAAGCACAACACCAAGTTATAGGTTTTCAAGGGAAAGACCTGAATGAAACAAAAGATGAAGCATAACGCAAACTTATAGGTTTCCAAGAATTGCCCAGCAATGTTGGGCATTGTCAATCGTACCCCCCACGTGCATATGCATGTAGAACTCAATAATCTTTAACAATGACAAGAGCTATGCAAAAACAGTTATGCATTTCCACACAATGACAAGAGCTATGCAAAAACAGTTATGCATTTCCACACGATATCTTAACTCTGAGCCTTGTTTGTTTGGCATATACCAAATTGTGTTGTTGAATTCGAACCACTTTTGAAGAGGCGCACGCTACTTTTTCACAAGGTTGGAGGCAGCTTTTTCCATTGTGCTCTTTGGGGTCTTAATTCCTTTGTTAATCATATGCAACATGCCCTTTGGGGTCTCAATTCCTTAGTTAATCTTACCCCATGAAACTTCTAACTACATGTGGAAAGCCTACCTATTTTCCTCGTGCAGAAACCCCTTTTAGCCAAACACAACACTGGAAATAAATCACAACTTCAATTATTTAATTGAGAACTATTGTACTTGCCGCATCTGCATCTTGCATGTGTCTGCATTGTGTCAGCTCTATCCCAGAATGCTCAAATTAATTGCAAAATTGGTCAAATGGTGAAATTCTTGCCCTAATGACATTTATCAGACATGGAATCTCTTCTTACATTATCACAAAAAAATGTTACAATGAGATTACAAAGTTTACAACAGAAGAGGCACATGACGCAGTTAAGGATCTGACTACTAGCTGTCTGGAGGTTGCACAACTGACACCACCTCAACCCCAAACAAGTAGGCCTGTCAATCCCAAGCCAGTTGCAGGCCAACGGCCCACATTTTCCAACTGATTCTTTCCACAATTACCATCCTGGAGTTGTGCACCTTATGTGGCAGACTGTTGTTCCGAAGATTGCAGCATAACCTTAATTGAAGGCAGTGGTGAAGAAAATCAGCATATGGTTCTACCATAGGACACAGCACCCAGGACCAGAAGTCCATGTCCATGATCATTAGATGACCTTGTCAAATGGGACTACAATACCAGAACCAAGTCTTCGACCAAAACTTTAAACCATAAGACTTCCCCTATTCTTAACATTTTTATAAATAGCCAGATAAAGATATGAATGAAGATACATTGGCATATCCTATACCACTAGACTCATCGCAGCGCAGTTCAATTCAGCCAGCAACCCAGATCGATTGAAATGCTCCAATTGATTTGATTTGATTTGCTTATCATTGTGAAATACTGCTCCATAAAAAGACTAGGGATAGATCTTACCTACATATCACACGTCACAGAATTTCCTCCCACCTTGTTTACAACATCCAACATTACTGCATCAACTCGAGCTATAAGCCAAATTCCATTCAATATCTCATGCCACTTAATTGATCAAGTATGAAAGGGACGCCATCCTCTCGCCAATAGATACGATCATCACAAAGTGCAGCAATGGCCTCTCTATAAACTACGTGTTCCTGCAAAAATAAACTAGCATATGTACTCAAGACCCAAGTACAATAAGTATCAAAGAACAAAGTTTTCTAAGAGGATAAAGAATACCATTTACCTGTTCCAGAACTCTCGTTGCAAGTGCATTCACTGTATCATCTGCTGAAACTGGAACAACACGTTGAGCTAGGATTGGACCATGGTCATATACTTCATCAACAAAATGGATGGTTGGTCCTGAAAACCTATACATATTGGTAAAACACATTATCCTAGCCAATAACTCGTTTATTAAAATCAACTCCCAATCAAGACAGATAGAAACATTAAACAAAAAAATTAAATAGATCTTTACACGTCAGTATGCGTTGGCTCAAAACTAATTTTTCTTCACATGGGATCAGGCAAACTGTGAAAATACAGCATCATGGCCAATCACATAACGTCATTACCCGTCAATAGCTCTCCAAACTAAAACAAATAACATAAAACCAATGAACAAAGAAATTCGCACTCCTCAGGTATGTTTTGGCTCAGAGAAAACTTTTCTTCAGTTGGATCAGGCAAACTGTGAAAATAGAGCATCATAGCCAATAACATAGGAAACAATTCCATAAGACCATAAGAACTAGTTTTTTCTTCGCAAAAAATTGATTATATGACACATCAAAGAAACCAATGGGAGGCTGTCCTTGTGAGAAGATTGAATCTGAAGTAGCAGTGCAAATTAAGCAATACATTGTTCCTTTGTTCAACAAGTGATTGCATAACTTTCCTTTGGATGCGGCCTTCAATGAGAATGCAAAATAAGAATCCTCATGCATGGCCTCTACTATTTTCTTCAGAACGGCAGACAAATCTCAACTCTTTTAGCAATTTTAAAGATTGGCCACTAAGTTAAAAAGATCAAGATGAAGTGCCTAACCAAAGAAATTCCAAAATCTAAAGTCATGCTTGACAAACTAGACTAAGAAATCAGGAGACAAATAAAGCAGAAAACAGCTATAAGGTGATCATACCGAGCACCAGATCTTATCACAGCTTCGTGCACCTTTTGACCATACATTCCTTTACCACCAAAAGCAGGAAGAAGAGCAGGATGTACATTTAGTATGGAGCGAGGATATGCTTTTACAATTTGTTCAGGCAAGAATTTTAAATATCCAGAAAGAATCAGATAATCAGCAGCAAAGCTTCTGCAATCGACCATGTGGATTAGAAACATTCAAACTGTTAACTGTTACACCAATTCAACACAATGCTAACACCCAAGCCATGAAATATAAGTTTTAGACCTGAGAGTCCTTATTAGTTCAGTCTCAGAAATACCCTCAGGAGCATATTTTCCTTTCGGAAAGGATATAGTCGCAATATTGTTTTCTTTAGCATATTCACAACCCTTGGATCCTGATTGATGGCAAAGAAAGCAGCTCAAACTCAAAACAGAGATTCATCTGATACCATAAAGCGTGTAACTTACCTGGTTTGTCAGAAACAACAACAACAACATTGCCATTGATGGTGTTCTCCAATGTGGCAGTATGGATTGCTTTGAAATTCGAGCCTCCACCGGAAAGAAATACTGCTAAGTTTTTTCTCCTGGGAATGTGCGGTGCAGTTTTTAAGACATCGCTGGAAGCTCGAATGCAATTAGCTCCCATACATCTTCGACCAAATAGGTGCCCAATAGGAAAATGAGAAGCACATTCTAATCTGGAGTTATAAGGAAAAATGCAAGACCTTGAATAGCTACTGGTGAAGGGAATTGCAGAAGGAGAAGGACTTTGCATAGTAACGTGATGACAAAGAGAGAGATGATAATGAAGAATGGAGTCCATCGCAAAAATTTTATATGTTTCTGAAACCATTCTAAGCCAGCTCTAAAACCTTACCTGGCGCACCGAATAGAACGACACGGCCAAGAAGCTGTCGGAATGAGGCGCCGCTGGCTTTCTGTGCTCGTAGGGTTTTCACAGGGTTTCGACCTCGGTCCAAACTATGACCCGCCGTATAAAAATACTTTAAAATACACGTAAATGCAACTTAGGTTGCATTCTGCCATATCCGCCAATGGCATTGCGCCATCTGGCGAAGTTTCTCTTCCGGAACTTCTGTGAAACTCAAGAGCACCGGCAGTTCTTGAAATTACTTGGATTTACCTCAGATTCTGGCGATTTACCTCTCATTCCGGCCATCTACCTCTCATTCCGATGCTTTCTACCCCCGATTCTGAAGTATTTACCCCCGATTCAGAGCAGAATGCAATCTAAGTTGCATCCACGTTATAAGAATGGCAGTTTACTGCCGATTCCCAGGGAGTCATCCCTGCCTCCGCGCTCCGCGCGTCGGCAGGGATTCCTCCCTGGAAATCGGCATTAAACTGCCATTCTTATATACGTAAGTCCCAAAAGGATCACTGCCTATACAACCTTGCATCATTCAAGACTCGCTGAGCCCAACAAAGAACCCATGTCAAAGAAGCTAGGGACTCTCCACCATTCAGTCCACCAAGAATGCGGGCAAAATATTGGCTCCCTTTTTGGATTCCAAAAACACGAGTCTAATACCTTGCTTTACGAGCCGAATACCATAACAGTAACTTATATTTCTTATGTTACGAGGTTTGCCTTTGTCGTAGTAATGCCCTTTAGCACAGGTGGCTAGTGCGTTGGGTTTTGATCTCCGTTGCACGAGTTCAAGCCCAGGCGCAATGGAAATCAACTATGTACTTCAAAGATGTCTGGTTGCTGGCCCCAAAAGCATGTCCCATGTGCATGCGACAATGGCATGTAAGGATGCATGCCAAAAAAGGACCTTGGAAACCAAGATCCACATGGAAGGTGCTGCGCAGGGAGGGTTGCCCTCCATGGCCGGAAAGTGAAGTGGCTTAAGTTGTAGTTGTAGACAATAGAGTGTTTGAATCGAAATTGCAAAGCTATGGGGTTGAACCCACTATTAACGTCCAACCTAGTGTGAACAGTTTATGTAGCAACTCATGAAATGAATTTGCAATTGTGGAGATGTATGTATTTCATTTAGGTAGAGAATGAAATACTATCTTAACGTCCACTTGAGAATTAATTAACAATTGAATTGGGATGCAATGTGGGACAATTAAAACTTTGTTTTTTGGGACAATTTTTAGTTTGGAAATAACAAATTAGTTTTGGGTGACCAAGGTTTTTCGTACTACATATACTCTATGCACTCAGCTAGAGACAATGGGAAAACTAGAATGCTAGCACTTCAAAAAAGGAATCAATTTATCATTGTTCCCTCGAGTTTAGAGCAATACAAAATGCATGTAGGCCTATGTCCTTAGCATTCCAAGTCCAAAATAGCTTTGTTAGCAGTGTAATAGACAAAAGCCTATGTCTTTAGCATCCCAACTTCAAAAGAACATGGATGCCTGATGTTCTTTTCAAAAGTTAGACTACAATAATATGATATGTTAGACTACAATAATATGATATGGCCGAGATGTCTAGGTCCCAGCCAAAGATAAAGATTTAAAGTGCTAGCTTTTTGGGTATTTGGCATATGATTCCCGAAGTACAGCTTGGCTTTATTAACTGTGCTAAATTTGCTTTGTTTGATATTGTTAACCATACAGGTGTGCGCCCAAATGGACATATAGAAGTGGCCACTAATTTTCTAGCAGCCTCTTCATTCATATGATAATATATAAATGATCGATTCCACAAAAGAACTTTGAATATGCATTTAAAGAAGACCTTGCTTATTGAGCATGAGATCTACATCTTGACACAAGTAATTCTATGAACACAAAAACTCTATACTCGTTTTGGAAATATCATATCACCAAATCGTTCTCTCCAATTGCTATGAAAAATATTGAATCAGTCTTTATTATCGACAAAGAAATTGTGTCTTTTTTAGTACATGTGTTACTTGCTAAAAGTCTCTTTATAATCCCATTGCTTGGTGGATTTGCAAAGCCTGTCAGACAATCTTTTTCCGAGATTCCCCATTTTGCTGCAATCCTAAATCAGAAGTAAAATCAACACTGTTGGAAGATCTCCCCTCTCGCAGTTTGCTAGCTCTCTGCATTCCTAAATCAGAAGCAAAATCAACTCTGGATTACCGAACACTACTGACATGCAATCCACGACTGGGGGCTTGCAGAACTAAGAAACCCTAACCTGTGTGCAAAAGCGCGCTTCTTCTTGATGCTCCCATAAGTTGCAATATTTTCAGCGCTCGATCCCCATGGCATAAAACATGAAACATTGAGTGCAAGAGCTAGGAAAGAAACATTATCAGAAGTAACTAACAATCATAAAATAAAGCCATTATTTTATAAGAGTAGAGTAGAGCACATGGAAAGAAAACTACATGTTGAGAGTATCAATACATTAAGCAAGGGGTAAGAGCCCATTGTGTTACCATATATACATTTAATGGGCTTTCTTCCTTGCCCAGTATTTGTTTGAGAATGGTTTCAATGTGTACCAGCCAGCTCTTGCTGGCCAGTGTCTGGGCAAGCCCGATAAGAACTGGCCCAGGGTAAATTTCCAATTTCATGTTCACGCTTGAGCTTATTGTTGAGTCCTAATATATTGCTTAACTTTGTATAGTTGGACCTCAAGCCACAGCGGAAAGAACCAATTCTTCAAAAGTTTTTTTCAGATTCAGTTTTGTCAGATGCTCTGGAATCTCCAAACCCTTTTGCTCTTAGATCACCTGATGAGGTGAGATTTGCTTTCCTGCATATGAACCATGAAATTAGGAGCAGTAGTACTCCAATGGATTTCCTACTTCTGCATGTCAACGCTCATCTACTTTGGGACTAATTCATAGCTAATGCAAAGACTTCTAAGTCTTTCTCCAGACATGATGGACATAGTCTCTGCTATCAATACTGGTGATCATGTTGAGTCCTTTCAAAGGTACAAAGTCCCCCTTAAATAGAGCAAAATTATTATTTGGAATTATCATGATAGAAAACAGTTAATTCATGGAGTTACACACTTCTTGTCACAGAGCAGGCTAGCAACCAGGCATTAGATCTTAAACTGTATAGTGCTGCAATAATGCTCCATGAATGAGGGCATCTGAAGTCTAGCTAGAAAGCTGTCTCTGAGCAAGCAAGACCTTAGAAGCTCTGTTTTGCTTTGTATTAGCTTGTTGGGCAATATAACAAACAATCTCGGATGCATTGCCAAAACCTAATGCCACAGAGGAAGTTCTATTCAACATCCAGGCTCCCTGATTATTCATTTGTCATATGGCCACCTGGATATTTATTTATCTCATAATGTATGATGTGCAATAGAATAATTGAGAGTCTTATCATATCGGAAGGGAGTCTTTGATGGTCCTCTTGTGTGTTGAAAATGGTGCTAGCCTGTGCATGTATATGGCACTGCTTGGGAAACTGCAAGGGTTAGCATTATATTCGTGAAGTCATTTTGGCAAGCAATATATGATGAGGCACAGAAGGTTTGTGTGACGCTCCCTGCTAAATGTACGGCGCCCGGCCGTACACTCCGCAGGAAATCCCCCATCCGGTCCTCGACCGCACGGGCCCTCCGTCTATCCCGCACTCTGAGATGACTCTAGTGCGGGAAGGGGACACGAAGGTGTCTTGCGTGCCCTTCCCCTATAGGCTCCTATCACAGCGGAAGCATAAACAATGTCAGAACTAGCAATAACAATACATCATACTACCTCGAAGGGTAGCCCATCCACATATCCACAACTACCAAGAAGATAATCATATGACATAAAACATGAGAGCTTCTACCCATGGCTCCGACTCATAAGGAGGATGACTGACCGGCTAGGCCTCAAGATAGAGCAGACCGAGTCATAACAATGGCGGGGCTGGCTATAGACAATGGCTAGGGTTGACCACTCCATCCGCCCCTCCTGTGCATACTTTGTAGAATGAGCTAGATCGGGCTCTGGCATGACTCTAGCCTTCCGGATACGCAATCCCATGGCATCACCCATCGGGACTACCCCAGGTTGCATCTCCCCGGTCCGTCGAGGCAGGAAGGGTTGCATCTCCCCTTCCCGGGGTCTAGAGGTTCCACGGGCGGTTAGAGAATTGTGGCGACACACGATTCGTACCTAACTTAACCCCCCAAAACAGGAGCCAAGCCGGCACTTGCAACTCCTGAGAGGCAAGGCGACACCATTGCCCCAGGAGGTGTCGGACCCATGGCCGGCCCACACAAAGTGACCGGCCATAAGCCTAGCCCGCTATGGGATCCCCAGTAGCCACGCTCAGCAGGGATCCCTCATCTGTATTGCCTCTAGCCCCATTGTGTAGTGCTGAGTCACATCATAGCCCCAACAGCCCGGTGGGCTCTTATGCACAGGCCGCATATAATGGGAACTAAGGGATCTAAACTAGGAGCATACTACATATGGTCCTAGGTCTCTACCCCCCTTCCCAATACAAGAGGAGCAAACATGATCAACCAATATCACATAACATCATATCATGAGAATAATCATAAAAACATCTTAACCTAATCATACATATCTAACTTACAGTTAGGGTTCCTTGATTAGGGTTCAAGATGTTGAATAAGGGTTCTAGGATGGTTCTACTCTAGCTACGAAATGCTAACCCATCTGGAGTGCTAACTTCCAGATGATCTACCATGAGCACTACTCCACATACCTGCTCCAGAAGCACTCCCTCCCAAGCCTGGCGTCTCCATGGTCTTCGAATTGGTCGAAGCTGCACTTGCTCCAAGATCGAATCCACACTCCGGGGGCTGCTGCACTAGCCTATGCCGTAGCAAACGGTGCTCCAAACGGAGTTTCGAGTGCGTAGATGAGTCTCAGGGTGCTAGGGTCAGGAAAAGAGGTCTAGGGTTAGGGTTTGTGCTAATATAAGATAGGGTCCACATGGGATGCCACGTGGCATCAATGGGGTGGGGCCGTGTGGCGGTTGCCCAATGGGATAAGGCCATGTGGAAATGGGCCTTATCCTAAGGTTATCTAAGTTAAGCATTTAACTTAGATGTGCACCCATTGCCACTTCCTAAGGTATACAAGGCTACATGGGTAGACTTGTATAGTGACGGGTCCAGAAATATACGTATTTATGGCGTATATTCCCCTGGAACGTCACATTCTCCCCCCCTTAGGATAATGCTGTCCTCAGCATTACGCTAAGGTAACTACACTACACGCTCCTGCAAAAACAAGATACATGCACTTCTATTATTGATTCAACACATAGTATAGGCTATATTTATACCTATACAAAATTATATAGCCTTAACAACAGTAATGCTATAGTAAGTCAAAACATTATCACATAACATTAGGGTTCATAATTTTTAAGTCTAAATTATGCTTCCCCGCCTCCACGTAATGCGCTTCCGTCGGTGCTCCCCTATGCTTGCCCTGCACGAGTAGCACATTACATTAGTTAAATTAATAAATTGTGGTTTTAGGGGACCACCCCCCTTACCTACCTCCTTGAACCGAACTACTAGCTCAAGGTTACCCTATTACCTTGCACCCGATCATGGCCCCTAAGGATTTGAGCTTGAGGAACATTTAAGATGCTCCTATCATCGCCCATGATCAAGTGCTACCTTGTACTCGGTTACCCATTGCCGAATACTCCCAGTGCATCATGCCCCAAGGGTTTCAAGCTAGGGAACGTCTCACGATCCCATCATCGCACATGATCACTTTAACCTTCACCATGACCCCCCTATGGTCAGGTGCGCGAGCCCCGCATCGTGGCATAGAGAACATCCGACAAATGTCCCATCATCGCCTACCATGCCTCACTTCCTCTCTCGCATGACCCTACTAGTCATGCGCACCTCTTGGTGCATGTTGGCCTAGAGAATGCCTTAAAGGCGTATCTCATCATCGCTTACACGTTCCAAGATTCTGGCACATGCAGTCTACCAACTAGAATACATATGCCAGAGCTAAGGCTAACTAAGAAATATACTAAGCTAACCTCCTGGCAAGTCGGCGTCGACTAAGTCGGAGATGACTCGCTCATCAAACTCCTTCATGAATTCGGGGTATTGTTTCTCCAAATCCTGCTTCAATACCCATGTCGCGTCTTCCACGGGCAAGTGTTTCCACTTGACCAAATACTGGAGGAACTGAGACCTCCTAGTCTTCTTGAATGACTTATCAAGAAGCAATTCAGGCACAATTTCAACTTGCTCTTCTGTCATTTCCAACAAAGTTGGAGTATCCAAAACCTCATCGGGGTTAGGATCGTGCCTTTTCAATAAACTCACATGGACCTTGTGGACCTTAAGGTGCGCCGGGAGATCCAACTTGTAGGCATGAGAGCCCACTCTCTTCGAGATCTTGAATGGACCGGCCCACTTAGGAGCGAGCTTCTTACAATTTCCAATCCGAAGCTTAGCTTGCTTCACCTTGATCTTCAACCATATACCTTGTCACCCACCTTGAACTCCCTTACGGTCCTGTGTCTATCGGCTACACTCTTCTGCCGACTTCTTGCTGCCAAAAGGTACCCCCTTACTTCTTCAACCAGCTGCTGCATATCTCCTAGCATTTGCTGGGATACTTCGACCTTTGACACAGGATTGTGCCAAGTGTCTGGGGTGAGGCACTAGTACATGTAGTTGATCATAAAGGGAGACATCTGCGATGACTCCTGCTTCGTACTGTTGTAGGTGAACTCTACCAAGTGGATGAAATCATCCCACTTGGATTGCTTATTCCATACATAACTTCTGAGCATATCTTCGATGATGCGATTCGTCCGCTCCGTCTGGCCATCCGTCTGAGGATGGTAAGCCGTGATCATCGAGAGCTTGGTCTGGATCATGGCAAATAGATCCTGCCAGAATGCACTCATGAACTTAGAATCCCTATCTGAGATTATCTCGTGAGGCATGCCGTGGAGTCTAAAAATCTCCTTTACAAATAGAACGGCAGTGTCTAAGGCTGTGTCCGTAGTTTTGCAAGGCACGAAGTGCGCCATCTTAGATAATTTATCTACGACCACCATTAGTGCATCTTTGCCTCGAAGAGTTCTAGGAAGTCTTGTAATAAAATCCATGCTTATTACTTCCCACTTTGCATTCGGCACTGCCAAAGGTTCCAAAGCTCTCGGGATTCGAAGTGCTGGCACAACTGGCATTCCCGAATATATCTGGCTATCTGTTTCTTCATTCCCGGCCAGAAATAGCTACTTTGAAACTTGAAATACGTCTTCATAAATCCTGCATGCCCGGCTATTGGGCTGTTGTGTGTGTCATGAAGAAGTAACTTCCTCACTCCTGACGATTCGGGCACACACAACTTATCTTTATGGTACACCAGGTTGCCTTCCTTCCTATAATGTTTGAAGGCTTCCCGTTCCTTATCTGTTCTAGCCTCCTTAGAGAGGCTTGCCCAGACCTCCTTGAAATCATCATCAGATGGCAATGTCTCCTCAATTTTCTTACCAAACTCACTCGAAAGAGTTGATATAGCATTACAATGCGTTCTCGTCTCGAATGGTCTCCTAGAGAGGGCATCTGCAACAACATTAAGCTTGCCATGCTTATACACTATGTCAAAATCATATTCCTCAAGGAATTCCATCCACCTCCTTTGCCTTAGGTTGAGGAGTGGTTGGGTGAAAAGATATTGAAGGCTCTGGTGATCAGTATCTAACTGAAACTTCCTCCCCAGCAAATAATGCCTCCAAAGCCCTGACAATGGCTAATAACTCCTGATCATGGGTTGGATAGCGTTGCTCCGCGTCGCTCATCTTCTTCGAGTCGTAGGCGACTACCCTTTCTTCTTGCATCAAAACTGCACCTGTTGCTATCTTGCTCGCATCCGTGGCTACTAGCTTATCTTTGCTCGGATCTGGAAGGACAAGGACTGGAGCTGTTGTTAGAGCCTCTTTGAACTTTTCAAAGGAGGCTTGGACATTCTCAAGCCAAAACTTTGCCCAATCCTTTATCTTATTGCTCTTGGTGAGGTCCGATAAGGGGACGCCCACCTAGCGAAGTCCTTTACGAACTTCCTATAGTATCCTGCCAGGTCGAGAAAGCTTCTCACTTCTGCCACGTTCCTTGGAGCTGGCCAATCAACTATTGCCTCAATCTTTGACGGATCTATAGAAATCCCTTCAGCTGTTACCACGTGCCCCAAATACTCCACTCGACCTGTTGCAAAGTGGCATTTGAAGAGCTTCCCATACAACCGATGTCGTCTTAACTTCTCCAACACTCTTCTCAAATGCTGACAATGCTCTTCAATGGACTTGCTGTAGACTAAGATGTCGTCGAAGAATACAATGACAAACTCGTCCAAGAACTCCCTGAAGATGTCGTTCATGAGATGCATGAAGGTTGCCAGGGCATTCGATAAGCCAAAAGGCATTACTGTAAACTCAAAGTGCCCGTACCGCGTTCTGAAGGCAGTCTTATGGATATCTTCTTCCTTTATCCTTATTTGGTGGTAACCTGATCTTAAGTCAATCTTAGAGAAAACTTTCGCTCCTAGGAGCTGATCCATCAAATCATCTGCCCTTGGCAGCGCATACTTATTCTTTATCGTCTGCTTGTTAAGCTGGCGATAGTCTATACACATTCTTAGACTCCCGTCTTTCTTCTTGACGAAGAGTATGGGTGCCCCAAAGGGAGATACATTTGCTCTTATAAATCCAAGGTCAAGCAATTCCTGCAGCTACTTCTTGAGCTCTATCAACTCTAGGGTGCTCATTCTGTAAGGTGCCTTGCTGGTAGGCTTAGCATTTGGAGCTAATGTGATTTCACACTCTACAACCCTATAAGGTGGTAGCTGACGGATTTCATCTGGAAACACATCATTGAACTCCCTAATGAGCCTTGCTATTGGCTTGGGCAACTGATTCCCATTTAGGTCACTTCCCTTCTCTTTACTTGGTTCAATTGCCTCTAACCTCAGAATATAATCCACCTCATTTCTTACTATACTTTTTCTTAGCTGCTTCATAGAAATGCACTGCATAAGAGAAGCTACCTTCTTACCTTTTACTATGAATCTGTTGCCGTCCGGCGCCATCACGGAGATCTCGTTGAGCTCGCAGTCAATCATCGCTTTAGCTGGCTTTAGGAATTCCATTCCTACTATAAGATCATACTTTCCAATATCCATAACTTATGTCCCCATCGGCCACTTGCTTCCACTAAGGTCTATGTCAAACGTGATCCTCCTCCCCTTAGTGTGCCGAATGGCACCACTTGCCATGCTAACTGGTCTTGGCTTTGACTTCAAGACCTTGCTCTTCATTAGGGCAGCAAGCCTAGGAGAGGCAAAGTTATGAGAGCTACCCGTATCTATCAAGACTAGGTATGGACTGCTATCTATGATTCCCTCAGTCGAGATGACTGGGGACTGATTTTCAACATCGCCTGACTCAATAGCTGCACAGATTTTGCACTCACCTTCTATAAAATCTTTGCCTTCCTGCTGGTCGTCATCTTCATCATCACCTTCTGTTGGAGATTCCCAATCCGCAAGTTCTGCCAACGCTGCCTGCATGACGAATGGACAGTTGTGTGTTCTGTGCCCTGGCTGGAAGCACCTAAAGCACAACTTCTTTTCAATGCACTCCTGTCTCTTCTCCTTAGGGATGCTGTCTAAAAGATGCTTGAGCGAACTGCCCCCTGATCCATCCTGTAGCCTACGGTCTCCAAAGTGCTTTCCCTGAGCTTTCCCTTGTTGTTGGCCTCCGGCTGGCGTGTTTGCTGCTTGCTTATTCTGATACTGCCCTGCCGTCTTACCTTTGAAGGGTAACTGCTTCTGCCCTGGAGTTACTGGGGCTTCTTCCAAACTTAAAGCCTTGTCTTCGGCTTCCCCGACTGTTCTTGAGTTAATTGCTCGGACTAACCTTTTGATGTTACTGTTGAGCCCTTCAATGTAACCCTCGACCGCTTGTCTCTCTGTGATCCTGGGCACATTGAGTCTTAACCTCATAAATTCCTCTGTGTACTTAGCTACTGATAGGTTTCCCTGATCTAGCCTGTAGAACTGCTGGATCTGCCTGCTGGTGTGAGACCTCGGCACGTAATGTTTGCGGAAAGCTTTACTGAAGGTCTTGAATCTGCAGCTGTTTCGTCTCAACTTATTAGACTTAGCATACCCTTTCCACCATATTCTGGCTGCTCCTATTAGATTGGCTGTTGCAACCTTGCCTATGTCTTTGCCTTTCATGCCATAAGAATTGCCAAATTCCTCCATCTCATCAAGCCAAGCCTCTGCTTCCATGCCTGATCTGTCTTTACCTGAAAACTGACCAAGCTTCCTCGTCTTCCAAACATTACTCATGGCACTGTCCACTTTCTTCTGATAATCATCTGCTTTCCTGTTTTTTTTCCTACCCTGTGATGCATTTGACTCGCTCTCGAAGCTGCTATCGGTCTGGCTGTCAGAGGTGTCTGATACGCTGGAGCTGGATGGTGTTCGGCTCTTTCTGCTTCTCTTTTTTCTCTTCCTATCCCTGACATTTCCTTGATTCTCTTTCCCTTCTGGCTATGGAGCCTCATCAACACCTTGCACAGGGGGTGGAGGAGGTGGTGGAGGTCCGTATTCCTGAGCATTCATCAATGGGGTTGCCCACTGAAGCAGGTTATGCATCTGGTTTCTCATCTGCGTGAGCCTTGCATTTACTGTTTCCACCGTCATTTCGTCATTGTTGTCGTCTTGTTCTCGCCCAAACAAGTTTCTAGGTACCCAATGGTGCTGCCGGCCCTGGCCTTGAGAACCTAAGCCGATCTTCCTTGCTGCAAGTACTGGTCATCAATGCTTGTTATTTAAGTTATACATTATTCATCTTTATTTACAAGTCACTTATTGTTAGGTACAAAAGAAATCATATCAAAACTCCACTAATAAATCAAGGACAATACATAGCAATTACTATATAAGTGTTATACATTTATGTGAGGTACATGATAATTCATAGAATTGAAGACATTCGATACAATTTAGAAGATCAATGAAAACAGAAAATATTCATCTTCGATGCCCCTTCATCGATTTGAAGAAGTTCTTGACATTCCTGAGTCGTAGTCCTTTGCCGACGTTCCACAAGATGTTCCTGGAAGATCCCCCTTCGAGTGCTCGAGCCATTTGGGGTGCAGGGAGTTCGGGTGTCGTTGCCGCCACTACCGTCAATGTTGCGTCCCTGAGGCGGCCTCTAGCGAAGTCGAGGCAGTGAAGTGCGACGGATCTCTTAAAGAGAATGATATGATCCGTTACGGGGTCTAGTTTGGCGTGCTGCCCGAAGCCAGAGAGTGCTATGAGGAGCGCCACTGACTCTTCTCCTCGTGGGCTGAACTCCTTGTGAAAAACTACCATCTGCCCTTGGCTGAGGGCTAGAAGATAGTACCAGAGTGCCTTACCCTTTTCTATGGCCTTCGAACCTGTGCCCCTTCTCTGAGCTGCTTCGCCGTAGGCGTCTAATGCCAAGAGGTCTTCATGGTCCCTCCACATGGTAGTTGTGCTCTCCAGGTTGATGCTACTGGACACCTCCCGCATACTCCTGGAACGAACTGTTCGGCTAGAGCTTGGGCCTCTTCCTGGTTTGTACAATCTGCTTTGTATTTCTTGAAACTTCTCCTCTGGGATAATTGGTTCCTGTTGCCGATACATCTCCCTTATCTGCTCATAGGCTGCTATATCTGACATTGTCTCCCCGGCGTATGAGTGTCGCTCTGCTAGCTCCCTTGGGATTTCCTGATAGGAGTAGTCGATGAAGTCGTTGTGCTGCTCTTTTGCCATCAAGCCTAAGAGCTCGTCGATTCTGAGCCCTTCTTCTTGGCAGTAAGGAAGGTTGAGGATGTCGTTTGCCAAGATGTACTCCTCTCCATTGATGATTATCGGTGATAAGGCTGTGATGCCGATTGGTGGTTCTTAGGCCCGCCTGATTTCGTCATCATGCCTGGCTATTCGCCTCTCCATCCTCATCGCCTCTCTGCTTTCCCAACCTGGATTTTCTTCCCCTAGCTGCTCGTTGTCCTGCTCAATTTGTAGTGCTGGTGTGCCTGATGTCATGCCATGGTACATGTACTCCGAGGACTCGATCTCGTGAATGTGGCTGGTCCCTTCGAGTGTCGAGTGGCGCTAGGTCCAAAGGCTGAATTGAGGGCTCCCCCACCTTGTTGATTGCCTTATACTGCATGAATAGAGCGAGGGCTGCATGGGCTGAGAGATATCTATGCCTATTGTGCTTGCAGGTCATGTAGTCGGGCATGATTCTTGTCCTATCCCACAACTTGTTCTTGCCCTTGGATCCTCCCCCTAAGACTTGGCTAAGCGAATCTAGGGATACCCACTTCCCTCCCCTAGGCGGCAAGCTAACTTCCCAGGGTAGGATCTGCTGATCATATTGGCAATTGATGTCAGTGTAGAAGGGAGTTCTGGTCAATGTTGCATGAAGATCAAAGAGATGGTCGAATACATGAAATGCCTGTTTAGCAGGGAAATCATGGATGTGATTGGCAGCATCGTACCATCGGACAAAGCTACTGGGTGCCATTGAGCAGAGATATGTGTAGAAAATGGTTTGGAAAGATTGATGGAAGCTTGAAAAATCGCCTAAAATGACAAGAGCAGTTCTGGTGAAGGGAAAATGGCAAATGAGGCCCCTTTTATAGACTATGGTCTGCCTCGGGTTCCGTGCACATGGGTTCTTGATGGAATAGACTTTTGTTCTAAGGCTATGGATGTCCAAATGAGCTACCATGAAGTGCAAATCTAAGCAAAACAAGGCAAGAAACACTACATGGCAGTTTGTTGGGTCAAATTTGACCAATCCAAGCCAAAAAGGGTCAACCCGGGTCGATTCACGCAAATAGGCTCTGCGTTGCGAACGCATGGCAATTTTGCGTGGATCATCCCGGTTTGGCCGATTTGGTAGATGATTAGGCATTTCAAGGGATTGTAAGATGCTAACATGCCTATTTGGGTGGATTCTAATCTAGCTAGCAACTTGTTTCAAGCAAAATAGACATCTAAAAGTGTCAATTTGGGCTAAGTTGATTTGCGCAAATTGGCCCTGCGTCGCGAACGCAGACGCATTCTGCGCGGATCGACCCGGTTTGGCCAGATGTTGGCATTTTTAGATGATTCTTTGCTGAAATTGACTTCTAAACAGGGTTCCTAGGCAAATTCTAAGCAATTTACTATTTTTTAGCAGAAATTTTTAACCATTTTTGTCCCAAATCCTGGTATCCGAGTTGATTCGCGCAAAAGCGCTCTGCGTTGCGAACGCAGGTCGATTTTGCGCGGATCGACCCGGTTTCGCCGATTTTTGAGCTAAAATTGATTTCTTTGTGCTGGGACCTATGGGACTTAACCTATTACAAGCATTTTAAGCTTTATACAAAAAATTATACTACAATCTGACTTACTTAATTACATTATCATACCATGATACAATCAAATTACAGAGAAAAGGAACTTATATATATATGAAAGAAAATTTAAGTACATTGAAAACTTTAATATTAAGATAATTACAAAATTTGAGGCCTCAGGGTCTCTCTTTGCGGATTCTCCGCGCCAAGTGCAGGTCCTTAGGCATAACGGTTATACCCGCTTGGCGTGGATGGCGCAAAGAGTCCCTTCTTCAAAGAGCTGAATTAGCTCTGCCTCTGCTGCCTCATGCAGGGCCCGGGTGGTTAGGGGTGTGACCCTATAATCAGTCCGGAACTCCTGCATCACCTCCTGGAGGAGCCGCTCAAAGGGCGCCTTCTGGATGAGGAGATTAGTACACTGAAAGTGCTTAATCTCCCTAAATACCCGGGCGTGCCGGGAGTTAGGTCCGTGGTGGACCTTCTTCGACTTCTCCGGCCTGGGTGGCGGCGGCTTGGGCTGGTTCTTCGGCCGCCCCCCTTCACGAACTTCTTCACGTTCTGCTTGCAGTACCAATCATTGTACCTCGTCCACCGACGGAGGTACTCATGGTACACCTTCATTCGGCGCTTGAATTCCCGATCCTGCTGGAGCGTGAATTCGCGCTCGCCGACCTTCTGCTTCTTCACTACCTTAGGTGGCTTGGGCCACTTAGGGTAGGGTGGGCGTGCGTTGGGGTCTGAAGGTTCCCCATCTTCCTGCTCGTGCTCCTCCTCTGCATTCTTGTGACGGCCTCAATGGCTCATGTCCAACAAAAGTCACTAGAAACAAGATTGGTCCGAAATGAAAACTGCTTTTCTTTATGCCCCGATCGTATACAAACTGGAGATCATCCCTCAAACCAGCACCTGCTCGCTGACGTGAGGCCGTCCACCTAACATCGGGCTCTTGATGGTGGTCAAGAACTCGACGGGGAAGAATGGACGTGTCATTCATCCCGTCTCCCTCGGGATCGATCTAACTGCGGAAGCGTAAACACACATGAGCACATGACATCAATCAATAATAACATACCCACCTCGAAGGGTGGTCCACCATATCACAGTAGCTGCAACAACACATCCGTACATCAACATAACATGGGGAAATCCTACCCAGGCTCAGACTCATGGGGAAAGACTGAAGGCTTGGGTCTCCAGATAGCAATGCAGACAGAATTCATGGCAAATGGATTTGGCTAGCATAGGAACATGGTCGTTGGGTAGTCCACTCCATCCGCCCCTTCTGTGCATACTTTGCAGATAGGCTGAAAAGTATTGGAGCCTCGACCGTAACTTTTGGGTTCATAGCCAAAGGGGCTACTACTGGGTTGCATCTCCCGGCTCGGTGGCGAGGCAGGGAGATCACTCTCCTCCAGAAGGTTCATGCCAATCACAGGCGAGCTAGAGAGCCACTGCTCGTATACGACTTGAACCCTAGAAGGTGACGCATCATCCAAGAGGTGTCGAGCCCATACCCTGCCCTCACGCAGTGCCAGGGTATTAGGCCTAGCCCACAATGTTCCCCCGTGTGCTTCACACTGCCGAGGATCAAGCGTGACCGGACAATCCCTTCCTTGTCGGCCCGGTCTAGCTCCCACCACCCGGGCAGGGCTCTTATGCAGTGCTGCATTAATTGGGAATTAATGGGCTAAACTAGGATCATACAACTATTTGGGCTCAAGGGTCTCTACCCCCTTCCCAATACACAAGAGTGGCGATATAGAATGTCAACACATCATCACAAATGTAACTGAAAATAATAGAATACCTTTGTTCTAATCTACCTAATCATACATGGTTAGGTTCCTTTGTTAGTGTCTATTATTCTTAGGCTGTAGGGGTCGCCTATAGCTAAGAATGAATACGAATCCTATAGAATGAGAGCTGAAAACTCGGATCTAGCTATCGGATCAACCACTAACCCGCTTCTTGGCTGGCTCCCACTCCTCCTCAAGGCGTCCATCTTTGCTTGGTTCTCGAGGCTGGCGTCTTGGATCGAAACAACCGAGAATTCGGTTCCTCTGCTCTTGTTGGTGAAAGGCGGGCCCAATGCTGCTCCAATCCGACCTATAGGGGCTGGAAACCGAAAGGGTTTCCCTTTTAGGGTTTATGTCCCTTTATCCCCACGAATTTAGGGCTGGTCCCTTTTGGTCAATGGGCCATTGCCACATGGCAAAAAGATATTATATTCACATGTGGCCTTAACATGTGCAATATAATGGTTCACAGGGTTGTACCCTAGGGTACTACCCCTTTATGGTCGCTGTGTACATGTCGTCTGAGTCGACATGTACTAGTGACGTGTCAGTATAATATACGTATTCATACCGTATATTATTCTGGAACGTCACATTCTCCCCACCTTGGATTGATGATGTCCGCAGCATCACGAGTCTCCCCACCTTGGAAAAAGACCTGCACAAAGAATCTTGGATTGTACATGTAATTAACACAATTATTATAAGATAATACTAAAAAGTTATAATTGCAATGTTTACAATCACCACGTGGTAAGGCATTTAATTTATGCCCTACTTCAACATCAATTATAGTATCAAGATTAATCATGACAAAATTGTTTTTAAGGTTCTCGTTCCTCTTGTAGCATTTATTCACTACATATGCTACAAGTTCTTGTAGTGCAACCTCCCGCCGGTTCGTCGTTCTATTGGCCTGCAGGTTCAACACTACATTAGTACATGATTACTTATTATAAGGGTTGGTTGTTAGGGAACCACCCATTAACACAATTAGATGAATGCAAGGCATATCTCCCGGCGTAGGAAGATTATGCTTCTCCCATCATGGCCGTGGAGACAGCGCCCTATCGTGCCTAGGATGACACTCATGCCTACACCTTTAGTTACTTTTTGCGTGAAGGCTGGTGTCCTCCCCGTAATTAGGCGTGAAGGATCCTTCCCATGATAAGCATTGACTAGAGGTGCTTCCCTATCATGCATCTGAATGACCTCTTTTCTCTCAAGCTGACTACTTCCGTGGCATCGGAAGTAGACTCCTATGTTACCTCACTCACCCATCGGTTCGGAGTCGACCACTTCGGTGACGAGCTGACCCTTGCATTGCTCCATGAATTGTGGGTACTGCTTCTCAAGATCTGATTGTAGTACCCACGTGGCGGTCCTCCAGCGGTAAGTGCGTCCATTTCACAAGGTACTGGAGAAATTGAGATCTTCTCGTCTTCTTATAGGATCGGTCGAGAAGAACCTCAGGAACAATCTCAAGCTGATCGTCCATTAATTCCAGTAAACTCGGTGCGTACTTCCTCTGGATTAGGAGTGTGTTTCTTTAGGAGACTTACGTGAAAGACTCTATGGATCTTCAGGTGTGCTGGTAAGTCTAATTTGTAGGCTTGGTTGCCCACTCTTTTGACAATTTTGAATGGACCAGCCCACCTTAGAGCAAGCTTCTTGCAATTGTCGATCTTGAGCTTTGCTTGTTTGACTTTTATCTTCAGCCAAACATTGTCCCCTACTTTGAACTCCCTTCTTTTAAGGTCTTCGATCAGCTATGCTCTTTTGCCGGCTTCTTGCTGCTAAGAGGTATCCTCACACTTCCTCAACCAATTGTTGCATCTCGGCTAACATCTGTTGGGATACTTCTACCTTGGACACAGGGTTGTGCCAAGTGTCTGGTGTCAAGCACTGATAGCCGTAGTTGATCATAAACGGTGACATTTGGGATGACTCCTGCTTGGTGCTATTGTATGCAAACTCAACCAAGTAGATGAAGTCATCCCACTTTGATTGCTTGTTCCAGACATAATTCCGCAACATATCTTCAAGTATTCGATTGGTGCGCTCCGTCTGCCCATCAGTCTGAGGGTGATAAGCCGAGCTCATCGATAATTTCGTTCCGATGGTGCTGAAGAGATCCTGCCAGAATGCACTCATGAACTTCGAATCCCGATCAGAGATTATTTCTCTTGGCATCCCATGGAGTCTAAAAATCTCCTTTGTGAATAACACAACTGTGTCCAAAGCCGTGTCGGTGCTCCTACAAGGCACAAAGTGCGCCATTTTCGACAATGTCGACTACGACCATTAAGGTGTCTTTGCCCCTTATGGTTCTAGGGAGCCCTGTAATGAAGTCCATACTAATTATCTCCCACTTGGAGTTTGGTACTGGCAATGGCTCTAATGCCCCTGGAATTCGTAATTGCTCTGCTTTGGTCTGCTGACATAGCTGACACTCGCGTATATACCTTGCTGCCTGGCCAATAGTAACTACTCCTTATCTTGAAGTAGGTTTTCGTAAAACCTGCGTGGCCGGCTATTGGGCTGTTGTGGGTGTCGTGGAGAATCAACCTTCTGACTCCAGATGATTCTGGCACACACAACTTATTCTTATGGTACAAGAGATTTCCCTCCTTCTTAAAATGTTTGAAGGTTTCTCTCTCCTTGTCTGTTCTTGCCTCCTTAGAAAGGCTTGCCCATACTTCCTGAAAGTCCTTGTCCGTTGGCAACGTTTCTTCTATTTTCTTGCCAAACTCACTGGTGAGTGTTGATATGGCATTGCAATGCACTCTTGTTGTTAAGGGATGTCTTGACAGAGCATCTGCAACCACATTGAGTTTCCCTGGCTTGTAAACAATCTCGAAGTCGTACTCTTCCAGGAATTCCATCCATCTTCTTTGCCTCAAATTCAACAATGGTTGCGTGAAGATATGTATTGTAGACTCTGATGATCAGTATCTAATTGGAACTTCCTTCCCAATAGATAGTGTCTCCAGATCTTTAAAGCTCTTACCACTGCCAATAGCTCCTGATCATGTGTCGGGTAGCGAGTCTCGGCGTCGTTCATCTTCCGTGAATCGTATGCTACGACTCTTTCTTCTTGCATTAAGACTGCTCCCGTCGCAATCTTGCTAGAATCAGTTGCAACTAGCTTGTCCTTCTCTGGATCTGGCAACGTTAAGACGGGGGCGGTTGTTAAGGCTTCCTTCAACTTCTCAAATCCTGCTTGAGCCTTCTTTTGCCAATGTGCCACCCAGTCTTTTATCTTTTCTGCCTTGGTGAGGTCCGTCAAAGGTGCTGCTATCTTAGCAAAGTTCTTGACAAACTTTCTATAATATCCTGCTAAGCCCAAAAAGCTTCTCACCTCGTGTATGTTCTTTGGTCTTTGGCCATTCAATCAACGCTTGGATCTTTGCGGGATCGGTGGAGATGCCGTCTGCTGATATGATATGCCCCAAATATTCCACTCTTTCAGTGGCGAAATGACATTTCGACAACTTTGCATAAAGCTGATGTCTCCTCAGTTTCTCAAGTACCCTCCTCAAATGCTGAATATGCTCCTCTAGGGACTTGCTATACACCAAAATGTCATCGAAGAACACGATAACAAATGTGTCGAGGAATTCCCGAAAGATATCGTTCATGAGTCTCATGAACGTTGCTGGGGCATTAGATAAGCCGAATGGCATCACTGTGAATTCATAGTGGCCATACCTTGTCCGGAACGCCGTTTTGTGGATATCTTCCTCCTTGATTCTGATTTGATGATAGCCGGAACTTTAGTCTATTTTGGAGAAGACCTTGGCACCTTGTAGCTGATCCATCAGATCATCCGCTCTGGGTAAGGCATACTTGTTCTTGATGGTGTGTTTGTTTAATTGACGGTAGTCAATACACATCCTCAAGCTTCCATCCTTCTTCTTGACGAATAAGATGGGGGCTCCGAACGGAGAGACACTAGGCCTTATGAACCCTAGGTCTAATAGCTCTTGCAATTGCTTCTTCAATTCCGATAGTTCGTGAGCTGTCATTCTATATGGTGCCTTACTTGTGGGCTTGGTGCCTGGTTCGAGTGCGATTTCGCACTCCACTCCTCTATATGGCGGAAGCTCCTTGATTTCATCGGGGAACAAGTCATAGAACTCCTTTATTAGCTTGGCTACCTGCTTGGGTAGCTTGCTTACTGATTTATCTTCTTTATCCTCTGGCGCTTCTTCTTCGGCAAGTTCTAATTTGAAGATGTATGCAACTTGCTGCCTTTTCATGCATATAAGTAACTTCTTACTCGACATGCATTGCATTATAGGTGTTACTTCCTTACCTGTGATCTCTATGATTTTCCCGTTGGGCGCCGTTAGCTTCAGCTTTCGCTCCCCACAATCTATTTGGGCTTTTGCCGGGTGGAGGTATTCCATACCTATGATGAGGTCATATTTTCCGATGTTCATGATCTCGCCCCCCCATTTCAATATTGATGCCGATAAGTCTATATTGAAATTCACCCTCTTGCCGGCCGATTATTGCGATGGCTCAAACACTAACTAACGATCTTGGCACGGGCTTAGACTTCACTGTTTTCAACTTTAGCATTTCGGCCATCCTTGGCGACGCAAAGTTGTGGGAACTGCCACAGTCTATGAGGACTATAAAAGATTTTGCGGCTATCTTACCAATTGTGGATATTACTTGATACTGGCTCTCTGCGCTTTCTGTATCTATGGCGGCAAAGATATGACACTCACCATGGATAAAGTCGCGTCCTTCGTCCTCCTCTTCTTCTGGCGGGGTCTCTCAACCTCCCATCTCTGCAAGTGCTGCATTCATCACGAACGGGCAGTTGTGTGTTCTATGCCCCGGCTGGAAGCACCGGAAACACAACTGCTTTTCTATGCATTCTTGCCGCTTTTCCTTCGGAATGGAGTTGAGGAACTGCTTGACTGTCTTTGAGTAGTTTGAGCCTCCCCCTTGTCCTTTATCTTTAAAGCTGACGTGCTTTTTCTCTGGCTGCTTCCATTGATTTCTCGAGTATGGCATCTTAGCAGGTGACGGACTGGTTGCTCTCGGGCTCTGGCCTCCATGCCCTTTTCCTTTGTCATACCACTGCTTGGGTTCACTATTCTGGGGTCCCGTTCCTTGTAAGCTTATGGCCTTTGCTTCGGCCTCCGATACTGAACGCGGGTTCAGGGCCCTGACTAATTTCCGTAGTTCCTCATTCAGGCCCTCCACATAGCCTTCCACCGCTCTTCTCTCACTGAGTTTTGGCACATAAAGCCTCAACCTCATGAACTCCTCCGTATATTTCTGTACGGCTTTGTTCCCCTGTTGCAACCTGTGGAAGGCTTGCATCTGATGGCACTTGTGTTCTCTGGGCACATAGTGTTGTTTGAAAGCCTTTGCGAACTTTGTGAACCTGCACTTGTCTCTGCTCATTCCATGGGCTTTGGCATAGCCCCTCCACCAAATACGGGCTGCTCCTTTCAGGTTAGCGGTGGCTACTCTGCCCTTATCCTTATCCTTCATGCCGTAAGCATTTCCATATTCGCTCATTTCGTCTAGCCATGCTTCGGCTTCCATCCCTGATCTGTTTTCGCCGGAAAACTGTTCCAGCTTGTGGGTTTTCCAAACATTACTCAAGGCCGAGTCGACCTTCTTCTGGTAGTCGGATTGGCTTGGCTGTCTTATCCTTATTCTTTCTTCCCTTCAGCCGGTTCTTTCTGTTTCTTTCTAAGACTCAGAGCTTGAGTTCGAGCTGTCTGAAGAGCTGGAGCTAGAAGATCTGCGCCGGCTCCTCTTTCTCTCTTTTCCCTTGTGTTGAGAACGGGCCTCTGGGGCTTGCACGTTCTGGTCCTGCCTGTTATTTCCCCTGCCGGCCAACATGGCTTTTATTTCTTGCAGATCTGACCTCATCTGCGAGATTTCTTCCTCTGGCGTGGGTGCGTAGTACTCTTCGAACAGATTCCGAGGCTGGAATTGTCCCGGTGGTGTCTGCTCGCCTTGGGCTTGGAATTCAATTTCAACATTCCTGGCTGTCCTAGCTGCACATATTGCATTGGCACCATTTATCGTGAGTTCTTTTGTTAGTTGCATTAAGAGTTTGAATGATATGATTGTTAAGGCAAAGATATCAAAAAGACATTTAAAATGCAATTCAAAAGATCTTATATTTTTATTAATATAATATATAGCCGATATATTAACTTAATACAATAGTCATGATTTCCATTACATTGATTTACTGATGGGGTGGGTGATCCTCAAGGAATTTCTTCACTTGGGCTGTACCCACTGTACGTCCCAAGTTCGATGATCCCCCTCAGATAGCTAAGGCTAGCTCTTCGACCTGTCTATCGGAGGTATGAGCTGCTGTTACTGCCAACCGACCTTGTCGAAGGTGGGGTACCGCGAAGTAAAAAATGCTCAAGGCCATTCTCCTCTTCACCAAAATTACATGGTCGACTTTTTCTGATAGCCGTGCGTGCATCCAAAACCCGATAGTGCTATCAGCATCTGGACGGCTTCCTCTCCATGTGGGCTGAAAAGCTTATGAAATACTATTATTCTACCGTCTGTTAGGAGCGGAAGATAGTATTTAAGTGCTGCTCCGGGTATTCCTCCCCGTGCTCCTGAGGTAGACCTGTGCCTTGATGCATACTGATCGACCGGTACTTGAACTAATTCTTCGTAATCATGGAAGAGCGTTCGTACACTTGTTAAGTTCGTGGCTCTCCCTAGGAACGCTGGTAATGGTCCTTGTGAAGAAGATTCTGGTTGAAGTGCTCTTGTTGTCTTCCCCCTTATTCCCATCTGCTCTTGGAGTGCCACAAACTCCTCCTCTGTAGGGAGTTGTTCTTCCGTCATCATATAGTGCTATAGGCTTCGATGTCTGACATGTTGTGTCCTGTGTATGTGGCTGCTTCCCTCACTTGAACTGGAAAGTCATCTGTTTCTTGGTCGATGAAGTCCTCTAAGTCGGGCTGCTGCCGTAGAAGGTGAAGGAGTTCGTCAATGCGATAGCCTCTTCCCTGCATTCGGGAAGGTTTTTAATATCGTTTAGGAACAAATATTCCTGCCCTTCGACTATGATCGGTGCTAGACTTGTTATTCCCAGCCCGATTGGTTGTGCTATCCTCGGTGTGCTCCTGTCAGCTTCGAAACGGCTAACGTCTTGTTCTGCTTCTCGGCGTTCTTCTTCTGGGTCCACTTCCATTTCTTCTTCGCTTTCCCCTTCTGAGTCCTCACTTCCTTCGGATGATTCTGCTATGGACTCTTCGTACTCAAGCAGTAGTTGTTCGTCTGCTGCTGCGTCCAAGGGTGTGACCTCTAGTGGCTGGATTGATGGTTCACCTACCACGGTTTGGGCCCTATAGAATAAATATAGTGCTAAGGCTGTGTTGTAGGAGAAGAATCTCTTTCTGTTACTACTCAGGGTCATGTAGTTGGGTAGGCGCTCGGTTCTATTCTGCAGCAGTTTCGCAATGTTGGGTATGTGACTAAGTGTTGTTTGCAATACAGTCTTTGGTACAAAGTACCCTATGCATGGGGGTATTTCTTGCAAGCTAGGAGCTACTTTCTCTTGGAATTCTTGCAGAACTTGTTGGTAGAACGGGTTTGAGTTCAGGGTTGCCGACAAGTCAAATTCTTTCTGGAAAACTTGGAATACTAGGTTAACATCTACCTCAGCAATGTGGGGAGAGGCGCTGTACCAGCTGATGAAGGATGAGGTAGCCATGAGGAGGAGCGTGCTGCCGATATCAAACGGAACTGTAAGCACTTAAGGAGGCTGGAAGATCGCCTTGGGCGCAGGAGCAACTTTGTAGGTGTGGTTTAGAGGTTATGATGGTATATTATAGGGATCTTGTACCCTAAAATTTTTAGGGTTTCTAAAACTTTTGGCATTTTGAGATGAAGTTTGATGTTTCTAGGTTAATTTGGAGCTAGAAATGGATTGTATACAACTTTAGGGTTCTAATGCAACAAATTTTGACCGAATTGGATATGTCTAGCACAAGTTATGGACCTTGAAAGGTCGGACCCCTCTAAGCGTGCACGAGGAGGGTGTTAGGTTGGGATCTAAGTGGCCTCTGGCGCACCCTTGGAGGTGTTGGTTTATCTATGCCTAATGGATGCCAAGAACAAGTTCAAAGACGTGAATTCCTACTTATTTTCTTCTTAAATGCAAGTTTCTTTGCTTATTTACTTCATTTGGAGTAGGTAAGTGGCTGATCTAGGGCCCAGTTGGCTGGACCCCTCTAAGCGTGCGCGAGGAGGGTGTTAGGTCCAGACCTAACTATGCCCTGGCGCACCCTTAGAGGTGTTGCCCCTTTCTGTTCCAAACTTTTCCAATTTACACATATTAACATGCATTTCCCGCTAATTTCAGCATTTTAAGTAAGATTCTACCATTTCTTTTACACTTTGAGTAAGTTTTGAGCAAATTCCGAAGTCGCTTTTAGGGGACCCCTCTAAGCGTGCGCGAGGAGGGTGTTAGGTCATGACCTAACTATGCCCGGGCGCACCCTTAGAGGTGTTGCTCCATGAATGACTTTTACTTAATGTTTTTCTGTGTTTTAGCATACAAATCTAGCTAATTCGAGCTTTTTTTAAATGGGATATTATCTTTTGTTTTACGATTTGGGGCTCCTAAGGCCGAGTTCTAGGGTTCATATGGGGTGACCCCTCTAAGCGTGCGCGAGAGACCAGTTAGGTCTAGACCCAACATGCTCCTGGCGCATCCTTGGAGGTGCCGGCCAAAAAGTGACTAAAATTTACTAGGCTTTCTTAGGAGGCTTTTCTTCTATCTATTTCATCTTAATTATGTTCTCTAATTATTCTAATTCTAGATAATTACTAACTCTAGTCCTGGGAAAAAAAAATTCCACTATTCGAGGTTTGTGCTTGGGCTTTTATCTCCAAGACTGAATGTCTAGATTGGTTAGTTCCTATAGGAATACGGTCAGTGCTCGATCTTGGTCTGCCAAGATCAAGGCTCTGATACCATTGTGACGGCCCCAGCTCATATACGATGCCCCGATCGTATACAAACTAGAGATCATCCCTCAAACCAGCACCTGCTTGCTGACTTGAGGCCGTCCACCTAACATCGGGCTCTTGATGGTGGTCAAGAACTCGACGGGGAAGAATGGACGTGTCATTCATCCCGTCTCCCTCGGGATCGATCTAACTGCGGAAGCGTAAACACACATGAGCACATGACATCAATCAATAATAACATACCCACCTCGAAGGGTGGTCCACCATATCACAGTAGCTGCAATAACACATCAGTACATCAACATAACATGGGGAAATCCTACCCAGGCTCAGACTCATGGGGAAAGACTGACGGCTTGGATCTCCAGATAGCAATGCAGACAGAATTCATGGCAAATGGATTTGGCTAGCATAGGAACATGGTCGTTGGGTAGTCCACTCCATCCGCCCTCTCACCGCATACTTTGCGAGATAGGTGAAAAGTATTGGAGCCTGACCGTAACTGCTTGGGGTTCATAGCCAAAGGGGCTACCTACCGAGTTGCATCTCCCCAGCTCCCGATAAGGCAGGAGGAGATCACTCTCCTCCAGAAGGTTCATGCCAATCACAGACGAGCTAGAGAGCCACTGCTCGTATACGACTTGAACCCCTAGAAGGTGACGCATCATCCAAGAGGTGTCGAGCCCATACCCTGCCCTCATGCAGTGCCAGGGTATTAGGCCTAGCCCACAATGTTCCCGGCGGGCCGCTTCACGCGGAGGGATCAAGCGTGACCGGACAAGCCCTTCCTTGTCGGCCGGTCTCGCTCCCACCCACCCCGGGCGGGCTCTTATGCCTGGCATTATGGTGGGAATTAATGGGCTAAACTAGGATCATACAACTATTTGGGCTCTGGGTCTCTACCCCCCTTCCCAATACACAAGAGTGGCGCATAGAATGTCAACATATCATCACAATAGAACTGAAAGTAATAGAATACCTCTGTTCTAATCTACCTAATCATACATGGTTAGGTTCCTTTGTTAGTGTCTATTATTCTTAGGCTGTAGGGGTTGCCTATAGCTAAGAATGAATACGAATCCTATAGAATGAGAGCTGAAAACTCGGATCTAACTATCGGATCAACCACTAACCCGCTTCTTGGCTGGCTCCCACTCCTCTGAAGGCATCCATGCTGCTGGTTCTCGAGACTGCTGGTCTTGGATCGAAGCAACCCAAAATTCGGTTCCTCTCTTTCTTTTGTTCAGGCGAAAGGGCGTCCAATGCTGCTCCAATCTGACCTATAGGGGCTGGAAACCGAAAGGGTTTCCCTTTTAGAGTTTATGCCCCTTTATCTCCACGCATTTAGGGCTGGTCCCTTTTTGGTCAATGGGTCATTGCCACGTGGCAAAAAGGGATTATATTCACATGTTGCTTTAACATGTACAATATAATGGTTCACACGGTCGTACCCTAGGGTACTACCCTTTACGGTCGCCGTGTACATGTCGTCTGAGTCGACATGTACTAGTGACGTGTCAGTATAATATACATATTCATACCGTATATTATTCTGGAACGTCACAATTATCCTCCTCGTCTTCCTCCCCCTCTTCCTCCTCCACGACCTTCTCGTCCTCGCGTGGGCGAGGTTCTTTGATAGTTACGGTCCCCCGTGGCCTGTCCCTCCGTGCCTTCTTCCTCCTCTCCTTCTCCTTCTGCTCCCTCTCCCTTTTCTTCCTGGCCACTGTCTCTTCGGGCCACTCTGTTACTTTCTCCTTCCCCTTCTTCTTTTTACTTGAAGAAGGGGCTGCCTGCTGGTCCTGCTTGGGCGGCTGCTGCTGCTGGGTCTGCTGCTGCTGCTCTTCCTGGTCTCCCTCCTCCTGGTGCTCCTCCTCCCCCTCGGATAGAGGGCCAAGGTGACGGGTTTCGTCGGTTCGCTGAGTCCCTACCGACGAAGAGCTACTCTGCGGCTCCTCCTGCGAGGCGTGGAAAGTCTCATCGGTTGAAGAGGACGACTCCTCGCCTTCCTTCGGCCGAAGGTGCTCGGGGATCTGCTTCCCATGTCCACCAGCTGCTGCTGCTGCCATCGATAGAGAGCTCCTTGGACCAACCTTTCTATAGGTTTGTTTGGTCCTTACCATGTCTTACGGTTTGGGAAACTGATGACGTAAGGATGATCAAGAGAGAGAAGGTGTGTAGGCAAGGTTGGAGGGAAATGAGGTGGCAAAAAGATATTTAAAAAAGGAAGATGCTATAGGGAATATTCCCCTACCATTAATAGGTCTAATAATTAGCCCTTCTTATTAATTACTCCCATATACTTAATTACTAGTATACACTTAATTATTAATATATATACTTAATACCATATTATATTATAATTTCGAATTTTTCCAATTAATTATGAATTTGCGCCATTTTTCACCCAGGTCTCGGATTGGCATGATTGTTCGACCCATTTTAGGTGAAATCTGATGCTAATGCATAATTTCCACTCCAATTTTACTAGAATGTTAATTGGACTCATTCTTTTCCTCATCTAACAACTTAGCCTATTCTTACGGACCCACTACCTAGGAGAAAACTTTTTCCCCTATTTTCGAGGTTCCATGGTAGAAATTTTTCATTTCACACCCTATTAGGCCCGTTAGACTACTTTTAAGGACATGGTCAGTGCTAGTTCCTGGTCAACCAAGAACATCGCTCGGATACCATTGTGACGCTCCCTGCTAAATATACAGCGCCCGGCCGTACACTCCGCAGGAAATCCCCCATCCGGTCCTCGACCGCACGGGCCCTCCGTCTATCCCGCACTCTGAGATGACTCTAGTGCGGGAAGGGGACACGAAGGTGTCTTGCGTGCCCTTCCCCTATGGGCTCCTATCACGACGGAAGCATAAACAACGTCAGAACTAGCAATAACAATACATCATACTACCTCGAAGGGTAGCCCATCCACATATCCACAACTACCAAGAAGATAATCATATACCATAAAACATGAGAGCTCCTACCCATGGCTCCGACTCATAAGGAGGATGACTGACCGGCTAGGCCTCAAGATAGAGCAGACCGAGTCATAACAATGGCGGGGCTGGCTATAGACAATGGCTAGGGTTGACCACTCCATCCGCCCCTCCTGTGCATACTTTGCAGAATGAGCTAGATCGGGCTCTGGCATGACTCTAGCCTTCCGGATACGCAATTCCATGGCATCACCCATCGGGACTACCCCTGGTTGCATCTCCCCGGTCCGTCGAGGCAGGAAGGGTTGCATCTCCCCTTCCCGGGGTCTAGAGGTTCCACGGGCGGTTAGAGAATCATGCCGACATACGATTCGTACCCCACTTAACCCCCCAAAATAGGAGCCAAGCCGGCACTTGCAACTCCTGAGAGGCAGGGCGACACCATTGCCCCAGGAGGTGTCGGACCCATGCCCGGCCCACACAAAGTGACCGGCCATAAGCCTAGCCCGCTATGGGATCCCCAATAGCCACGCTCAGCATGGATCCCCCATCCGTATTGCCTCTAGCCCCGTTGTGTAGTGCTGAGTCACATCATAGCCCCAATAGCCCGGTGGGCTCTTATGCACAGGCCACATATAATGGGAACTAAGGGATCTAAACTAGGAGCATACTACATATGGTCCTAGGTCTCTACCCCCCTTCCCAATACAAGAGGAGCAAACATGATCAACCAATATCACATAACATCATATCATGAGAATAATCATAAGAACATCTTAACCTAATCATACATATCTAACTTACAGTTAGGGTTCCTTGATTAGGGTTCAAGATGTTGAATAAGGCCTAGGATGGCTCTACTCTAGCTACGAAATGCTAATTCATCTGGAGTGCTAACTTCCAGATGATCTACCATGAGCACTACTCCACATGCCTGCTCCAGAAGCACTTCCTCCCAAGCCTGGCATCTCCATGGTCTTCGAATTGGTCGAAGCTGCACTTGCTCCAAGATCGAATCCACAGTCCGGGGGCTGCTGCACTAGCCTATGCCACAGCAAACGGTGCTCGAAACGGAGTTTCGAGTGCGTAGATGAGTCTCAGGGTTTGTGCTAATATAAGATAGGGTCCACATGGGATGCCACGTGGCACCAATGGGGTGGGGCCGTGTGGCGGTTGCCCAATGGGATAAGGCCATGTGGAAATAGGCCTTATCCTAAGGTTATCTAAGTTAAGCATTTAACTTAGATGTGCACCCATTGCCACTTCCTAAGGTATACAAGGCTACATGGGTAGACTTATATAGTGACGGGTCCAGGAATATGCGTATTTATGGCATATATTCCCCTGGAATGTCACAGTTTGCAAATTGCATACATGATCATAGAGACTGAAACCCTTTTAATTGAAACATTTTTTCATCATCCCTTATATCAACTCCCCAAATTTGTAAAGCATGTCAAATAAAACATCGTGAACGTGACAATGAGCTTATACGAGCATCATCAAAAGCACATTTGATAGCATTGTTTTTCTGGTGATGCAGAGAAGGTTTTTACTGGAAAGATATGTTGCATTGTAAACCAAAATATCAGAGGGTTAGCAGGTGTCTCATGAACAGCATACTGTCCCTCTACCCCTTTGTTCCTTATGGTGCTTTGGCTTTTCTCTACATAAGAATGCACTACAACAAAAGATGGTTGCATTCCCTCCTACCTGACGGAGACATGGTCATGTTCTATAATGCTTCCAGACTATAGACATGGCCAGTTCGTTTACAGAAAGAAGAATTCTTCCAGGCTATTTTGATCTAGCATGATACACCTATTCTAGTATCAATTCAGTATCATCAAATGGACCAACAAATATCTTATCCTGGAGTCCAATCATCAATAGACCAAGCCCTTGACTGTCAAAATGGAGTCATTACTGCTCTCCAACTGCACAAGCTAAGGCATATATATATCTTTTTGCGTGGTAATCCTTCCTGATTATTACAGATATTTTGATTCTTCTCATTTGAGATACCTTCGTGAGGCTGAAGAACATTTCGAAGAAGTCAGTGCTCTGCCGGGTCCTGTATTTACTGTTGGAATATCTGTTGGTGGAGCTGTTTCTTTATCTCTTGCTGTTGCTCATCCAGATAAAATATCAAAAGCAGTGGCTTATGCCCCATTCGTAAAGGTTTACTCTGCCCTTATGCAACATATATATGACTACTTTTCTAGATAATTGTGTATGAATGTATTGATGTTTTCTCCTTTGCAGGGAATAAGGGTCATTATACACACTAACCGTTATGTTAGGTTAAATTGCTAACATAACGGGATGCCCTTTATGTTAGGGTAACATAACATAAAGGTTTCACTTCGCATTCGCCGTTAGATTAAAATTTAACATAACAAAAACCGTTAAATCTTGCTTCACACTGATGGTCACGCCGTTAGGTTAAAAATTAACATAACGAAAACTAATAAATATTACTTCACACTGATTGTCACGCCGTTATATTAAGAGTTAACATAACAAAAACTGTTAAATATTGCTTCACACTGACTGTCACGCCGTTAAGTTAAAAATTGAATTGCAAATGGAGCTTAAGGGATGGGGTCCCCCTACCCTTAAATTTGAAGGGAAAAATTATGGCCCGTTAAGTCCTCCGTTAAAATTTAACCTAACGGAATACAGTGTGAACCCCAGTTATCTTGCACCGTTACCTTAATTGTGCCGTTATTTTTTAACCCCATAATCTTAACGGAATTTTTTAACGGAAGCCAATGTGAAGCACAGTTAAGTTAATTTTTTTAACCTAATGGCACTTTAACGACCAGTGTGAAGCGGCCCTAATAAATGAAGCTATGCGTCAATTTATCCTTCTAACAGACCCATTGAATTTGAAAAAGACAGGATGGGATCCTGCACTGCAGTTCACCCTGGCATGTATTGATGTAATTGATGTATTTGGAAGTCGACTTAGACAGCAATCTTCACTGGAGATATTGTCAAGGATTCCCACTTTTACAATGTTTACGGAGGATGAAGATGCAGTTGATGTTGCAGCTAGCCAAGAATTTCTTGCAAACTTAGTTGCACTTTCAAGTGTCTATTCATTCTCCATGGAACTTAGTGTCAGATTGCAGGTTTCTATTGATTCTTTTCTAGCATTAACACTGATGTTTCTGATTGATTTTACTTAATCATTCACTAGGATTCTGTTAATATCTGGCAAATGATAGACATGCTTCAAGTAAGAACATGACGAACAGAGAAAGGATGAAGAAGACGGGCACTTAAAATGCGAGAAAGCAAATTGATATTACATGATCTGGGCGTCCTAGTCTTATGACCACTAATTCCGCTACCTTAAATTAGCTTCTAGCATTACTACTTTATTAACTTAAACTTCTAATTTAATGCTAGCTTGACAGTTACATACCGTATATGGTCAGCCTTAAAAGTGTCAAAGTAGGTGCCTGCCTTTATAAAATGGAAGCCACATTTCTTAGTAGATGATGCAGTTCTTTGTTTCATGCACATTTATGCCCAAGCCACCTTCCTTCTTGTCCCAAAGGAAGCTCTTTCTTTTGTGTATGCTTGGCAAGCTGCAACACAACTTGTTGGGAGAGTCCTTGAATTAACTTGACAATTATTTAATTGTTTGTGCAGCATCTTTGAGCCAAGGCACATGATCACCTTCCTTACCACTAATTCCTGCTTCATTTCACCACTGATAGCTTGAAAATGAAATACCAGCACATGAAGTCAAAAGACTGGCAAATGTTATCTTATCTGGCTTTACATCTTCTGATTGCATCTGAACAAGAATGCCAAAGGCCTCCTTTCCATCTCCATGTTGTGCATATCCTGCAAGCATTGTATTCCATGACACAACACGGTATCCAATACAGATAATGCATCAAACACTTCACGTGCAGCTTCTATCCTACCACATTTAACGTACACTCTAACGAGAGAGCTTCCAACAAAACCATCATAGTCACAACCGGTCTTCAATATGAAAGCATGAACAAGCTTCCCAATTTCTGAAGTTGAGGTGCTAGCACAAGAACATAAAATGTTAATAAAGATGATTGTATCTGGCGTCACATGCTTTGCTCTCATTTGGTCAAGTAACTTTCAGCCACCATTTATAAGCTGAGCAGACCCTGCTATAACTGTACTCCAGAAGCCAGCATCTCGCTCAGGCAACCAGTCAAACACTTGTTGCATGTCCTCTATACTCCCACATTTCATATACATATCCATCGCAGCATTCCAGACCACCATATTAGTTGAAGATAACATTCTCAAAACCTCCAGTTTGAGGATCTTCAAAACCTTGGATCCGAGCAACAAAGACCAACAAAGAATGAATGCTAGGTGACTAATGCCTAGTCCATCAAGAGCACACATGGTTGAAAGGAGTAGGCTTGGTCTTCTGGCATAGAACATGTGTATCTTCAAGCATTTTCCTTCCCTCATTCTCACTTCGATCTGCAGAAAGCAAGAACAAATTGCAACCAAGTGTGTCAGATGCAACATTCTCAGATGAGCAAAAACCAGATAAGACGCACAAAATTTAGGGTGTTACGGTTGTACCTGCTCCAACCATTCCTCTATAAGAAAAAAAACCAGCAGACTTGTCAAGCTTAGAAGAATAGCTCCTGCAATTTGCTTGCATTTAACATTTAAACTTGTTACGGCATTCTTATATTGGGCAGAGTTTGAGGAAGAAAATCCAATCCCCTCTTTGTCTTACCAATGCTCTCTGAATTTCGTTCTCCAAATATGCAAGAGCAATGCAATATGGGCAGTTTATGCCTTCGACATACTATAGAATGAGAAGGTATTTTAAGAATCCGTTCAATTCAACTATGTAAATGCCTGGATTATTTCGTATTGGATCATTACCAGAGAAATTGATCCGCTCCAACATCATCGTTTCCAGCTTATACCAGGTCGGTTCTTAACTAAGCAGGTCGGTTCTTAACTAAGCATCTTCGAACCAAGATATGTTCTTATTCTTCATCGGATTGAAGCACTGATCCCTGTCTTGCCAGTTACCCAGTTGGCTTCAAGAAATGAGACGTGGAGTTCTTTACCAGCTGACCGAGAGTTTAGAGGAAATAGGAGGTTTGGAGCAGTCACCAGCATATCCTAAGGATATTCTAGCATATACCTAGGATATGCCAAAAACCCACATAAACAAGGGTTTGCCCCCCTAGGGACAACCCAAAAAACGAGCATTTTTTGCTTTGCGGCCTTTTTATAGAGAGAGAGAGAGAGAGAGAGAGAGAGAGAGAGAGAGAGAGAGAGGGGGGGAGAGATGAAATGAAATGTTTATTACGCCTTGTTGAGACCTATCCAGGTCTATAAGACGGATACATTTATAAAGAATGTATTACTTATATCATGTTTCATTCTCGTATTCCTCCCCATTATACTCCTCTACATTAGTTTCACTATCACTATTCTGCATCTCGTCTTCTCCCTCTTCATTATCCGAACCAATGATTGTGTTGTCAACGTGACATCTTGCCTTTCAAACATAGTTCTCTTTTTTTCAATACCTCCTGTATGTAGAGACTTACATGCTTCACATGAAGTTCAAACAACTCAATTAGGGATGTAACCTGTATTTTGTGTCAGAGAGAGAGAGAGAGAGAGAGAGAGAGAGAGAGAGAGAGAGAGAGAGAGAGAGAGAGAGAGAGAGAGAGAGAGAGAGAGAGAGAGAGAGAGAGAGAGAGAGAGAGAGAGAGAGAGAGAGAGAGAGAGAGAGAGAGAGAGGGGATGAAATTAGAGAGAGAGAGAGGGGGGGATGAAATTGTATTTATTAGGTTTGTGAGACCGCCAGGTCTGTAAGACATCCAATAAGTACATCAACTATACAACCATTCATCTAATGCATCCTCAATGGAAATGCATTAGTCCCTCCCTTTAATTCACTCAAATCAACTATAATCAATACCTTGTAATGGGCCCATGGTAGACCGCTCGAGTATTCGATCCTTGAATGTGCCTGTGGGGCGTTCCCGACACATCGGCATAAATGGGTAGAAGCGACTACTCATAAACGTCTAGACGGTTTTGCCCAGTTGGTTAAGGGCATGTCGGTTAGGAACGTCACATTTTTTCTCTCTACAATCCATTATATCCTCTACATATCGTTGCATAGTTATGCCCGAAAGGTCAAATAACTCATAAGTATGTACGCACGAATCTGATGCTCTCTCTGATACTTATATACACGGGGCAATGCAATAGAACATGTATTTCATCTTCAAGCTTGGAACTTCCACAGAGCTGACAGAGGCGTAACTCATGTGGGATATTATTCCACCTGCCAACCTCAACCCAAGTCTATATGAGCTCAACCTAATCCTAGTAGTAATGATTGTACTAGCCCATTGTATGGGTCCCATGATCTATTGGTCTCCGTGGACGTTAAAAAATTTATTCTATTCTATTCCTAATTCTGCAAATAGCATGTCTATGTCTGGTGTTTATGTGTTCCTCCAGATACTTATCTGTCTGCATACTAGGATTGATCTGATTTCTATAAAATTCTTTCTTCACTCCACCATCCCTCCAGTTGCATCAAAAAAAGCTTCCTGACGCCCACTTTCTTATGTCATCTTTATTTGTTAGCAAATCCTGCATGTGCATCCCCCATTTGGCCATCCATAAATCCACTCTGAAAACCAACCTTTAGCACGAGTTTCTGCATGCATCTAAAGAGGGTTTGCTAGCTATAAAGAGGCTCGGGGGAGAGCTCATAGGGCATTCAGTATCTGTGCTGAGCTCGTGGTTGGGTGGCGAGTATAGCTAGCACGTGATTTGTGCGTTTCAGTTTCCTCCAAAGCCACCCTGGTCAAATTGTTACTCAGCATGGTATATAAAATTTACACAAGGCCTCTGTTTCAAGTGTTAAAATTCTAGACTCAATTATCATCATATTGTATGGCGTTTGCACCTTGACCCCTAGCTCTGTTTTAAGAAACCTTTTTTATACTTTTTCTACCCTTTTCCATGTATCAGAAGCTAACCCAGATCCCCAAATTTCACAACCGTATAGTATAACAGATCTTACTAATATATTATATAGCATATTTTCTCATGCTGAAATTCCAAATTTTGGCCCTCACACAATGGCGCTGCATTGCATATAAAGCTTTAAGTCCTGCATTAAGTTTCTGGTCTACCGCCTGGTTCCAATTGAGGCTTTTATCTACCACTTAACATGATCGACTTTGGATGCTCCAAAGACTACAACTTTTGTTTTAGATCCTTCTAGAGGTTCTACATAAAGGGTGCCCCCAAAATGCTATGTGAAAGCAAAATCACATCATCCGCATATTGGAAAAGCAAAACCACATACCTAGATAGCGGTGTGCCATCCCACCATGTAGTTCAATCCAGTTTTCAAGCTGGTCTATGCAAATTCCAAACATCGTGGATGAGAGGGGGCACCCCTGCTTCACTTCCATGTTGCTTTCTACTTTTTGCTTCCCTACTGCACGTCTTAACTCTTGGTGTACATTTAACTCAACCAACCGATTCCATAAATGTTCCATGTTTATCGTATCAAAGGCTTTGCTAAAATCTACAAACACAGCACACAATGGTTTCTTTTTCCCAATAACCGAGTCTACCATAGCACGCACTACCAATAAATGATCAATGGTGGATTTCTTAGGCCTAAAGCCTGCCTGCCCCATTGCTCTAACATTCATCTCCTCTTCCCATGCATTTTATGTTTTTATTTTTTATTTTTTATTTTTTATTTTTTATTTTTTATTTTTTATTTTTTATTTTTTATTTTTTATTTTTTATTTTTTATTTTTTATTTTTTATTTTTTATTTTTTATTTTTTATTTTTTATTTTTTTTTTTTTATTTTTTATTTTTTATTTTTTTTTTTTTTTTTTTATTTTTTATTTTTTATTTTTTATTTTTTATTTTTTATTTTTTATTTTGGTGAGGGCAAGGTTTTTTTAAATATCTCATATTAGAAGAAATACATCAGGTAAGTATATCCTGGTCGATATACCAAAAAACATAGAATGAGATCCCGAGAGATCAGATCCATCATGTCGAAAAGAAAAAACATGATCCTTATAAAATGGAACCATGTATCATGTAAGGCAACAAAAGGATCTAAAAAAGGATAATAAGAGTCAACATAATATGTTTTTAGACTATTCCAAAACAATAGCATTTCTGTTATGCAGCATTGAGAAGATCTTGAATGGTAAGATCTGCAACTTTTCATTTCCCGAACATGTTCAGCATCATATCCAAATCATCACTAGAATAGTTTGTGAAATCCAGTAAGGGCACTACGTGTGCCTCTCTTTTCTGCTGCCACATATGGAACGTATTCAAGCTTAAGCCCATTATACCTCCAGATTTCCTTCCTCTTTAGCAACCTTTTGATGGCTAAAGTATGTATCATTTCTTCTTCAGTTGGATGAAAAGGTATTCCATCTCTGCTTTGGATAATCTAATATCCTCATCATCCGAATTCTCGGATGTTCCCATCTCCCTAGTTGAGCTCCCAGCTCTAATATGTATCAAAATAACAAGGGGTTCCAGGAGAGTTTAATATGGATGTAAGAATAACAATTCCTGAAACCATAGACTATATATCTCTAAAACAATTGAATAGGTTGCTATAATAAAAAAACACAAATTTAAGATAAAAAATAATCACATTAGCTTACTGGGTACATTGGTTAAAGTAGTCTTATTAGGACATTGAGTTATTTTGATAGAGGTTCGAACTCCCGTATTTCATATTCTAAAATCTTAGGCAAAGCCGTATAGAGGTTCAATATTCCCTCAAAACCTTAGGCGAAATCGTATTTCATATTTCAAAATCATAGGCGACTCCCGTCATAAATGACTATAAGCGAAACGAGAGGTGCCCAGAGGCTCCAACATACGATCTGGGTCGTAGGATCGACGAATCCAACGACTGTGGTAATCCAGGGTGAGTCTCTTCATAGCATCTCACTACAAGAGAAGGGGTTCATTAGTGTCATTAGTTGTGTCAATATTTGGCCTAAAATGGCAACTCGAATTTTTTATATAACTGATGTTATGGGTGAGGCGACCCGATGACACAAATGTGGCAATGAGAAAGCCATAAATAATGCCAGCATGTTTGTCACTTATAACGTTAATGGCAATGTCACCTTTGGTGTCAAATATAATATTATAACTTTTGTCACCTACAATGCCACCTTTAATGTCAAATACATAAAATTACATCAGAAATAGTTAGTTTCAGAACATAAAATTCATGTAAACCTTAGAAGGTTCCTATACTATTCCATTCAGTGTCATATTTTTTCCCCTTAACAATTTTATGAGCTATGGCTGATATCTGAATGAGATCCAAGAATGTTCATTTCAACCATATCAACGAGGGAGTGTGGTGCCCCATCACCACCTCGTTCCTGTGTAACCAAATGGTCCAACAGCTAAGAGTTCGAGTGGTGTTGATTAATTTATTTCCTGCTTCTAAAATACTGAGTAAATTGATCTCATTTGAAGCTCCTTTATTAACTTGTGAGGTCCAACTCCAAAAATCCAGCAGCCATGGGCATGTAAAGATATGGTTAAAATTTTTCACTTCAACATAACTGACAATGACTGGAAACACTTGAATCATATTTGGATCTATTTAAATTAGTGGCTAGACTCTGGTATATTGCTGCACTAATTTTAGAGTCTAGAATAGTCGCAAAAAGTTTAGCATAAAAGCTACCAATCAAAATCATACGACAGTTATGCGAATCTGATTCATCGTCTGCCTTATAAAGTGGAACTACTACTCTTTAAGTTGCCACCTAGCTGGAAATCCTCTCTCATTACTATATTGAACAAGTTTAGTAATGCGTCTGCTACTCCATCACCTATCCACTTGAACATCTTGCTACAAGGCAATTAGCATCAGTAGCCTTGTTGTTGCATAATTCCTGAAGTCCCCCAACTATGCCATATGTGTGATGTTCAAATGTTCATATTCGTGCAGTCCATCGGTAGGCTCGGACCGTTGGATGTCTGTTTCGGACGATCCCAACCATCACTAGACGCAACTCATTTTTTAGTAAGTTTTAGTTAACTCTCAGTTTCAAATACACAATTAACCCACAGGTTGTGAGGTGCATTGTACATGTGTATGGTACACATATATTGGCATATGTATTTGGGGCTCCTCGCCAGCCATTGGACGCCCTGCACGAATATCAGCAAAAACAACTGGGGGGTCGGGGGAGTTTAATTTAATGGTTCAATTTCTTAATATGTTTGATGCCCCTTTCAATAATTCGATGTGCTACAATTTTTACTACATAATCTGTACGAAATGAATATAAATGTTGTATGAAATATGTGTTAACGTTGTATGAAATGTGTACAAAAAAAAAAAAAAAAAAAAAAAAACAAACAAAGATGGCCTAGGGGTGTGCATGGGTCTAATTTTTTTTTTGGCCCTTTTGGGACCTAAGGGTGGTTCTATATAACACGAGCTCCATGCTTAGAAAATGTTGCAATGGAACTGCATAGAAAATGGGTCATGGGGTATGAAATAATATAATACAGTAAAGAACATGGAAAATCGTATGTTGTAGAATACAAGAAGCGTAAATATCTCTAATAGAGCGCACCTTCTTCTTTGATAGGTCGTCTTGTAGCCTCAAATACCTTAGAAATATACCATGGCCTCTCAGGCCATTGAAATATATTTAGAGTCAAAGGCAATCTTGTAGCCAGTAATAAAAATAAAACAAAGATAGATGAATTTTTATGTCCATGTGACAATCATGAATCTTATGCTTACATTACAAATTGACAAACAAATATGTAAATAATAATAAAATGTATGCCAATATATGCATAATAATATTAGTATGTATGTATTCAGAATACAAATTGGAATTACATTTCAAAATATCTTATAAATAAGTTTGTCCATTGGCAGCAAGTTAGCTTATTATAACTTGCAACTTTGATCTCCTGTGGAATAACCCTTGCCCAACACGCAAATCACAAGTATGCAATCATACAACTTGGCAAAACTTACTTCAAAGCTTTCTTTAGGTGGATGCACACGACGAAGAGGATTGCAAATTATGCTTTGAGAGGTATATCTTGCTGTTCTTCTTTGAAGGACTATAATACGGGTGAAAGCATGGTGTAGTGGAACACCCTGGGTGTCCCCCCTGCCCCCCCTAAAAATGTGGTGGGAGATATCAAATTTGTGGTGCGATTTTAAATGTTTGTTTGGCACCTAGTGCGTAACTGCCCGGATTCAATCATTTCTTGAACTGCAACAACCCGATTTTTAAACCACCCGCCCCATTCCAATTTCCACCTAACCGATTCCTAAACCCACCTGCGCCTTTCCTGAAGCACATGGCTATGGCGCTTAATCCGGTTGTGGATCAATCCAGTTCATACTTTGAATCATTTAATTTGGAAGCAAATCTGTCTAAAATCTCAAATCGGATGACAAACTGTTCCAATATACGAAATACAAAAACACACAAATATATACACTCATGCACTGTACCCATAGTGCCTGATCAGCGAGCAGCCAGGCGGGGGCAAAGGTGGGCTCGCAGATCCAGTACCTCCTGAATGTATGACCCTAGGCACGTACTGACGGTGTGTTCATCAGCAAATGTAGGGGCAAGTCCGGCCGTACTAAGGGAACATATCTGGCCCAGATCTGACTGAATCCTGGGCAACTCTGAAAAGTGTGAGACTCATCCTCAATGGCACCCGTTTGGCAAAGACCGGCGAGTCCGTCCGGTGGGGATCCCCAATCCACCCCGCCTTGATGCGAGATGGTGGGCACTGTCTGTGAATGGAGGCAATGAGTCCGCACTTTTTCGGGGCATTGAATCAGAGTAGGCTGCCCCGGCCAACGCGGGTTGATGTGCTCCTTGTAATGGGCGTTTTGACCTGGCCGGCGTCGGGGTCCCGAACCTGCCAAGGAAGCAAGCGTCCGGGTATTCCCGCCAGGCGTCACGATCGACCTCGTGTCCACCGCGACGCACCGTGCTCGCATCGTTCCATCCGGGCGAATCCACCGATCTCTCTTACCCTCCAACAGCCCTGGAAATGCCGGGCCTATTGCCACAAAGCATAAGCCCGTGCGAGCCGAGCATCACCCATATTAACCACTTTTCCGAAGTAGACGATGTGTCTATGAAGGGTTGCCACCGAAGCGGCAAGAATCCATTTCTGCAGCTAGAATCCGATAGGGGTGAAGGGTTTCACCCCAAGTGCGGTGTCAAAATGCCTTACGCGACTGCTCCAGGAGTCATTCCGTAGTCGCCAAAGAGACGACCGGGCCCCAAACCTCGACCTTGTACGTGAAGGGCCGGGCTCGACCAAATACCAAACAGATGTGACCGATGGCCCCAATCATAGAGCTCACTCGGTGGACCGTTGTTCTCGCATGGCATAAAAGCGCTTTCCGGCCTTTGTCACCCATAGCGGATGGGCGCCTCCCAACAGAGCCGAGGAGGGAACTCCACCCCTAGGTACTTTGTAGGTGGGCGTGACCTCCACAGTCGCCCTCGATATGTGAGTGCAGGCGTGGGGTGGCGTGAAGAGGATATGAGAACCACCACGGTCTTGGCCATTCACGCAAGCATATCGTAGCCCGGCAAAATGTGTCTAGGGCATCCGGATGAGACCGCATAGCTTCGGGGTGTGGGCGAGAAGGTCAACATCGTCGCATAAATGATCCGGCGGATGACCTGGGTGCAAAAGTTGTATGCCATCCCCCTATGCTCGATGGCCGGGGCTCTAACCGGTCAATGTAGAGGCCAAAAAGTGTTGGTGAGAGGGGCAGCCCCGCCACCGATACCTACTCTTGGTGAATGCTTGGCCCGTGGTACCGCATCCTACCAAAACAACTCTCATACAGCCAGACATGGCATGGCATTACGCACAGCAACGGCAGCCCCAGCTGACGCAGCCTAGTCTATAGCTTTTCCGGGACAGTGTATGAAGCCTTCGCGAAGTCCACAAAGCGACAATACAAGTCCTGCCGATGGTTTCTACTGTCTTCAATCGCCCGCAGTAAAGATATGGTCAATCATTGAGTGGCGGGGTCTAAAGCCCGCTCGTGAGGGCTCGCACATCTGTACCGCCTCTGTCCGGCCAGTCAATTGCTTGCTCGAGAATGCCGATAACAGTTTGGCAAATCTTTTGAATCGACCATGATCGTCCCAGAATTGGTCGGACGAAAGGTGGGTCGCCCGCCTTGTGAATGGGGGCAACCCGCTTGTGGTCTATTGTCGGGGAAACCTTCTTGCAATGCTCGTTGAACGGGGGTAGTGAGGATCGGCACCGGTGTCGCCTCGCCCATTTGAGTAACTCGGCCCGCATACCATCGAGGTTGCCTTCCCATTAGCCGGCCGTTGCGCCCTCCACAACATCCTCCTCCGAGAACCAATGGGGGCCATCCCGTGGGGGGTATGGGCGTCTGGCGTCCCGGTGGGTCATAGAGCCGCTGCAGCAATCTTGCTCTCCCTCCGCCTCGTGTGGACGTCCCATGTAGGCTGGGCTGGCCTTCGAAGCACTCTGCACCAAAAGGTTCGAGGATGAGTGTCCAGCAGGCCGAACATCTCCCCCTGGTGCCTGGCAAGGTACCGCGCCTAGAGGGAGGATCCACCAGAACGGTTTCTACTAGGCGTCAGATGGTGTTGAAATTATTATCTTCATTTCATAGCACCACTAATGGCTTGGCTGACAGTGATAAGAAAGAGGTTTTACGAGATTGCCTGGAAGATGACACAATGGACAACGTACTTGGTGAAGAGCTGAAAGATTTGCACATTGTGGTCAGCAACCTCAGGGCTTTCATTCAACTTGTGAAGAAGTCTAACAGCAATGACAGTTTAGCAGCCAAGAGTAGTTGCCTTGCTATCGCCGTAAGAGGGCTAATCCTGTCAGTGCTCGGGTTTTGGTAAACTGCTGGGTGTTCATCCTAGGAATCTTACCAAAGCAAAATTGAAGAGGGAAGAGATAGATTGCAAAGGGGGGGAATGGGTTTTGTACAAAAGAGTTAGAAGAGCAGATGCAATTCCCAATTACATCCATAGACACAAAGGCAATTTTGGACTGAAAACAGTAGGGTCTCTCCAAATGCAAAGGATGTCAAGTTCAGAAGATTGGAACGAAATGTAAGACAGGATCATGCCACTCACTATCTGGAAGAATCACAGGTTATTTCATTTCTTCATCTTCACCACATTTTTTATTGTTAATGTGGTATGTGGTATGTGGTTAGTGATTGCTTGTGATATGTGGTTGGTGTGGTTAGTGATTGCTTGTGGTATGTGGTGCCTATTAATGCTGTGATATATGATATGTGGTGCCTAGTGTGGTGAGGCACGTGGTGTAAAATAAATGCTGTAAATATATGCTTTGTGGTGCCTAGTGTGGTGAATACCATAGTGTAAAATACATGCTGTAATATATGCTATGTGGTGCCTAGTGTGGTGAAAAATATGGTGTAAAATAAATGCTGTAAATATATGCTTTGTGGTTCCTAGTGTGGTGAATAACATGGTGTAAAATACATGCTGTAATATATGCTATGTGGTGCCTAGTGTGGTGAAAAATATGGTGTACAATAAATTATGTAATATATGCTTTGTGATGCCTAGTGTGGTGAATAACATGGTGTAAAATAAATGTTGTAATATATGCTATGTGGTGCCTAGTGTGGTGAAAGATATGGTGTACAATAAATTATGTAATATATGCTTTGTGGTGCCTAGTGTGGTGAATAACGAGGTGTAAGATGAATGTCTGTAATATATGCTATGTGGTGCCTAGTGTGGTGAATAACGTGGTGTAAATAAATGCTGTAATATATGCTATGTGGTGCCTAGTGTGGTGGAAAATGTAGTGTACAATAAATCATGTAATATATGCTGATCACCTTGTTATCTTCCTTGCAGTTGCAATTGTTCAGGAAATTCAAGACGGAGCATCCTAGTGTTATGATCAAACAGAAGATGTTTGAAAAGCTGAACCATGGTTTGTTGTAAAATTAAAGGACTTCAATAGTTGCTGCTGTATATACCATGTTAGAATGCAAATGCTAATAGATGGCTTCCATAGTATAAGAACTAAGCACCCAAAAAGTCTTGTAAAATGCACTTGTCAACTTTAATTGCAGTCGGACATATATGGTGAATGCGTGGCGCCCAATACAAAATAAGTAGCACAAGAAGTCTGTGGCAGGGAATTTTATGTGAGAAAACTAGCTTCCAACCTTACCATAAGAAGAATGCATTCTGGGTGAGTGTGAAGAGTGTGGGATTAAGAAGTTTCCTATCTGCCCACATGAAAAATCTAGTGATAGTGGCATGGTGAAGTGGGAATACCTAGACTATGAAAAAACTGAATTCAGAGATGGCAGCAAGAAGTTTAAGCTCGTTCACCAACACAATGAAACTGCAAGTCTTCTACTGGTGAACAAAATGTTGGAGAAGCTTCCAAAATTTCCTTTACACAACTTCAGATATAAGTGGCAGGCAGGCCAGTACAAAGAACTCCTTGATAACTTGCCTGGAGATGCTTACCTATCCGTGGTTGACTTCGCAGAGAATTATACTTGTAAGGAGCAGAATGAAGCTCATGCGCTGGGTCAACAAACAGATAACTATATTTGTTCAAATAACCTATCAGGTTGATCCACGGACAGACACCATTGAGAAGGAAACACACTACTATGTGTTAGATGATAGGGAACATGACACACTTTTTGTTCAACATTGTTTTATGAAATATTTTGAGTACTTAAAGCAGAAAGGCAATGTCCCCAAACAGCACTATGTATTTTCAGATGGTGTTGCATCACAATTCAAAGCATCCAGTCCATTTTATTTTGTTGGAAGGTACAGTTGTGATACAGAGGTCAACATCACGTGGAACTTCTTTGGATCAAACCATGGAAAAGGTGAACATGATGGGAAGGCAGCAGAATTGAAAAGATGGATACGAGGTCTACAGCTTAAACATCTTGACATTAAACTAGATAATGCCCATGATGTGGTGAAAATTGCAGAGCAACAATTTTAATGTGGTACATCTGAGTGGACTGAAAATGGAAGAAAAGTTTGGCGATACTTCTGGGAAATAAAACCTGAGGATATCAACAGGAAAAAGGCTTGGGGTGCGGAGACAATTCCAAAAACCAGGCAAATTCATTCAGTCCATGGATTCAGCACAGGAAATCCAACACAACTACATACCAGAAAGCTATCATGTTTTTGCAGCAATTGTTTGGATGGAAAATGGGACATGTGTGAGAACAAATTGTATGTAGATGAATGGAACCTTGTAGTCGTTGAACCATCCTCCAATGTTCATGCAGATGTGGAAGAGACCCGCAAGTCTACCAGGCCACTATACTCAACCTCGGCAAATGTACTTGCAGAAGCACTCAGATAAGGAGACAACTTTGTTGTTGCTGCACCTAAAGGGAATGAGGAGGATTCTGTATTTTGGATGTTACTATGCACCAAGCCAAAATTTGAAGTTGAAAATGACTTCAAGCAGAACGGAAACTGGTTTGTGAGAGGTGAAACCGTTATGGAGGGCATTTACTATAGAAAGAAGCCTCGGTCAAAGGTGATGTATGAGTTGTGCACAAACGAACCAAAGTCACTTGTATTCTCTACTCAAATTTGTGCTATTCGAGTTCCCATGCAGCAGATCAAAAAAGGTGCTCGAACTGTTTACAGGCTAGACCAGGCAGATGAGGAAAAAATTCTAGAAAACTTGCCCGAGGTTTTATCTGATGAAGATAACATGTCTAATGAAGAATAGTTTTTTCTGGAGCTACAGTATGACGTCAGCTGAGATCCTAAGTTCATTGTTGAACACATCCTTACAGGTTAGGAAATGATTCAGAAATTTTGAATATATGTTGTTGTGTCTTGCCTTGTTTGGGAATAATATAAGAAACTCAATTCCATGCTCAATTGTATTTTGATGTCTCTTGTTTCAATGTAACATGTTTGCTTTTGATATAATATGTAATTGTATTTTGATGTCCCTGATGTAACATGCGCCAGGTTCACCACATGTCACCACATGTTTCACCACATGGGTCACCACGCCAGGTTCACCACATGTTTCACCACATGTTTATGTTTCACCACATGTTTCACCACATGTGTCACTTTCTGGCTCTTCCCCCGAGCCAGATAGATCCTTCTAAACAGCTTTTCCACTTTTCCTTTCCTTTTCCTTAAATTCTCTCGGTCCCATCAATTCCCCTCATCATCCTTTGGCTGACAGCCGTCCGTACCCGAAGATCATTAAGGGATGGCGAAAATTAATGACCTCGGGCAACCCAAAAGGCCCGAGATGCAATTCTTCTGGCTCCCGACCGTTTACAGTTTACAACAGTTCGGGAGAGCAGCTTACAGTTTACAACAGCAGCTACTTCGGAAGCAGTTTACAGTTTACAGCAGCTATAGTTCGGGAGCTTCGACATGACCAACTTCACCTCTTGGATGCTGCAAAACCAAGGAGTACCGGAATGGGACAATGTGACCAGAGAAGAAGAGCCGCTAATACCTAGGCCTGCTGTCCCGATTTTCACCAATGCAGAATGGATGAACATCCTCAGGCAACAGGAATTTCTCGATTCACCGGATGAAAATATGACCACAGAAATGCTGAAAGCTCTCACCAAGAGGATGAATTGTACACCGAACCTCCCAGACCTCTCTCCTTACTCTACTGCCACTGAAATTTTTAAGAACGAGAGTCTTTGGCCTCTTTCTCATACTATTGACCAGGATCTACAAAGGTTGAAACCTTTTCTCCTTAATGGCTACCAAGCCTTTATGCTAGACAGGTTCTTGTTTAGTTATGATAGGTTGTTTACAGAGGGCCAATTCCTTCACTTCAGGGATATGTTCTATCATCACAAGGCCAAGCAGGATGCACATGGAGAAGCTGCTATTCTGTTTGGTAACACTGCCACATTTATAGTTTTTTGCTTTCCATCCGGAATGGGATGAAATAGGCTGGCAAGTTGAGTCGGTGGCCACTGATCTGGTGATCATAGAAGAGGACGAGGAGGAGCTGGACCCAGATCTCTTTTTGATAGAAGCACAGTAAGGCAAGGACCAGGAATGAATTTTGTCATCCTAAGTTTGAAAGCAATGTATATAAGAAGTTGTGCAGAAGTCTGTTTTTGTTTCTCATATAATCTGAAATGTTTAATACAAATTCTCGCTCTACCTTGTGTAATCATTTTATATGTTCAATATAAATCTTCACTCTTCAATCTTCACTCTTTAATAGACTAAGGGAAAAGGTACAGTGGCTGGATTTGGTGGGAGCAGGGTGAAAGCCCGGGGGATTCACATAGTGTAGGCCATATATACCATGTGAGTGGACGATAAGGGGTTTTTTTTAACCTAAAGCGTACGAATACGTACGGGAAGGGGTTCTTTAGACCTTAAAAAATCCAATCTCTAGTGATGTATTTCATACGGAAAGGGGCTTTTTAGACCTTAAAAAAAGCGTATACGAAGGGGTTTTTTATGACCCCTTCCTCGCACATGGCGTATCCCTTATACACTAAGTGGTATCCCCGGGGGTGAAAGTGACACAAAGAAAAATTACATTAAGGATGAACAGAATGGGACAAGAAACACATGATGAAACCCACCATTGGAAATCTATCACATCAAATGCAAGGTCAATCATTCAAAAACTGGCTGGGCAGCAAGCATTGGACGGAAAGGATAAATCTAGTTTTGCATGCAGACATTGGCTTATCCCAATCCAGCTATGGCGGAAGAAGACAGAAGGAGAACACGAGCACAAACAATTTTGCCAGTTCAAATGCAGTCGCATCTGGTAGGACCTATACTGGAGCAAATAAACCAGGAACAGAGGCGGATATTAAAGGAGCAGGGCCACCGGAGGATCCATGAATTCCGAGGTATTCTAGGCTTAAAACATAGGTTAATTCCTGATAGGCTTAAAGAATTAGAAGCCAAGGCAGTGATAGGTGGTTCCCGTTCTTTGTAGTAGAATGTGATTTCTATATTACTAATCTTAATATTTGTGATGATGTGCTACATAGACGGGCAGAGTAGACTGAATAGGTTTGGTGCTGCTGATAGGATGATGGGGAACGCTGAATACTCAGATGAAGAAGAATCCCGACTTTCTAAGCTTGAGCAGGAGGAAACTTTTAAGGCACTGAGAAGGGAGATGGTGCATGCCAAAGCCATCAAAAAAGTGCTGAAGCAGCATGAATTTGGAGGTTCAATAGCCTGAAGCCTTACTTTCAGAACTTATACCACAAATGGCAGCAAACGAGGGAGGCCCATGTCCTCCTCTTATTGGACTTCACTAACTACCATACTACCACGCTAGACATGTTGCTGAAGATGTTTGGCAGGAATGAGGTCCCTGATTTAACCATGCAGGATGTGGAGGAAATGGTCTAGAACTAAACTTGAAAAAAAGAAAAACTTGGTCCAAAAATTTTGCTCATCGATATGTATCTAAGACATCTTTAGATAATTTTGTTAAAAGGCCCATGAATCTGTATTCCATGTGTGCTTATGTAATTACTATTCTACCTGGTATGGTAGATTTCCATATGTATTTTTATTATTTGAAATATAAAAACAACGTTTGCATCACCACAGTATCACCACAGTTTTCACCACAGTTTTCACCACAATCAGCCAGGGGCATTGGCCATTTTTTGACCCGGTAAGAAAATGGAATGGCTCTCAGATTCCTCACAGTATCTTGACTGATTTTGGTGACAGCAATATATCGATCCCAAATTAGGTCCCTCAATTGATATGAGGCCAAAATTCGTTAAGCTCTGCTTTGTGCAAAGATTCTTGCAAGGCCACTAACTTTTGCTTCAGGGAATTCTGTGTTTTTCTTTTCAGTTTCTTTTGAACTCTATTTCTTTTGAATATGGTATAAATACAACCTTTTCATCTAGATGTCTCTTTGAATACATCTTTAGCTTTTTATTAAAAAAAAAATCTTTTTGAGAGTAAGAGTTGGTTTTATCATTAATTAAATAAAGATTCAAGTACAAAGCATCACACATGCTTGAGAAGACTGTGACATGATGAGAAAATTATAGTGAGAGATCACTATAGGAAATACATAGCGTAGCATAGCATAGCATCACTATCTTCAAAATGCCATAGCATAAGCTTATGGATCATGAAAAAAGATGGAATTGAAGTAGGTATTGAAGGGCTCAGCAGTCCCAAAGGTATAGCCATTAGCAGGCCAGTCGCCGAGGTAGAGTAGACGGAAATAATCAACATCTCCCAACAGAATAATAAGTGACCCATATAAGCAGAGTTTCATTAAAGTTGGAATTCTGAAGACAAGTTGGAATAATTTTTATATAGTATACCTTGGAGGGTTATGTATACCTCAATACTTATAGTATGGTTATGTGTATTACAAAAGGTTATGTATACCTGTTGCATACTATGGTTATGTGTATTACAAAAGGTTATGTATACCTGATAACAATAAGATTACAATAAGATAACAATAAGAGTACAACCAGATTACAATAAGATAACAAGTACTATTATTTTACTATTACTTATATTACGGTTATGTGTATTACAAAAGGTTATGTGTACCTGTTGTATACTAACACAACCAGATTACAATAAGATAACAAGTAATATTATTCTTCTACTATTACTCAATGATCGGAACTAGCGTATACGCTCCGAGATCCTTTCGATCATGAACATTTGATACTCCCTATTCCACGGAGATGGATGATAACATCGGCGGGATCGGGATAATGGCGAGGATTGAGAGCAACAATGGTGAGCCAGTCTTCAAAGCGGTATATCTCGGCTCGCGGCCGCTTTGAAGTCCTCATGATTCATCTTGCAAGTGATAGAATCAATGCCCAAGACCGAATAAGTCATAGCTAGGCGGAGGCCAATGTTCTTTTGACTCGGCAATTTGATGTATATTTATACCCACCAAAATTATTGATGGTATACCCACCAAAATTATTGATGGTATATACTCACCAAAATTATTGATAGTATATACATAGAAATTATTGGATCATATACATGTATGGTACTCGTATAAAGGCAATGAACACCAATAATTCACATCAATAATTTTACTTCACTATAAAAGCAGCTCCATCCGGTGGTAGAGCTCATTCATCTCCCATGGCTTCCTTGCCTGATCGTCCAGAGAACATCCAATCCTTCAGGTGCTACCTTAGCTATAATGATCTGTGTGAATGCTACAGAAATGGTATCAAACTTGATCCATGGCTGCAGTCCAAAGCAGATGGTCCTGCGAGTGCTTGCAGGAAGCTCACTCGTGTTAAGGTCCACCTTTATTGGCTTCCTGATCAGGAGATCTTTGAGCTGAATAGCATCACGTGCTTTGATGTTGATGATGAGTGAATCTGTATCTGCTAAGGATATAATAATGACATGAGTACCTATGAACTATGCAAGCTGTCTTTTATTTTCAATCACACCTATATTAGTCAAGCAGCAATGACGAGTGAATCATCTATGATATGTATACCTAATATAAGCACTTATGATTTGTGTATCTGTTAAGGATATATCTCTAATATATAATTGTAATATGGAATGGTTAATGATAGCTAATTGTTTAAATATTATTGGTTAGACTTATGCACGTGTAAGCTCTTAAAATTTTTAGAAGGAAGTAGTTTGTTCATAATTGTAATATGGAATGGTTAATGATAGCTAATTGTTTAAATATTATTGGTTAGACTTGTGCACGTGTAAGCTCTTAAAATTTTTAGAAGGAAGTAGTTTGTTCTAGAAGTTTCTTTGTACGGTCCAGAAGATGCTAGAAGCTTCCAAAACAAGTTCCAGAATCCTCCAGGATTCTCCATGGCTTCGTATAAAAGAGAGAGGGCGCCTTATTGAAAGTAAGGTTGAAGTTTGTTGTCACTGCTTTTAAAGTGCGACTTTTGGGAGCTTTTAATGACGCAAAGATGTAATGCCGATTATGAGTCAGAATCGAAGGCTTGCGATGATTTGGAGCAAGAGGTGCTAAGATTTTTTCAGCGTATGTATAGGTCTGGTTGCACCTCCTCTCATCAAAACGGCCAGTTTGAACATCGAAGTTTTCTGCTGTAGAAGGCATGCCTGCAGGGCAACAAGCGGGAAAGAAAATGAGAGTTCTGACGGGCGGCATCATAACCACCAGTTTAGAAGATTACTTCTGATATTGCAGTGATTCTAGGCTGTCTTTGGGTTTCAGTTTTGATTGGTTTTCAAAATTTCGGCAGGATTCAAGTGTCATCGGACCTGTGGTTTGCTTCTTCTGCAGATATTTTGGTTCCGGCATCCTGTGGCTGTGGGTTTTCAAAATTTCGGCTGGATGCAGGTGTCACAAAATAGAGCTGGGGTTGCGAAAAGCGCAAAATAACTCTGAAATCGGTGGGCTTCATCTTTTTGTTGATATAAAAGGAAAGAGTAGACGTCCATCAGCAGCTTGAACTAGCGCGATTTTTCTCTGAGCTGGGTCAGTAGCGTCCAATCTTGGGAGATTTTTGGGTTTTGAACATGCACAAGGGAATGGGAGACAGAATTCCAACTGCTGAAATCTGGCAATGTAATCTCAGGAGCTACAGGTGTATTTGGCACTATTGATGCTATTCTTGCATAAAATTTTGAAATATCATGTTACTGTAGAGTCTTTGAAGGTATCGCCCTTAGACTGGCATCTGCTCATGAAAGTTGCACTTGAATCTGCCAGGTATTATGATAATCAGACTCTATGATAATACAGATCCAGTGAACATAAATTAATGCTGGGTTTGGTATGCTTCACTAGGCAAGAATGAAGATCAGGCTTTTTGGCTTTGTACATTTGGATTAGTTTTCGATTTAAGCCTTTTCATCACTCTTTGATCCTACTATCTATGGGTTAGCGGCAAAATATGCTATTAGCAAATGACCTCAAAGATGGTCTTTGTGCCATTTTTTTCACTCGGGATCGATTTGATTCCCCTATATAAGGGCGGAGTTCAAACATGAAGTTTCTTCTCAATCAGCTAATTGCTTCAATCTATTTGCGAGCCTGTATAAAATCTCGTGTTATAATTGCCAATTGGAAAAGGGATTTTAAGTTTACGTGAGTCTATTCTATAGTAGTATATCTAGGAAATTTTGGAAAACTAGAGTAACACATGTGTATGTTGATTGCACCAAATGAGCTTCTATCTTGAGCCAACCTTGGCCGGAGATTTAGAGAGTTAAATTTTGCTATTTTTGAAGCAGGCTTGCCCTTGTTCAGTTGAAACTTCGGCTATGAATAATCTCTAGTTTTCACATTTGTTATCTCTCTGCTGCGTTCTGCAAATATGATATTGCTCTTACAATGACTACTTTACTGTGCCAAACATGCAGAACTGACAAACGATCCGGAGTCCTCCAACTTGCCATTATATTATTAATTAGATGAAGTGAAACTCACTTCTGTACATGTTTCTGATGAATTGTAGTAGCAATTTCTTTGTTGATATACATATAGGTAACGTGGTCGAAGCGTGTTTATACATTAGTCTACGAATTAAAATCAAAGCGCTAGCGCCATGTGGAGCTCATGGAGTTATTTTCAACGGAGTTATTTTCAACACTGATCCATTTGGCTCTGAATGGAACCACATGCTGAACAATGATCTGGCGTCCAGTGGCATGTCTTCCTCCATGTAAGGAAGGATTGAATGCCCATTTCCAGGCTTTGTTGTACTTTGGAGCCTCTGTCTGTTTGTTTCTGTACTTCTCCTATGTAGGATAAAAATGGCTTTGATAAGTCTAATTTCTTACAATTTTATTTTCTTTTACAATTTGATGATACTTAGATGCAGCTCACTCATTTGTCAAAAAATTAAAACCTGTAAACCAGCAAATCTGTAAATAACGGTATCTCAAATAACAGTTTCATGCCTAATAACAATTTCATGCCTTAACAATTTCATGCCTATGAGACGTAAGTTAAGCCACCAAATTCTGTAAGATTGCCTATATATGGGAAAGAATACTCATGCATAAGCAAGCTTAGAGTTGACTCTTGCTAGTTGTTAGTCTTTCAAATAAAAAACATCTCTTTAGGTAGCTGCTCAGAGAGTGAAAAATTATAATTTTTAAGTCTTTCAAATAAAAAACATCTCTTTAGGTAGCTGCCCAGAGTAAAAAAATACAATTTTTAGATGTGAAAGACATCTGAAAAATGGAAATGCATCCAGGGATAATGGAGCACTAACCATTCTAACGAATGGGGGATCAATCATGTTTGAGAACTGGAATGCATTTCAAAAGAGATGCACTACTGTAAAACTCTAAATTTTGCATTGTTATATCTTGCAAAGAGTCATCTTGAGCACGCAATATACAAAAGTCATGTTTGGTTTATTTTGAAAAGATGCATTTTTCCCAAAAGCATTAACAACTCTATTGGAATGTCCATATTTGTGCATGATGAAATGATGACATCCTATGTAACTACATCAATCATCAAATGTCAACTCTAAAGTTGCTCAGAAGCTCCTTAACACCCCGCTCCTTGGGTGTTATGAGCCTTTGTGATAATGCCCTAGGGCAAAATGAGCCTTCATTGAGGAGAACGCTAGGGGCGTTATGACTATTTTAGGCATTGTTAAGGGAGATAACACCACGGCCCTCGAGGCGTTAATGGGAGTAAAATTCTCGGCAATATGTACCCGGGAATGATGATGATGCTCAAGACCCGATTATACATTGCATGTCCAAGTAATGGAAAATGTAGCAAAATAGAGAGGTTGAAGGATTTGGCTAGGAAATTGGTCAATTGAATGCAAAACCCCACTCCACAAAATAGTGGAGATAGTACAATCTAACATTGTCCAACTAATAGAAAATGTAGCAAAATGGGGAGGTTGAAAAAATTGGTCAACGAAATGCAAAACCCTACTGGACAAAATAGTTAGTTTAAAATCGTCATAAACTGCTTCTAAGCATGTATTTATTTACTACTTTTCTATTATAAAATACTATATACTCATATAGCTACTCGAAAATCATCTTCCAAATATGCAATACCTATTTCAAACAACATAGCGGCGGTGACAACCGCCGCGACAAATTCTTGTATAATATAAGCATAGTGAATATTAGTTGATGTATAGAATCTGAGTACATGATAGAATCATACCTGTACGAGTACATGATACTTGTATACGCTCAATGATGGCGCTACAGTCCACCCCAATAATTCACATCAATAATTTTACTTCACTATAAAAACAGCTCCATTCGGGGCTAGAGGTCATTCGTCTCCCATGGATTATTTTCCTTCTTCTATTCACCACATCGAGGCGATCAAGTGCTCGATGAGCCACTCGATCTTGTTGGTTGCCTAGATAGGCATCTTCTTCTTGATCCCTACCGCGAAGAAAAGCTTTGGCGGTGAGATTCATTGCCCTCGTCAATTAGGTGTTATGATCCATCTGATATGGCTTCACGGCGCGCATGAGCTATGAGATATCGGGGATCACTACTACGAATCCTGAAGATGATTGAATCACATGTTCAACATATAAGCACTTCTGACCATCTTATCTATGAATCATGTATGCATTTATATATTAAAGATGTAAGCAGTTATATATGATCACAAATATAGTAATGTTATGTATTAAGATGAAAGATATGTATTACAAGTACAAGATCTCATGTATTAAGATGAACAATGTGCTATGTCTTTCCACATGTCTATAATATATTTCGGAATTTGGACTGTTTTCGGCCTCTTGCCATTGGCATCCCAGGCATAATGAATAGCATCTAAATTTTCATACCTTGAAGGATCGGAAGGATTAGGCCGCCAACGCTTAGTCAAGCAGTCTTTGTAGTCCCCTCCAGTAGGCTTCCACCACGATACAAAAATATGGCCAAAATATGTAGATTCTGGATCAAGAACAGCATTCTCCTCTGCATATCCTAACCAAGTGGCAGTGTTATCATCTCCAGGTCTGACTAGAACAAACATACCCTTTGTCACATCTCGTGAGGATCAAACTCTTCAAGAGGCAACAACTGGGCTGACCATCGGCGGGCCCACAATAAGATGGTAAAGGTCGTGTGACCAAAGGCGGAATCGTCGACCTCTGGAACAAATGCTGTTTGTTCTAGAGGAGCTTGTCTTGTTTGTGGCCAAAATGCATCATTTTGAGGACGTCCTGAAGCAACATCCTCCAAAGAGATAAGAAGCTGGCTCCAATACTCAACACTTGCCGTGTATTGCCTTGCAAACAAGCTACTTTCTTGATTCTTACATATGTCCTTCCATAGGGAGATGTATTTGTTGATGCTATCCTTCAACCCTGGAAGATCTTTCAATGTTGGTCTAGGAGGAATATTTTGTGGCACACCACTTGGTATCATTGGCTGACCATGTTCATCCTCTTTCCACATTCTAACTCCTGGAGAATCTGCTGGAAGCCACTCTTTATGTGTAGGACGCATTTTGTATTGCATAACAGGCCAATCTCCTGCCATCTTAAATTTGAAGAGCAATGGTTCAGTATGCCCAACCAGGCGTTGGCCCTTATCAGGGATGAATCCCTTCACAAAATCCTTCCAATTTGGAACTTCATCAATAAAGTATGGAATTGGGGATTTTGCATTGCATTTGCTAAACAAGTAAAGTAGCTCTGGTAGTGTCAAAGCATCCGACGAACTCATCAAGGTTGAAAAATTTCCAAATAAAGCATCAATATCATCATGGGTGTGGCCGACCATCATAAAGCCCACTTGGATCTCATCAAAGACCTTAAGCCAAGTCAAATAAGATAAGTATGAAAAGACATACCTATTTTTGTTTTGCCCTTCTGCATTATCAAGTTGCAAATAGAGATTTCGGGGAAGAGGGTTGAACACCTCAGGATTCGTTGTAGTTGAAGTATTTGGCAATACTTCTCCCATGGAAGCAAGTTTGTTCTTCAAAGGATTGATGTCCTTGACTGCTTGCATCCATTTGCAATCTGCAGGCTTACTTCCACATAAGTCACCTATCTTGTCCTCTTGCACCAATTCCAAGTTATGCAATATTCTAGAAAGTGAACCAATGTGGAAGTTTGAATCATCTTTCCATAAATCAAGTGAAAAATGACCATAGGCACGACCACCATGCCCATGAGTCAAAGCTCCTGTCAAACTGCTCTTCAAGCGATCACCTCTCCATCTGATTTTTGCTAGATGATGACTTCTAGGCACTAAAGTCTTAACCTGATCCATCTTATCATGTATTATACATAGATGATTTTCGGAGACCCATTTGTGACAATGCTCTCAATGCCAATATTGACTTACGCAAGGCGTTGCTCTAGCATATGAGCCCGACGTTGAATTGCAAGATTTAGTCTCTCTCTTGTATCTTTTGTTTTTCCAGCTTTTGCTTAATTACCACCTTGAGATGTTGCATTTAGAGAAGGCTGTATTTTTTGCAATGCTAACATCTGGAAATTCCCTTTTCCATATACTATAAAAGAGTTCAAGGCTACTGATTGTTCACGTAAAGCTCTTCAACGGCTCCAACTTCTTTATGTATAAGCTTCTTATTAAGAATGGAAGGAAGCTTGCGTACATTTTCTCTTACATCATCTCTACCTCTTTTGCTCCTATGGGGAATACTTTCGACATTCTCTGAATGAATCATCTAGCACACATTAGGTGGCCGGTGTAGTGGATCACGGGCTTCTTAGAGCCCGATATTACCATGTTCGACTACCTTTGCACCTGCTTCAAATCTGTTTCTCCAATTGTAAAATGTTGGTAGTGATACCTAAAGCCATGCGCCACCCGGCCCAGACGAATTCCATCCCCTTGAGCACTATCTGTCCTCTCCTTCTCACGTAAAGTCACACTCGGCCGTCAAAAAAATCACGTAACCCTTGCATTGTATGGTTGAGATAAAAATTCTTTTCTTAATTCACATACTTGATGCTTGGTAAGTTTCTTGTTGCAAAGTATTTTTGCAGCTTGTCTTCATGAACTTATTGATTGAAGTTGTGGAGCATAGCCTTTCCTCTTTGCTCTTTCCCTTGGGTTGTCTTGGAATCCTATGTGTGTAAGTATACTTCCTTTTTCGTTTGAATTGAGCCTGAATGTTGTCCTCAAAAGATTCTATTTCCATATCCTCATTTTCTTTAGCTTCTCGAGCTTGCAGATGTTGTGAGACAGTCCTTCCATCCTGCAGCATCACATCGCTATTTTCCCATTGTACAAGGTAATTTTCTGCTGGCCTTTCTGCACAAGCATGACATTTGAGATCCTCTGTAATTAGTGCAGGAAGGATCTTTCCCACACAGAGCCCCACCTTTGAGTCTCCTAAAAATTCATCGTCAACAGCATCCTGGGGATCACTGAAGACAATTATGGCCTCTGCATATTTACTTCGGTCACATGCATGAAGAATGTGGCAATGCTTATCCAAGAGATCAGTTCTTGAGAAACTAGGTGGTGGTTCATCATCATCGATGCTATCTGCTTGAGGAAAAGCGTGTACCTAGATCCCTTTGTAGGATCAATTTCTTCATCGCATCGACATTGCCTCTCTGATTCTACAATCGAGGTCGGTGATGGAGTAGCTAAATCAATGGCATGATATCTTATATCTTGCGAGGCCATTCGATAAGCGTGCCCACGACCTCTTCAATGTTGTCGGCGCCATCACATGGAATCGGAAGGATGTGGGTAGGCACCACCCCGACCTCGGTAACTTGCCTTTGCTTTCGTTGAGTCGTCAACATTCTTCCCATGGATGCAAGTTCTATTCACCAAGACACCCTTACCAACCCGCGGTATTATTCTTGACAAGGTTCACCATATTCTGCAATCTTTGCTTCTTGTTTGAAGGGCCGGGCGATCGACACTTGAGTCGATGATGTTGTGGAGGGACTACTAGGCAAGTTCGGGGTTTTGATGTCGGGCGTTTCCGATGAGTAAGTTGGGGCTCCTTCCGCGATATTTCACTTGATTTGAGGCCATTCGATAAATGTCCCCACGGCCCGGCAATGTTATCTGCTCCCTCACCGCGGAATGGGAAGCACATGGGTGGGCACTATGGCCCCGGTGACCTCCGACCACATTGCACCATGGAATGTTCACGCCATGCGGATGGCCTCTATGCAATTCATGTCCCACGGCAACTACCACATCCCCATCGACAAGGTTCTGCGGGGGCCTTTTCTGTGAGAATCAATACACATATATATATATATATATATATATATGTTAGAGACATGCAACCCTCGATGACATATACTTAGTGAAAATAAGCGAAAATGTGAAAGAAATTATCGACATGAGACAAATGGCGCGGTTTGCTCCATTCTGAAATGGCCTTGATCGCGCCATTACCTTTAAATGGCCTTGGTGCGCCATTTACTCAATGGGCCATTTTCCTTGAAATGGAGCAGGTGCGCCATTTCCTTGAAATGGAGCATTGCATTTCCCTTTGCGCCATTTCCCATTAAATGGCGCTTTGCGTCATTTAAAGGGAAATGGCGCCTTTGCTCCATTTCAAGAAAATGGCGCTTACTGCTCCATTTCAAGGAAAATGGCCCATTGGCGGTAAATGGCATCTTTATTCTAAATGCTATATCTAATAGCTAGAGTTATGGATTCCTATTACTACAAGATTGACAAGACATCAATTGTTGAGAACTTATCTCTTGAACAAGATAGAGAAGATCTACCCTTAAACATATTAAAATATTTAACATCCTACATCCTACATTAAACATACTAAAACATTTTACTAGAACCTGAATAGCCTCTAACACGGGCGTCATTGGCGATTCGGATCTGCCATATCGAGGAGAATCGCTGAAAGAATTTGGTCAAAGCGCTGAATAATCTTGACAAGTCGGACAAAGCGCTTGGAGAATCTGGACAAAGCGCTGAAAAATGAAAACGGCGCCACTTGGAATGAAGCCAAAGCGCTGAAGAATGAAGCCGAAAATTTAAAACGAAAAGCTGCGGCGCTGAAGAATGAAGACAAAGGGCTAAGCGGGTACGCAAAAGAAAAGACAAGCGGCCAAAGCGGCAAGCTACTTTGCTATCGACTAAGGAACCAACGTCTAAGGCGGAATAGGCGTCGGGAAAGCGCCACTGCTTTGTCGACCAAAATAGAGATCTCAAAGCGCCAAATACCTCACGAATATTGAAAGCGAGGGCGAGGTGCATAAAATCGCATTAGCCGTCGGTCGAGTATAAAACGCCTTCTAATGACCATATGCGCCTCTGCGGACAATGAAAAGCCCCATTATGAAGTGGGCCCAGGCGGGCAAATTCAAAGTTCAAAATCTGGTAGGGCAAATTCAAATTTCAAATTTGAAGCCAAATCCCGGTAGGACAAGCGGGTTTCTGCGTCTTTGGGGATGACTTAAACTACCTAAGATTTATAATGGCGAACGGGCGGGAGAAACGGACGGGCGGGAAAATTCAAAATTTTTAAAATTTGTAGAGACGGACTGGCGGGCGGGAAAAATCGAAATTTTCAAAATTTCGAGACGGACGGGCGCGCAAATTTGAAGAGACGGGCGGGCGGGTAAAATTGGTTTTCTTTTCTTTCCCCCGACTTTTCTTTTCTTTTCTTTCCGTCCAATTTTCATTTTCAATTTCATTGTTCTTTTCTCCCGCCTCCGCCTTCCGCCTTCCGCCTTCCGCCAGCGCCTAGCGCCTAGCGCCTTGCACATTCTCTCTCCTATTCAACCATCTTCTCTCTCTAGCGCCTGTTGATCCGGGAGCGCTCGGAAAAAAAGTGGAGTAGGATTTATACGGTCCTGTACTTTTATACTTTTATACAATGGCGCAATCTTCGATCAAAATCCGGGGAGCCGGGCTCGGGTTAGTATCTGTTGTTTCTTAGGTAGTGTCTTAGGTAGGTGTAGTGTCTTAGGTAAGCGAAATGGCGGGGGGCCCCGCCATTTCATTAGGAGAGGGTGGGTTTGTAGCAGCCTTTTCCTCCTATAGTTTGTGAAATGGCGCAGCTGCGCCATTTCCATAATGTCTGTTAATATTCTTGTAGAAGCGGACCCATAAAAGAGCAAATGGCGCAGGTGCGCCATTTAGACTAAATAAGCATTTGCGCCCATTTAGACTAAATAAGCGCACATCAATGCTCTTTATGGCTGGGGTCCCATTTAGAACTAAATGGGCTTTCCAAATATATAAAAGCTAAATGCGCCATTTTAGACTAAATAAGCATTTAAATGCCATTAATATATAAAAAGCTATTTAGTCTAAATAAGCTAAATAAAATTTTAATCTAATAAGCCATTTAGTCAAATAGTCTAAATCTTGGATTTACTGTTTTAACTTTCTAGCACATGCCATTTCTCTCACCATGCTTACCTCATGCGGCTAGTCTTGTAGAAGAAATGGAGCGTGGTGACTTCGAGGAGCATAGTCCTCATTTGGAAGGTCTTGGTGTATGGAGATCGTTAGAGCCATACCCTTGGCCCGGCGTGAACCCAACCAAAGGGGAGACAAGAGGCGAGAACTTTGCCTCCTTGTCAAATCAGTGCAGTGAAGAAGGAGCCTCAGCAGTGTGGCCCGGATGGGCATCATTGTCAACATGAGAGAAGTCAAGAAACAAGGAAGACTTGACTTTCTTGGTTGCCGATGGAAAGATCCGGTCAGTGGCAGCATTGATCTCTATTGCATGGATTGGCAGTGCTACGAGCCTGCAATGATGGAGTCCAGCATGAAGGACCAAGCACTGTCGGCCAAGAAAAAAGGTTGGCCGCTGCCATCTTATGAGTCCAGAGAGCAAGCAGATATCAAAGGCACGGTAGAGATCCTCAAAGGATTCAGTATTCTGCGAGCGGCCATGGACATGTCCAAAAACTCCGTGTCCTACATTGTAAGAGCGAAGATCTCAGGCAACATGCCAGCAGTAATGGATAGCAGATGGCTGCTGGGAGAGATGCAGAGAAAAGGTGTAAAAATTAAAAATGCCACCAAAGGCGGCAAAGGAACAAAAAGCAGTGGAGGTGGTGATGTACACAGGGAGACAGAACAAGAAGAAGGACGAGAAGTTGAGAAAGGGGAGGGGCATAGGGATGAGAAGAGGGATGAGACGGAGGCTCACAAACATGATTCTCCCGTGAAGTCCACTGAGAAGCCTGCTGATGAAAAGCCTGCTGATAGTGACCGCACTATTAGTGACAATAAGGAGGCTACAAAGCACATAAGAAATGTAGCATCCACAGCAGATAGCACTCCAGCAAAGAGAAAGCCAGAAACCAAAGCACAGATAAGGGCAAGGAAATTACAAAAGATTGCAGATCTTGAAGTGCCCGAGGAACTAAAGATGGACCGTGACGAAGAAGAAGAAATGGCAGAGGAAACACTAAAGAAAATACAAAAGCACGGCCACATGTTCCCCCTTGGAGTCACATACACCAGAAGAATATCTATCTGGGATCTAGAAGAGGCCCCACCTAATATGACCGCCAGGGGGGTTATTAACCCGAGCATGTTAGGAGGCTCACAAATCATTCTTTGAGGATCCACACCGGTATTCCTCCAGCCAGATGTAGTGCCCTTTGATCCGGATACAAAGGAGTTCTTGGCTGGTCCACGAGGAATCGACTTGATTAGGAAAAGATTTTATATTATCAATGGTAATCATTGATTATTTCTTTGCTTTCGGCTTCGTGTGCGATAAGTTGGGGACCGAGGATGCTAGAGGCGAGCTTCGGCAAGATCTATGTCTATAGAATATCACGAGTTCTTTACGGAGAGATCGGTGACACGGACCTTCTTATTTCGGTGTGGATGTGAATGATATAGTAGCAAAGGCTGTCTTCAAGGAACCATATGTGGATCGGATCCACCATCTTATATAGCGATTACCGGGGAATGCGGAAGACCAGCCCTATTAAAAGGGCGATCAAGTGGCGAGTACAAGGTATGTTTACGTCTCCTTACCCATTCATTTATCGAAATGGCGCGCCATTTGAATTTAAAATTTTGATTCAAATGGCGCTAGCCATTTGCGCCATTTGAATTCAAATAAGCGCGGCGCCATTTAATTCAAATGGCCAATTTGAATTCAAAATAAGCGCCATTTCAATTCAAATAAGCGCCATTTTAATTCAAATAAATAAGCGCAGTAGCGCCATTAGATGTAAATAGCAACATTTGAAATTCTAAAATCGCCCGACTCTCTTGCGGCACTACCTTGAAATGGCGGAGACAAGATTAGAGGGGCAAACACCGAAAGGATGTCAATCGGTTTGTCTTCATGCCGGATGATGTCTATGCACTCTTCCGCCCGATGTGGAACAAATGGAGGAAGGGAGAACTTAAGGACAACGGGGGGTCAAGCTATAGTAATCAATTTTGCTAAAGACAAAGATTACTTGGTGACAACTACCTTAGATGCATGAGGGGCTTGGACTATGATGATTGTAGAAAGGTCCTCGAAGAAGCTTTAAGCGGGGGATATATCGTCAAAGTCACCTCAGTTACAAAGGCGATAATTTCTTCAAGGCGAGTATGAGAACTTAAGAGTACTTGCTTACATGAAGAAGGAGATCTTGCACTTCATTGCGGATCAAATTGGCACTAAGTACAAGAAATTCGAGGACCTAAGGAAAGCCACGGACCACTTCTCGGATCAAGCACTTACGGTTTGGGGGTATGCCACCATAAGTGGATGCAGGAAGGAATACTCAAAGAGGGAGTTCATGGTAACATGCCATTCTCCTTGGCCAGGTCCATTCGAAAAATCCTTGACTGAAGCGAGAAAAGGCCACGCCAAGATGGTTTGTGGAGCATGTCACTTTGCTGGGGGGATTCGAGCGAGCGTGCGATTCTACACCTGACATGATATGTTTAGATGCAAGGCAACTTACTCCGGCTTGGAAAAGTGAGGCTGTAACGCTGCGTTCTTCAATAATGTCTCACGGATGGCGGACCAAGAGACATCTTGGATTCTATGTTTACGTCGGGCGGAGCATAACTTACTATTTGCGGTCGCTTGAAAGACTAGAATCCGGTCTAGAGTGTTTGTAGGAATCTATGAAGAAGAGCTGGAGCTACTGGTGGTTCGGGAATCAAAGAGCCACAAGCTCTTCTATTTGCTCTGAGGATTTCGGCCGCAGGCGGGAGAGCGGGCGAAGACACGGACCTTAGGCTATTTGGCGACCATCCTAAAAGCTCCATAAATTCCTCCTATTCCTAAGGAAGCCATCGGAAGTGAGGGCGATGTTATGGCTAAAAACTCATGCAAGGCAGGTTTAAGTGGAGTTGGCGGGGTATGGAGGGAGAATATCACGGTGCATAAGCAGTTGGTCCACAAGCTGCGTTCTACCTTGTTGATAAGCTCGCCCTCAAGGTAACATTGTACTAGATTTCTTCTCTGGTGGAGCCTTCTCTAGGGCATCCCTTCATGTAGGAAGAATCGGTGTGACATCTGAGCATGAGTTAGGAAAGATGAAATCGTAAGCGGGCATTACAGGTAGGGTCGAGAACGTCATGTACCCACAGCTTGACCCAAAGGCCATTGACCAGCGCCAGCGGGAAGTCTTGACTTTGCAAGATGGTGAATCTCGAGAAGAGGGGCGACGAAGAAGCTTCTCATCTGAGAGAAAGGTGAGGCGTCGGCCCAAAATTTGGAAGCGAAGCGGGGATCAAATTGACCCATGATAAAATTAACACGATGATTATGAGAAAGTCTCGATGAACACTTAGCCAATGACTATTAAAAAAATTACGTGTTTTGAAAAATTGTATCTTATATAATATTTCTATTAATATATATATCTACATGGTCTTACGAAAATATGTGTTATCTATAGCAAAATGGCGAGCGAGCACTATTTGCTTGGTCTTCACGTTCACGCAAATAAGCGGCCTTTGCACTATTTGCTTTCGCTCTTAAATAAGCGGCGCCCGCACTATTTGCTTGCTTTCCGCGTTCAAGCAAATAGCGCGCTGCCCATTGCTTCCTTTCACGTTAAAGCAAATATCGCGTTTATGCGCTATTTGCTTTATGGTTATTTCTAAGCTAAAGGGCGGCCGGCGCCATTTTGTTTGCTTCTTTGGGCGCTTTTGGCAATTTAATATTTGCTTTTGTGTTTCTCGGGCGCTTTTCCTCATACTTTCCAAGTAAATGGCCCATAGTTCTCTTCGACAACTAAAACCCTGTTTTTATATTAAATGTTTTTTGCATTTTTTCTTTTTATATTAAATGTAGCGGTTTTTGCATGATAATTGGTTTCTTTTTAAGCAAATAGTGCCATATCTAGCCACACCATCAATTTCATATGGACCCCTACCAACCACGCAAGGAGAGCCATATGTTTGACAAGCTTCGTTTTGCCTTCTCCCCTTAAAAAGTTAAGGTATCCTAGGATCATCAGAGAATAAAATATTAGAATCCACCACATTCAGATTAGAAGCAAACATATCAAAACATATTTAAGGAATGAACAATAGGTAAGTTTACTGAAATACCATTATAGAGGTCCCATTTCTGGTCGTGTAGAAGCGGCACTCTCTGCTTGAGTATCTCATCCAATATCGCATCAGAGCGGATTTCAGCATGAGGATGAGAAACCCCATAAGGAACCGGCATTTGTGTAGCAGGATCAATATTATGGTAGCGTCCACGATGATCCAGATCAGCAGAAAGGTTGTCCCACATGGGAACTTTATGGCAGATAGGATCCATTGGGCACTTTTCGTGAAGGAGAGGCTGAATCAGAGGAGAGCAATGCAGAGCTGGGGAGATTTGCAAAAGCGTGAAGAAATGCCAAATTTTTAGGGTTTAAATGGTGAAAGGAATTGAGAATTGAGAATTTCTCCGACATCATTCACCACATGATTCACCACATGTACCACATGTCACCACATGATTCACCACATGTCACCACATGATTCACCACATGTACCATTTGCATCACCACATTTATCACCACATGTATCACCACATTGTCACCACAATCAGCCAGGGGCATTGACCATTTTTTGACCCGGTCAGAAAATGGAATAGCTCTCAGATTCCTCACAGTATCCTGACTGATTTTAGTGACAACAATATATCGATCCCAAACTAGGTCCCTGAATTGATTTGAGGCAATATTTCATTAAGCTCTGCTTTTTGCAAAGATTCTTGCAAGGCCACTAACTTTTGCTTCAGGGATTCTGTGTTTTTTTCAGTTTGCAAACTTCACGGATTTATGTTGCTTCTGTATTTCTTTTGAATATGGTATAAATATAACCTTTTCATCTAGATGTCTCTTTGAATACATCTTTAGCTTTTTATTCCAAGATACGTTAATTTACATCAATTTCTTCTGGAGATTTGAACTCCACCAGGGTATTGCTCTGGTCAGCCAGAAAAGTCTATTGTATACAATAGTATACGACAATGTACATTAGAATGTCAATGAAAGAATAGGTTACAAGAATAACCTCTTTGGTTACAATAATACAAATAATAGATTACAAGTAAAGATCTATTGATCTGTCAACCTCAGCTTCATTACTAGAGCAACTGTGCTTCACAACATCAATCATCATTCTGTGCGTGTCCAACAGCTCCCCACTAGAAATTGGTACACCCGCAACAAACATATCAGGCCTCACACTGGATGAGTAATACCTTCAAATTTACGAACTCACCTTGCATTGGGATAGTATATCCAAGTCTCGCATTACTGCAACCACAACTTTCTTTACAAAGACACATATAGCAGGACCATACGACCAGCAATCAGACTGAGTGGGGGAACTTGTAATTCTCTTGTGGTGCAGCTTTATGGTGCTTGGGAATTTTGTGTTTGCATCCTCAACAAAACTCATGACAGGCTCGGAGCCCTTGTACATTTCTAGGCTGTCAAAATGGTACACACCTGGCTGACATTTAACCGCTGACCTCCAAGACCTACAATGACATACACCTGTCGAGTCTTTAGCGATAACATCTTTGGCGAGAATGGTACATTCCGAAATTGCAAGTTGAGGGTTCAACAGTTTGTCCTTTGAAGCATGCTCGTTCGACAGTAATGTGTAAATGAGCGGATTCATGAAATGGAACCTCTGTTCCATGTCATGCTTTAGACGTTCCAAAGCGATTATAATGGCCCCGGGGCGATATACCGTTGCCACGCCGCATACCGCGCCACTCGGTGGGTACGCTGCGCCTGCGTGTAGCCAGGTGAGTAGCCCTAGGGGGCAACTTGCCAGAAATATGTGCAACTATTAATGTGCACATTTTCCAATGTACACATTAATGTGGGCACACATTTCCAAGTGGACACTTCATGCCAAGTGGGCCACACCCATAGGTGCAATTAATGTGCACATTTTCCAATGTACACATTAATGTGGGCACACATTTCCATGTGTGCACATATGGCCACCTAGCCCTTAAAGGCAAGTGGGCCCATTTCCAATTATCCCACATGCCAAAAGGGGATAATTGGAAACCCTAGCCAACTCCCTTGTCTATATAGGGTAGGAAACCCTAACTAGCCCAATTTTCGATTTTAGGGCTTCAGGACTCTGTTTTGGCTGCCTCAACAGCCAAAACCGCATCCCAGACTCGGACTAGGAGAGTTGCATCCTTAGTTTCTCTAGATTCGAGCGTTTCGGCAGGATGGTCGAGCTCAGGTCAGGGGGAGCCCCTCAAGGATCAGGTATTTGGCCAATTAGATAGTCTAAACCCTATTTTAGTCATTGAATCAGTAGGTTTAGCCTATTAGAATGGCCATCCAGATCTCTAGATAGCAGATTCTAACTAAAGAACCTAACTCTATGTTGTAGGTTAGATCTTGTTCTTTAGTTCTTCTGTGATGTATATGAATGATGTATCTCTATGAACTCCTTGTATTGGGAAGGGGGGGTAGAGACCTAAAGCTTTGTAGTTGATGCTCCTAGAGTAGCCTCTCTAGCACACTGTAGATTCGGCCTGTGCGCAAGAGCCACACCGGGATGTGGGTGAAGGGGCCAGACTGGCTGAAAAGGAGGTTCATGTCCTGACTCATGAACGGTTCCTCTGGTGTGTAAGGCCTACCGGGAACCATTGTGGCTAGGTCCAATGGCTTGCCAAGCTGTATGGGGCAAGGCATGGGCTCGACACCCGATGGGGTGGTGTTCACCTTCCAAAGGTTCGGGGTCCAATACTGGGCGGCCCCTCTAGCCACCTTGAGTCACATGTAGATCTCCTCGAGGGAGTGATCCCTACCTGCCCCATCGAACTGGGAAGATGATCCCGTGAGTAGCCCTCTTGGCTATGCATCCCGTGGGCTACACTCTGATCGGGGCCCGAACTTTTCGGACCATTCTCGCAAAAGTGCGTGCGTGGAGGGGCGGATGGAGTGGACAACCCTAAGCCATGTTCATATGCCAGCCACATCCATTGCCATGAATTACATGCGCAATGAACTCGAGACCCAAGCCGTCGATCATCCCCCCGAGTCCGATCCTTGGGTAGGATTTCCTATGTGATGTGCTGATCTTTGCCTATCTGAGATATGTGGAGGACCATCCTTCGTGATGGTCATATGATGTTGATGTATGTGCTATCGACATGTATGTTTACGCCTTCAGCCTAGGTAGGCCCCGAGGAAGGCGGGGTGCAATGACCCTTCCACTCTTCCCAATGGAACCCGGCCACTGCGGTTGCGGTGGTCGGTGGAGGGCCCCGTGATAGCATGGAGCTGGTATGGGGATGAACTCTGTTTGTATACGGCGAAGTGCACCGTGATACACAGTAGGGGCGTCACAAAGGTATCAGAGCAATGTTCTTGGAGACCAAGAGCAAAGCACCGACCATGCTCCCAAAAGTACTAACTTGATAGGACCCTCAAACCTCGAGTAGCGGGAAAATTTTTTTCTTTCCCCTGGGGTAGAGCTAGTAATTATCTAAGATTAGGATAATTAGAGAACATAGGCACTTAAAAGATCCTACTAAAATTCAAGCATTTTTGGCCAATGACTCCAAGAGTGCGCCCGGAGCATGTTAGGTTCAGACCTAATGGCCCTTTCGCTCACTCTTAGAGTCGTCACCCCATATAAACCCTAGAACTTGACCTTAGGAACTCCAAATGGTAAAATAAAAGATGAAATCCCGATCAAAAAAGTTCGAAATAGCTAGAATTATATGTTAAAACATCGAAAACATTAAATATACAAGTCACTTTTGGAACAATGACTCCAAGAGTGCGCCAGAGCATAGTTAGGTCCCAACCTAACACCCCTCCCGCGCACTCTTAGAGTCATCCCCAAAAGTGACCCTTAAAATTAAACGTAAATTAATAAAAAGGGTCAAAGTAATGATAGGATCCTGCTTAAAATGCTTAAATTAGGAGTAACAAACATGTAAATTGTGTAAATTGGGTGTGTTGGAGCAGAGAGGCCGGCGACTCCAAGAGTGCGCCAGAGCCTAGTTAGGTCCCAACCTAACACCCCTCCCCAAGACTCTTTAGAGCCATTCAAGAAGCAACACAAACAAGACCCCAATTTAAGCCTAAGACGAGGAGACTTTTGCCAGCAAAACCACCAGAAGATTAAATCGACCAAACCCTAAAAATCCAACCCTATAAATTACGGGACATAGGCTCATTTTTTAGGTTTCTCCCGGTGCTTCCACGAAGCTCCTTCTCATTAGCCGATCTTTTGGCCTCTCCCCAAATCGACGATTTGTCGCATAAATGGCTAGGACCAAACAAACCGCCCAAGAAGCCAAAGAATGAAGATAGGCCCAGCCCCAAGTGCTCGCAGCTGAATGAAGCTCAAAGATGCCGACGGCATGCATCAAGGCCGACATGGAGAGGCGCCTAGGTATTAAGGAATTTGGAGAGGGAGGCGGAGGAAAGAAGAAAAGGCAAAGAGGAAAGAAGAAAAGGCCAAGAAGAAAGAGGAAAAGGCAAGAAGAAGAGAAGAAAGAGCCAAGAGGAAGGAGGAGAAAGCGAGAAACGTAAGGGTAAGAGGAGGTTGCGTAACCTCAAGACGGCGACCAATGGCGGAACAAAGAACCAAGAGCGAGAGGACCCCGACCCCAAAGGAAAAAGGGTAATGACCCAAGAACCCCGAAAAAGAAGAGAAGAACCCTCGGTCGGCGATCTATAAACGAGCCAACCCAGGCGTAACAATCCCCAACCTCGCTTCTGAGGAGACCGCCGACATAGCAAAGATTCTTGGAGGCAACCCTTCTGAACGGGAGAATCCTCACAAAGCGGCAGCCTAACCCTCAACCTGAAACAGAGGAAATCCATGAGGAAGAGCCAAGCCCAACTCCAAACACACGCTTGAGACACAGATTAATCCTACCCCGCCGCCGTTGCCCCACCATTCTCGGTATGGCAAGAAGCAAAGAAGCTAGATCACGAGAGAAGGCAGCCCGGGAAGAAAGCAACCAAAACCGCCCGAGACTTCGTACACCTTAGGACCAGAGAGGAGGTACAAGAAAGAGTTAGCAGATTACAAAATATACAAGAAGATGCATGAAGACTACGCAGCCTACTACGGGCAAAATCAAAGCGTGAAGGAGGGAGGCCAACTTCCGGAAGCATTCCAGCTCAAACCCCCGCCCGAGCTACCGAACCCCCAAGAAGCCTATGAAGAGATCCCAAGACTCCCCTTTGCCGCGAGCCTTGCGGAAATCAAGCACTTCCAAAGGAGCTACGGATTCCTCATCCCGAGGGCAGCATTCCGGGGTTTGTCCGAAATTTTTGTGGGAGTTCGACCCCCAACAAGCGAGTAACCAACGACATGTTACTCGCTTTACAAGAAGCAAGCAGAGATGGAGGTTGTACAGCACTTTGAAGATTCATTAGCATGCACTCTCCATGGGAAAAGAGTCACCCTTCAGCCAAAGGATATGAGGCCGCTAAGTACATCAAGCGGAGGGACTAATAGAAGGGAAATTAATTTTTGTAACTAACGAGTCATATCCGATGTATAAAATTTTGAATAATAAAATATATAGTTGTTTAAGATTGTATATTCATTAGGCACGTGATTATTAGCTTTGGGAACAATTGGAGTAATTTCACCAGTGACTCCAAGAGTCGCCAGAGCCCTAGTTAGGTCCCAACCTAACACCCCCTCCCAAGCCTCTTAGAGCGCCTCCAAACTTCCCAAGTTCATAACTTGAGCTAGACATACCCAAATCGACCAAAATTTGTTGCATTAGAACCCTAAGACTATAGGCAAGCCACTTTGAGCCTCAAATTAACCAAGAAACATTAGCCTCATCCCAAATGTCAGGAGTTTTAGAAACCCTAAAAATTTTAGGGCATAAATTCCCTATATATATCCCCGCATAACCCCCAAGCCTCAACCACAGAACTGCTCCTGCAATTGAGGCGATCTTTCAGCTTAGTCAGGCGCTTCCAGTTTCGTTTGACATCGGCAGCGGCTTTCGCCATGGCTAGAAGCCTTCATCGGTTAATGCAAATAGCCTCCCCCACATCACCTGGAAGTAGATGTCAATATAGTATTCCAAGTATTTCAAAAAGAATTTGACCTTTCAAACCACTGAACTCCAATCCTTTACGCCCCGCAAGTCCTTCGGGGAATTCCAAGAGAAAGTTGTCCCTAGCTTCTGAGAAGATACCGCCATGCATAGGGTACTTTGTACCAAGGACCGCGTTGCAAACCTTCCCTGGTCATGTACCCAATATTGCCAAGGCATTGAGGAACAGAACCAACCGCTTACCAACCTACATGACCCTAACAAGCAATGGCAAAGTCTTCTTCTCCTACAACACAGACCTTAGCGCTATATCTAGTATATAGGGCGAAAAACCGTAATAGGTGAACCATCCATTCAGCCGCTAGAAATCACACCCTTGGACGCGAAGAATGACCTAACGCCTCTGCTTGAATACGAAGAGACCATAGCGAGAAGCATCCAAGAGAGTGAAGACTCCGGCGGGAAAGCGAGGATGACATAGAGGTGGACCTGTGAGGAGGAACGCCGAAGCGGAACGAGACATCACCCGCTGGTGCCGACAGACCACACCAGAGGATTGCACAACCAATCGGCTGGAATAACAAGTCTAGCACCACCATAGTCGAAGGACAGGAATTCTTGCTGCTAAATGACATCAAAACCTCCCCAAATGCGGGGGACGGAGGCTCTGCGTCGATGAACTCCTTCACCTCCTCACGGCAACAGCCGGATCTAGAAGACTTCATCGACCAAGAAACGGAAGATTTTCCGTACAAATACGAGAGGCGTAATACTTACACAGACACACCATCTCCGGACATTGAAGCTTACGGCACTATCCGTGAGGTATGATGTCGAGGAACTTCCCTACGGAGGAGGAGTTTATAGCACCGGGGAGCAGATGGGAATAAGGGGAAGACAACAAGAGTACTGCAAGGGAGCCTTCTTCCTCACAAGAACAGATAGCAAAATTCCAAGGGAGAGCCACAAACCCGACAAAGTGTAATGCGAGCGCTCTTCCAAGATTACAAGGAATTAGTTCAAGTACCCGTGGACCAAGATGCATCAAGGCACGGGGGCACCTCGGGGGCACGTGGAGGAGTACCGGAGCAAGACTCAAATATTACCTTCCGCTCCTAAATGAGGCGGTAGAGTAATAATATTTCACAAGCGCTTCAGCCACCCAGGAGAGGAAGTCGCGTCTTGAGATGCTTGGTAGCACTTTTCAGATTTGGCATGCACGCGCCTATCATCGGGAAAGGTGGACCATGTCATTTTAGTGAAGCGGAAAACAGCCTTGGGCATCTTCGACTTCGCAGTACCCCACCTTCGACAAGGTAGGTTGGCAGTAACAGCAGCTCATACCTCCCATAGACGGGTGGAAGAGCTAGCATCCGCCATCCGAGGGGGAACAGCAAGGGATATACTCAGGAACTTGGGAAGTACAGTAGGTACGTTACAGCCCAAGTAAAGAAGTTTCGAGGACAACCGTCTTACCGTGATTTCAAGACTAGTCGGACTCTTGATCCCGGAGACTTTTTGTATCTAAAATATTATATGATATATGAATATAAATCCTATTCCATTTTAAATGTTTTGTTGATGTATTTTTGCCCCACAATTATACCAACAAGCATAATCAATGCAAGAGAACAAAGGAACTAATCATATAACCATGAATTGCTTGTGCATGCAGCTAGAGGCCTAAACGCAGGGGAGTTGAGTGCGAGATTGCACTCGAGCCAGGAACAAAGCCAACGAGCAAGGCTCCATATAGAATGACAACGCAGGAATTGTCGGAGCTAAAGAAGCAGTTGCAGGAGCTGCTTGACCTAGGTTTTATTAGACCTAGTGTTTCGCCATTTGGAGCGCCCATTCTCTTTGTTAAGAAGAAGGATGGTAGTCTAAGGATGTGCATAGACTATAGGCAGTTGAACAAGCACACCATTAAGAACAAATATGCTTTCCAAGATCGATCGACTTGATGGATCGGCTTCAAGGTGCAAAGATCTTCTCAAAAATCGACTTAAAGGTCAGGTTATCATCGGTCGGGGATAAAGGAAGAAGATATTCATAAGACCGCCTTGAGAATGCGGTATGGGCATTATGAGTTCCGCGGTAATGCCTTTTCGGCTTATCAAATGCCCCATAGCGTTCATGAGGCTCATGAGCGATATCTTCGAGGAGTTCCTAGACACCTTTGTGATTGTTTTCTTTGATGACATTTTGGTGTATAGCAGATCCCTTGAAGAGCATTACAACACTTGAGAAGAGTGCTAGAGAAGTTGAAGAGGCACGGTTATGCGCCAAGTTGTCGGCGCCGCCGCCTGCAGAAAGGTGGAATACCTTGGTCATGTGATCTCGCGCGAAGGCATCTCAAACGGACCCCGCCAAGATTGAAGCAGTGATTCGGCGTGGCCCGGCGAATGTGCATGAAGTCGGTTTCCTCGCCTAGCTAGTGGTACCTACGCTGAAGTTCGGAAGAACTTTGCCAAGATAGCAGCCCCGCTAACGGACTTTGACGCGGGCGGAGAAAGGGAAAAGATTGGGCGTAACATTGGCACAAGAAAGCCCAAGGGGTTTGAATTGTTGAAGGAAGCTTTAACAACAGCCCCAGCCCTAACCCTTGGGACCGGAAAAAGATAAGCTTGTAGCAAATGCACCTTGCAAGATAGCTACAGTGCGGTGCTTATGCAAGAAGAGCGTGGTAGCGTATGATTCCGGGAAGATGAACGACGCCGGACGCCGCCGCGCTACCCCCACGACGATCGAATTGCTTGCAGTTGTCGTGGGCATTAAGAATATGGAGGCACTACCTTTGGGAAGGAAGTTCCAGTTGGATCTGCACCACCGTGCCTCCAATATGTATTCACGCAAACCACACCTCAACCTGAGGCAGAGAAGGTGGATGGAGTTCCTTGAAGAGTACGACTTTGATATAGTCTACAAGCCAGGGAAGCTCAATGTGGTAGCGGATGCGCTTTCAAGGCATCCCCTGACAACTAGAGTGCATTGCAACGCAATTTCGACGATATCCAGCGATTTTGGTAAGAGGATTGAAGAGTCCTTGCCAACGGATGTGGATTTCAGGGAAGTATGGGCAAGCCTTTCTAAGGAAGCTAGAACAGATAAAGAGCGGGAGGCCTTCAAGCATTATAAGAAGGAAGGCGACCTGTTATACCATAAGAACAAGTTGTGCGTACCCGAATCATCAGGTGTAAGGAAGTTGATCCTCCACGACACGCACAACAGCCCAATAGCTGGCCATGCGGGATTCATGAAAACATATTTCAAGGTCTTGCGGCGCTATTTATTGGCCGGGAATGAAGAAGCAAATAGCTCGCTACATCAAGGAATGTCGGCTATGCCCGTGGCGTAAGACGCGGAGCGGCAATTCGAGGGGCATTAGAGCCATTAGCGGTGCCAAACGCTAAGTGGGAGGTAATCAGCATGGACTTCATCACAGGACTCCCAAGGACAGCAAGAGGGAAGGATGCCTTGATGGTAGTGGTCGACAAGTTGTCTAAGATGGCACATTTTGTGCCTTGCGGACCACGTGAATACGGCTATGGATCAGCAAAGCTCTTCACCAAAGAGATCTTGAGGGCTTCATGGCATGCCAAGGGGAGATCATCTCCGAAGCCGGGGATCCGTTCATGGCGCCTTTTGGCAAGACCTCTTTGCGACAATCCGGGCACGGCTATCCATGAGCACGGCATATCATCCTCGGGGACGGATGGCGGTGGAGGAGGACCAACAGATTTTAGAGGGACATGCTACGAAACTATGTCCGGAATAAGCAAAGTATGTGGGAAGAATTTATTCACTTGGTGGAGTTTGCATACAATAGCACCAAGCGGGGAATCATCCCAAATGTCGCCGTTTATGATCAATTACGGCTATCGATTACCTAACTCCGGATACTTGGCACAACCCCCGTCAAAAGTGGAAGTTTCGCGCGATGTTGGCCGATATCTGGCGGCTTCGTGGAAGAAGTTCGAGGTTATCACGCTAGCGGCAAGAAGTCGAGAAAGAGCATCGCCCGACAAGCATCGAACGATAGAGAGTTCAAAGTTGGAGATGATGTTTGGCTCAAGATCAAAGGTGAAGCGGTGGCTTCGGGATCGGCAATTGCAAGAAGCTTGCTCCAAGGTGGGCTGGACCTTTCAGAATAGTCAAGAGAGTAGGTAATCAATCCTACAAGCTAGATTTGCGAGCACACCTAAAGATTCATAAGGTCTTCCACGTGAGTTTGTTGAAGAAGCATACTCCAAATCCGGGCGAAGTCTTGGATTATAGCGTTGTTGGAAATGAGCGGAGGAGCGGTGGAGATAGTTCGAATTGATTCTTGATAAAGCTTTCAAAGCGAGGAGATCGAATTCCTCCGGTATTTGGTCAAGTGGAAACACTTACCAGTGGAAGACGCGACGTGGGTACTTAAGAAAGATTTAGTAAAGCAGTATCCACAGTTTATGGAGCAATGGGATGGCAAGGTCATCTCCGAAGAAATCGGCTCAGGCATGTCGATTTGTGTAGGTTAATTCTTGTGTAGTAAGATTAATCTACGCATGCAACCTATGCTTAGTATGGGTCGCATGCGTTATTACCGATGATGGGACCACTACGGTGATCTCTAGGGCGTGGTGTAATGTCAATGTAGGCATGATCGCATTTCCGCTTGGGAGAGTGGAAGGTAGATTAGAAAGTCTACTTCTGTCCCACGGAAGTAGACGACCTCGAGAGAAAGGAGGTCATGAAGGAATGCATTGATAGGGAAAGCACCTTTAGCCCCATATATGCTTTGATAGGAGGAATCTATCCTTCACACCCACGCCAGAAGGATATCCTCCACGTTGGGCAACTAGAGGTGTAGGCATGAGCGGCATATATAGGCATATCGGTGCCTCCACGCCATAATGGAAGATTCACCCTCTTCCTCACGAGATTAGCCATGCATCCATGTAGATAGGTGGGTGGTCACCATATAACCAAAATTTTATTTAATAATTAAATGGTACTAACGTAGTGTCGACACCTGCAGCCGATGGAGCTCCTGAGGCAAGGAGGTCGAGACTCTGAAGACTTGCAACACAAATTTTGTTGGAATGTGTTGCAAGGAATGAAGAGTACCTCGGACGTTAATTCTAAATTTTGATGAACTTAATTGTAATGTTAAGTGAATCTTGGAGTAATCTGTTAGTAATGTTGTGAATTGATAAGTTATGGTATAATACAACAATGTGATAATGTCATGAAAATATTACCTTAAGGTAATCGTAATAAATGTGTAAGTATTATAGTAGTATATCGTATGCATCGGGTTGATTGCGTTAGGAAGATTCAAGGTGGGGAGAACCACGATCTTTGCCGCGGACATCATTTCAAGGTAGGGAGAATGTGACGTTCGGCCAAAGATTATCGGCCCGGGGCGTATCGACGTCTTTACCACGCCGCAGCGTACCGCCCCTCGGTGGCGATAATGCGCTAGCGTGTAGCCAGGTGAGTAGCCCTAGGGGGCAACTTGCCAGAAATATGTGCAACTATTAATGTGCACATTTTCCAATGTACACATTAATGTGGGCACACATTTCCAAGTGGACACTACATGCCAAGTGGGCCACACCCATAGGTGCAATTAATGTGCACATTTTCCAATGTACACATTAATGTGGGCACACATTTCCATGTGTGCACATATGGCCACCTAGCCCTTAAAGGCAAGTGGGCCCATTTCCAATTATCCCACATGCCAAAAAGGGGATAATTGGAAACCCTAACCAACTCCCCTTGTCTATATAGGGTAGGAAACCCTAACTAGCCCAATTTTCGATTTTAGGGCTTGAGGACTCTGTTTTGGCTGCCTCAACAGCCAAAACCGCATCCCAGACTCGGACTAGGAGAGTTGCATCCTTAGTTTCTCTAGATCGGCGTTTGGGGATGGTCGAGCTTCAGTCGGGGGAGCCCCTCAAGGATCAGGTATTTGGCCAATTAGATAGTCTAAACCCTATTTTAGTCATTGAATCAGTAGGTTTAGCCTATTAGAATGGCCATCCAGATCTCTAGATAGCAGATTCTAACTAAAGAACCTAACTCTATGTTGTAGGTTAGATCTTGTTCTTTAGTTCTTCTGTGATGTATATGAATGATGTATCTCTATGAACTCCTTGTATTGGGAAGGGGGGTAGAGACCTAAAGCTTTGTAGTTGATGCTCCTAGAGTAGCCTCTCTAGCACACTTGTGATCTCGGCACATGCGCAAGAGCCACACCGGATGTGGGTGAAGGGGCCGGATCGGCTGAAAAAGGAGGTTCATGTCCTAACTCATGAACGGTTCCTCCGGTGTGTAAGGCCCTCACCGGAACCATTGTGGCTAGGTCCAATGGCTTGCCACTGCGTGCGGGGCAAGGCATGGGCTCGACACCCGGGCGTGGTGTTCACCTTCCAAAGGGTTCGATCACGGGCAAGGGGGCCTCTAGCCACCTTGAGTCAGCATGTAGATCTCTAGAGGGAGTGATCCCTACCTGCCCCATCGGAACTGGGAAGATGATCCCAGGAGTAGCCCTCTTGGCTATGCATCCGCGGCTACAACAGGCCCCCTCACACTTTTCGGACCATTCCGCAAAGTGCGCGCATGTGAGGGGCGGATGGAGTGGACAACCCTAAGCCATGTTCATATGCCACCACATCCATTGCCATGAATTCCGGCGCAATGAACTCCGGAGACCCAAGCCGGGCCACCATCCCCCGAGTCCCCGATCCTTGGGTAGGATTTCCTATGTGATGTGCCGATCTTTGCCTATGCAGATATGTGGAGGACCATCCTTCGTGATGGTCATATGATGTTGATGTATGTGCTACTGACATGTATGTTTACGCTTCCGCAGCCTAGGTAGGCCCCGAGGAAGACGGGGTGCAATGACCCTTCCACTCTTCCCCCGGAACCCGACACGGTTCGCGGTCGTGGTGGAGGGCCCCGTATTAGCATGGAGCTGGTATGGGGATGAACTCCTGTTTGTATCGGCGAGTGCAATCGATACGGTAGGGGGCGTCACATGCTTGATGCGCAATGGTGCATACACCGCCAAAGTCCAAAGTCCGTAAAACAAGATGCTTTAAAAAAAAGAAGACTTCAAATCTGAAGTTGTTTATATCAAATTACTAACCTCATGAACAAATGGACTATCCCATCCTTTGAACCAATCCCTACTTTTCTCCAATATTCGATTGAATCTTGATCAAGTACAAGAGGCTCCCTCTTGTCCTTTAAACACTTCAAGTGGCAAGTGTTCACCTCGGATGGTCGGTGTAAGTTTATATTCAAAAATGGAAGATCGTTTGAAAACCTTGAGGAACATCGAAATAGCCAAGAAATGAACAATTGAAGTAAAACTTTGTTTATATTAAAAAGTATAGAGAAGTTACATCATATACACAATAATACTATTTCTAGGCTTTAGTTCTATGTTTTTTCATCATATTAATACAAATTTGACTCTCGTGTCAAACATATTCACATTTTTTGTTGCTTTCGACATAACTTTGCACATTCTCTGCCTTCAGCAACCCCTGAAGCCAATCCTTTAGATCATTCATGAGGAAATTGCCATCTACTCTGTCAGGGCTCCAGCTGTTTAGACAGATCATAATGTTTGGCTCATTGAGGTACCCTTTGTATCTACTGTCATCAATGGGAAGCACGTTCTCTTTTGTGAAACCTGGATATGCGTCGTAGACCTTTTTGAGGTGCTTCAGAAAAATTGGCTTTCCACTGTTATATAAATTTATGCTTGTACACTGATCCTGAGTCCATATGAACTGGAATTTGTCCTTGTATTTCATCGATGCTCCCTTAAGTATCATTCTCATGTTTTGAGCCTGCAGGCTGGACCAAAGTGCTATATGAAAATTCTGACTGCACCAATCTAAGAACTCGGCCCAGCCTGGTCTAGTTACTGCAACCTTGGATCTGTTAAGTGTGACCATGGTAACACCCTCTTCTTTGGCGGTGGGTATTTTTTGACTCTTGTCATAGCTTCTACCCAAAACTCCATTGTAGTAAAAAACAAGCAGAATTGGGCTTAACCTTGTAGTCTTCTGCATGGACAGAGTTGGTGCAGGGCTGGAAACTTCTGCTTCAGCATGTCTTGGAGGTGTCTTTTGCTTGGAATTCTGCTCTTGATTTTTCTCTGAGACACTTCCAGCTGCAAAAATTGAACAGATTCTGTAACTATATGGGTCAAATTAAAAAGAAGATAGGCACAAAAGGTTGGAAGTTACCTTGTGACTTAGATTCACCTATCGATTTGTTCAGATCATAACCTGATGCATCTGCTGATTTGGCAGATTGGTGTGGAGCATGACTTAATGCATCTGCTGATTTGGCAGATTGTTGTCGAGTTGGAGCTTGACTTAATGCACCTACTGATTTGTTGACATCTACTGATTTGTCCGAGTTCCTATAACCCGATGCATCTTCTGATTTGCCCGAGTTTCTATCTGTGTCTAATGCTTTTGAAGGGGTGTGAGTGTCTTGTCCCCCTAGCTGAGCACATTGTACCTCTATATCTACAAAGTAGGGATGAAGAAGTAAGCTACATATCCCAATTACATCAAACAAGACTTGGTTACCTTTGAGAGTAGAAAATAAGTCCCTTTTTGGTGTGCTATATGGACTCGCAAAGTCATTGCCACCAGTAGGAATAGTTAAACCTGAATTAGTAAATGGCACCATGCTCTGCAAACCTGGAATTGAATCACAATTGATTGTAACTATGCTTTGGCATCTCAATATGACAAGGGCGCTCACCTATAAGTGCCTCAGTAGCTTGAAGTTGCTTTTGATCCTCCCTACTCACACCTAAGGCTTGTACCCATGCTGTAGAAAATTCATGACAACAATTCTCAATGCAACAATGATTACAAATCCTGCAAAGTGAACACAAATTTGTCAATGACAATACAAATATACTAAGCACTTCAGGAATTTTGTTATGAAGTACCTTAAGAGGCTGAGCAGACATGGAAGATGGTATTGGTGACTGCATTCAGCAATCAAAGTTGGTAGTGGTTTCTCCATCCACTAGAGGATCTTGCCACAGAATGGACAGCCACTACCATAATCTTCAGCCTTATCAAGGTCTAAAAGTAGTGGATCCAAGGCAAATAAAGGAAGACGGTCCTTGCAAGACAGAAACCTCTCTAACCTTGGTTCCAGCACTTTCAATGCTGTTGTATCTGCTTCCCTGGTTGACAGCAGATTAAGCTCCTCGATTTTTGTCTGCTCAAGGTCTGGTAATAGTTCCTTGAGCTCAGCCTCTGTATCTTGGCTTATAGCCCGAATACCGTCTGCACGACTTGGTTTATCCTTCATCATTCCTTCCCATTTTTTTAAATCTTTATTCATCTTCTCGGTCTGGAACTCGAGGTGCTGAACCTTCATTTATAGCACCTGCAGGCTTTGATCACAAGTTTGCAACCTTGCCTTACACTGAATCACTTCTGATCTTGTAGAGTTGATCCATTCTCCCAGTGTCCTGTTGAATTCAACTGGAAAGAAATCCAAGGTTAGTACCATATGACACAACAGGCACCACTTTACACACCACAAATTCCATCATGACAAACTTTGCACCACAAATGACGTCAAAGGCACCACATGTGGTGTGGCATATGGCACCATAATGGTGCCACATGCCACACCACATATGGCACCACAATGCACCCAAAGCACCACATATGGCAGACATCCATTACTTCGCACCACAAATGGCATCAAAGACACCACATGTGGTGCAACATGTGGAACCATAGTGGTGCCACATTAGACACCACATGTGGCACCACAATGCACACAAAGCACCACATCCGGCAGGCATCCACCACCCCACATGTGGCACATAGCGTGGTCCAATATTTAGCACAGCAGTTGGCACCACATATGGCAGACAATCCACCATTCACAAGTATCACCATCTCTAACATCACATATGACACTAAGTAGAAACATATGGAAGCCAATGGGTGAAAGTATGCTGGTGGGTAGCAAAAGCATGCGTCCGGACGCATGCTTATAGCAGGGTTTTAGCCCGCTTAAAGCACCCCTGCTTTTGCTTAATTTGGGGTGCTTTAAGCGTAACTGCCCGTCATTTTTTTTACGCCCTTCATGTACTAACACGTCCACCTCACGAATGAACCGTTAGGATAATGATTGTGGGTTTTTGGCTGGATTTTCGCGCGAGTGGTGTGGTAGTACGTTGCAAATTGGATTACTTGTCATGGGCGCGAAAATTCTCCCTCAATTCAATTATCCTCCCTCTCGGGGAATTTCATGGCTCCCGATACCGGCCTGGAGGCAATCACGTTTAGCATTGGATTTTCGGCCTGATGAATCCCAATCTGAGAGTTCCAAATTTGTTGGATGTCAATCCAACACGTGAAATATCACGTGAAGATCGGTTTCCTCGCAATTTACAAGAAATTGGATGCGAGAGAGAAAGAGAGAATCTGATTAAGGAATAAGATGAAAAGAGCAACGGTTGAGCGGGAGGATCCGGCATGAGAGGCCTTGAGGCAAAAGAAATAGCCAAGCAAGTAGTTGATTACTTCAATAAGCTCACCAAAAGCATTCACGGAACTCAAGGCTGATGTGATGAAGAGGGTGGTTCATCACAAATGAAATGGAAATCTCGAGAACACGGACTTTTGCCAAATCCAAAGGAGTGCAAGGCAGCGGGAGTGCTGCTCAACAACTTGAAACAGACAATGGCAGCCACAAAGAGGCAAAGGAACCATGATATTTGGAGAGCCAGAACCTCAACACTTGTGATGGCTTCTTCCACAAATTCGAGATGCAATTCCACTATGGCGGTGGCTGTTAGGTACATCTATTTCTTGTCTTCATGCACATTGCTTCTTCATGCTTTCAAGTGCTTGTATCTGGCTGAAGTGATCTTTGCCGGGATATGTTCATTGATACATGTGCAATATTTCTTATGATAGGTTGCATGGGGTCAACAATTGCAAATCTGCTTGCATTAAGGAAATCGGAAGCCTTCCTTGAAATGGTCCGTGGTCTGCGCTTTCAAAAAGAGGTTGAGGTGCGATTCTCTCACCCCCTTGCAAGCAAAGCATACCTGCGATTCGAAAGAAAAACAGCAGAGTCTCTCCTTGCAAGAAAGATGTTGTGAACACTGTTGGAGAGTCAGGCTTCCGAATTTCTTATCCCTTGCACCTTCTGGAGGTCACACAGGTATAAGTTTCCATACAAACTTTTTTTTCTGCTATTTCTAACCAAAGGCCACCATTCAGCTGCAGCTATATCAACAATACAAAAAGGCACATCCTGAACACCCTGTTTGCTTAAAGGCTTTCGAGAAGTTGAAGCCTATTTATGTGAAGAAAGTATCAGAAAGGGAAACCTGTTGTTGCATATACCATATGAAGTTGGAGTATGCGAGGGGTATCAATGCATTAAGGTCGTGGCTGGATTCCATGGTGAAGAGTGCAAGTGCACCGCTGCGAGGTCCATGGACTCGGTGAGAAGTGTCCGCCAGCCAACATAATTATGACTCAACCCCCGAGCTCTCGAGGGGCTGTGGTTTGCAACAAGAGCGAAGGGTGAAGAATGGTATAAACATGACGCTTGATGCGCATATGTCGGAATGGCAATTTAAAAGTCTTCCTATATGTCCAAGAGAAAGAGAGAATCACGAGTTCTTGCTTGAATGGAAGACGTTTGAAAAGGTAATACTCTCTTTATTGTTTGTTGGAAGCATCTTTGATATATCTTTGTCATCGCGGGCGACTATTTGCTTTTTGGTGCTTTCAACTTGCGCTGATCTTCTTTTTTTTATGCTTTCTGCATCTTGTTACGATTCCAAAGGAGATGGAAGAAGGCGATGGAGTTGCGGCTGCGTTACCAAGGAAGTGCCGGTGGCGTGCAGAAAAGAAAAGATCTAATGCCACCAAGAAGGGAAACCAAAGTAAGAAGTCCAAGGTAGCTGGTGGGACACGGCCTGAAGCTGCAGCACAAGCTGAGAAGAATGGAAACAAAAGTAAGAAATCCAAGGCAGCTGGTAGGACACAGCCTGAAGCTGCAGCACAAGTTGAGAAGAAGGGAAACAAAAGTAAGAAATCCAAGGCAGCTGGTGGGACAAAGCTGCAGCACAAGATGAGACCTCAAATGGCAAGGGGAAAAAAAAGAAAGGACCAAAGCCAGTTCTTAGATTGTCTTACAAGAGAACGGCAGTGAAGGCTTTCATTTCATATCTGTGTTCCACGTTGAAGATATTCGTGTCACACAATTACAGGGCTAGGTGGCAGGCCATGCAATTCAAGAGTTGCTTGGACAATATCCAAGATGGCACCATTGTTTCTGTAATTGATTTTGCTGAGAATTACAGCATCAAAATACAAAGGGAGGTTCAAAGCCAGCATTGGCACAATGACCAAATAACAATTCTCGTCCACATCACGTATAGGATGGACAGCAGCTCTGGGATCAGAAAGCTATTGAAGGAAACCCATTTTTACTTGAGTGATGACAAGATTCATGACACTCTTTTTGTGCAACACTGTCTTAGAAAGCACAATTCATGGCTAGTATCAAATGGTGTAGAATTCTCCAGGCATATAGTTTGGTCAGATGGTTGTTCTAGCCAATTCAAATCTGCCCAACCATTCTATTTCCTACCAAGATATCACCACGAGCTAGGGAAGGAAATAATATGGAATTTCTTTGGGACAGCCCATGGTAAGGGAGAGCACGATGGGCAATGGGCAGTCCTCAAAGGGGCATTCACTAGAGAGCAGCTCAAGTATGATGGAGTGAGATTTAGGGGTGCTGCTGATGCCTGTGAATTCGCTATGAGTTGGAATGAAGGTGCCAGCAACGGGGACATCAAGAGGTAATATGCTTTCATCTGCATTCATCTGCTTTTAACGTGCTTTCATCTGCTTCACAAAGTGCTTTTATCTGCTTTTTATCCGCTTTGTAATCTTTGTAATGTGCCTCACATCTTATGTGAACCGCAATAGTTGTTGGCCGGCTTTTTGCGTGCACTTTGGTTCATTGGAAAGGATGATGTTGATAGGATGGACCGGCTGGGATGCGCTGTGGTAGAAGGGACGAAGGAAATACACAGCATCAGGACATACTTGGCCAAATCAAGCACAAGGGTGGCTCATAGAGGGTAAAAGCATGTTAGGGTGTACCACTTTTGGAACCTGCAAAAGTACATACACTAGATACTTCTGAACTGGGTACTTTCTCATTTTTCTTTTCATTAAAACTAATACAAAAATCCAAAATAAAAGTCAAGGACATGGTAATATTCAAAGTTAAGATAAAGATAATGCTATCGGAGATCAATATATATATAAAAAGTTCTAAAACATACCTTATATTGAGATATTATACAGTACCCAAGACTACCGATCCACAGCTACCTTTTTAGGTACCTTTTTAGTCACTAAATAATACTTTTAAGGGACACCCTAACATGCTTTTTACCCGCAGGTTTAAGTTGTTTCGTGGTAATCGCTTGAAAAGGAAACCGGTCATCTTGTGTGAACAAGCAGAGGTTAAAGAATTGGAAATATGTTACTCTAAAGCCGAGAAAAGTCTATCGTGAAGGTAATCAAGACGCAAATCGATGAGGCATTTTTGAAGGTGATGGAGAATGGCTTAGTGGAAACATAGAGGAAGGTGATAACTTTGTGTCAAGAAGCCGAGGAGGGAAATCAGAAGAATGCAGATTTCTATGTGGTCAAATGTGTTAAGTCGAGGCATATCCTCGAATGAATTGTCAAGGATAGCCGGGTCGACCTTCAATGTCGATGAACATGTGTTGGCTGGTTTGTACTATGCTGTCCAGCCCCGATGGTACTTGGGAGCTACTTGAAGACAAAGGTCCGACCTTCCAAAGCATATCATCACGTGACGCCCATCAAGTTTGAGATGAATCAGATTCCCCAGCACTAACAGATTTTCCCTTGATCGGGCTACTCACCGATGATCCTTGACACCGCCATATGAAGGTTGAATATGCTTTGACCTAGTTGTTTTATCATTTTAACAGTCTCAGAGTTACTTGTGTACTTGTCTCAAATTTTGATCATTATATTGGAGACAATGCTTGTGAGTATTGAGTCTTTTAGTATTGGAAACAATGCTTGTAGTAGTGCTTGTATTGGAGTATTTTAGTAATGGAAACAATGCTTGTAGTATTGCAGAGTAAACTTGATATATATTACGTAAAATTGTACACTCAACATTTGAGACATCTTACAAGATCACTCAATACTCAAGATATAACACAAAATGTAATGATATATTACAAAAAGTAGTGTACAATGGTTACTTCATAAGTCATCGGTCCTCAAATCTATGCTCGCCGCCAGAAGGGTGCCCAAAGCAGTTGCCTTTGTACTTCAATAGGAGCATTGAGGATATAGTAGGTCGAGACAAGGTAGTTGTTGAGACAAGAATCCAAAGATCGCAAACTGCCTCCGGCCAACCATGCATCGCTGAAATCAATTTGTGAGATCAAGCCCTGCACTGTATGAGAGGCCAAGTATTCCAAAGCCGACACACAAACTTCGAAAAAATTGTCCTCTTCTTGCCCCTTTGAAAGGCATAACAGAACGGTTGTGTGTGCGTGGTTTAGAAACCCTTTGTGCAAAGGTCAACCAAGAAAAATCATACCATGATATTGAGGAAAATCCTCAAGAACAACCTTCAACTCCTTGAAAAATAGTTGCTTTTCCAGGTTGGTTGGATGCTCGCATGCATAGCAATGCTCTTGACCATATATCTTCAAGAATCGGTCCCGCAGACGGGAACAATGCATCCACCATATCCCTTTGTATTCCAAGTAGAGAAGCACTCCAAATCACAACATCAAACCTCTGCAGTGCCCCACTCCACAAACTCATGATACCCCGGGTCTCGCAAATGAGGTACTTACTTGCGCTTTTTTACAACATGGTTCGCTTGTGGTGGATGCAAGATTTTTGATTCATTCTCCTCCCATTGTGTCTGCCAAGACACCATTTATGTCAAGCACCATGCACTTCCGCCGGTGTCCATCCCTCGACGCTTTGCAACCACCGCCGATGGCTGCCGCATCGCGCTTGTCCGTGGTGGCCGGATCTGCTTTGGGAAGTGCTATCCGACGGCCGGAAGTTGCCGCGACTACTGGACTCGGGTTTATCTTTGCTACTGCGTGATGGAGAGTGCTGATAGCCATAGCTAGATACATCCTTACTAGTATCTCCCTCCCCAATGTATGGGTGTTTCACGGCTATCGGTAACCCGTACCAAGTGGTGGCTTAGGGTCCTTGATCTCCGCAAAAATCAAAAGTGGTGCTACAATTACCAACCTGGAACCGCGGGACATTATGCCAAGTGAAATAAGACAAGTAAAATAATCGCTTGAACTTAAATATTGGATTGCACCTTTTATATGTAAGAGTTTGTTTTGCACTTTTGGTTTCTTCATTATCCGTCTGGTTCTCTCACTATCTTCAAATTTCTCAGATTCAAGAAGCACCACTTGTGGTCGCTTTCTCCTTCTGCATGCAAATGCATATTGATCCCTAGGTTGAAACTTCAAAACAAATTTTACAAGGACACAAATGGGGGAAAAACATATATTATGGTATTACACAAAAAACCTTTAATCGATCGCTTTGCCAAGTCTTGTGCAAACAAAATTGGCCTCGAACGAAAGTACATATAAATTACATTAGACAAATTTTTTTTTTCCTAGTGCCACGCCTATAGGCACGCCCTCATCAACCGAATCATCCGACTCCCTCACTCATTTCGGGGTCCGTGGACCTTTTGGTCCCGGACCTTGTGAGCTTTGTGATTCGCTCACAACCTTGTTCACCGCTTATCCACTATATTCGGTCTTCAACATCCTTGTTCGCCTCGCATCAACAAGCAGTTAGAGGAGGCCTTGTAGAGGTTGCCGCAGAATTTGGAACTATATTGTATTTCTCAAAGATCGCCGAACCACCGAATCGCTTTGGACCGTGTTGGTGTCTTTAGCACGTTGCTTTCGTGTCTTTGCAATGTGTCACGACTGCTTGTGCGTCGGCCGTTCACTTCGCCTACGCGCTTCTAATGTACCCACTTCGTGAAACAAACGTGGTACCTTTTTTGGTCGTTCTTGCTTGTGGAGTTCGAGTCCTTGTAGACTTGTGTCCGGGGTCCTTTTACTAAGAGGTGTTTTGACATGCTTCCTTTTCCTGTTGCTATCCGAGTTGTAGCTACCACCTCATCTAGGTCAATTGTCTCAACTATTTGTTTGTGTGTCTTTCCCAAAGATGTAAGGGTTTCTCGCTTGACTGTCTTCCCCAATTCCTCCACTAAGCCCGGCTGAAATGCTTCGAGCATTCGAGGCAAGTGTCTTCTCCATAAGCAAACTTCGCAAAAACACATGATATATACGTGGCCACATTTCAGCCGGACTTAGGGTGTAATCATCCCGAATGCCAGACCGCATGTGGAGCATCGCCCTCATCTCCAATTGGCAACCCGAATGTCACAGATAGATGCTCAAGCCGCCGCCTCCTTGTAAGTTCCCTAAGCCCTGTTGAGATTCTCGTAGAATGTGCTTGGCTTTTGCAAGTTGCACTTCGTTTTTGCAACCTCGCCAGACTATAGTGGCCACCGTTGAACTATCCCTCATCTATTGGGCCACCCCCATTTCAACAAGGGCTTTGAGCATGTACTCGCCATGTCTTTCTCTCTCCAAGCTCAAGTAGCTCAGCAGAGGCACCAGCATCGTGACTGTGACTGCTTGAAGACGTGAGATGTTGTCTTTAATTTTTCGCAATTTCTCTTCTGGCCAAGAAGAAAGCTCCCTTTAGCCTCGACTGACAACTAGCTCCTTCTTGGAGACTAAATCACCGGGCTGCAGTTCTAGGGTTTCCACGCAAATCTTTGCATAGGACTTCCCAGCGCGATATGTTCTCCCCATAAGCCGCGTAAGCTGTTGGGCACAAAGGCAAAGCTCCTTATGGACGGCCTCCCTTCTAATTTAATACCATTGCCTCCTGGAACCGCCTTTTCGCTATGCTTTCAGTGCCGTGGTTTGCCGAGATTTGCCGGGCCTCGCCGCTTTTGCTTGAGCACCGCTTGCGGTTCACTTTAACCTTGCTTTCAGAGGGCTCTACTCTTTGCCGCAACCGCCGCCCAATTAACCTTGAACTTCGTGGATCCCGCTTTTGCTCGGGAGGCGCTTATTGAATGCAAATAGGTATGATATCGCTTCTAACTTCTCTGTTCTTCAACCCGTCCGGTATATTTTGCTTTCGGAAGCTCTATTAGAGCTTCTTCGTTTATCGCCTCACCTTTGTCAATGGAAGTTTTGCCGTGAATGACCCCGCTGGTATCCCAAACTTCATTGTACTCTGCCGCAGATATGAGGTCCGCTCAAATTGAGAGGGATGAACGCCTCGCTTTAGCACTGCATACGCATGGAAGTCTTCGCTCGCAATCAGCCAGTCCGGCCTTAAAGGAACGCTTTTCCGGCCCGAAGAATGCAAGAAAATCGATTAACGTGGTTGAACCCTAAACCCATTGAAATTTTGTTTTGTTGCTTTTTGCTTACCCGGATAATGGGTTCCGTTGGAATTATCGCTGAGCGGGCGGATCAATCACCTTCTTTACCATGGTTGATCCGCTTTGTATAAAGTGGAACCGAAGCGCAAATTGCGGGTTGCTTGGCCGAGTAGAGAAAGTTGGGGAAGAGAGATTTGAAAAACACAAATTCGAAAGTTCGCTCGCTTGTCTAGTGGTTCCAGATTGCGGGTCGCTTTCATTACCGGGGCGCAAACAGTAATGATTGTATAAACGGCACCGCTAGACTAATAGATCGGGCGTAATATAGGTGGTACTATATAGGTGAAGGGTGGGAAAAAAATGTATGACGGGTGGGAAAAATGTATTTTGGGTGTCGTGCCGGTGTCGGGTCGCTTTTTTTGCTACCCACCAAAGATACTTTCACCCCAATTCACTATTCGTGATAAGGTACCACATTTGGTACTATATATGACACCATATATGCTATAAACTATATTATTAACATATAATTGGCACTATATGATCTGCCTCAGAACACATTTGAGCTACATACCACCGCCGTGAACTGAAATTATCCACCACAACTCAAACTAGCATGACAAATTTCCTACACATAACTTACAACACACCCAAATGAAGAAGAAGTGGTGTACCTGATTGTTCAAGCTTACTAGACCTTTCTGGAAAATAACAGCTCCAATATTAAATTGCATCATATGGTGGTTCCGTAAGAAGAGGGTTGAAAAGTACCTATTTTTCAAAGATTTTCCCGAGATTCTTCTTACAACTTGAGGAGGCTTGAATTGTGGCCTAGTCATTTCAAGAGAGGAAGCATCATCTCGGGCATTTTGCTCTCGCTTCCTCACCATTTGAAATGCTTGCATGCTTCCTCTTACGCTCGGATGGAGAGGCTTCGACCCTTTCTTTAACCATTGCCGAAACTCAACCAGTTTATTTCTTTACCTTTTGTGTGAAGGTAATACGCAATAGCCATAGTCTGTGAGGCCATGCCTCCCCAGGCACACGTCCTTTGTGAGATTTTCCTGTAAAGGGACATATATTCATTATACCTCTCCTTGCTCAGATTCTTCAACCTGCATGATGAAACAAAACAATATTTTAAACAACAGAGAATCATGGGCATCCCCGAATCTAGAATGCAACCCACCTGTAAGTGGATTTCCCTGATACTTTCGGCCCCCAAACAGACTCGATTTCTTCTTGCGTGGCGTAATGCTTTTCTTGCCTGTACATTTCCTTGTAGGTGTATCCCGTGGCATTCAAGTCCGGTATGATCGAAGCCATTTCGTGATCGATCTTCTTGCCAGAAATCAGAAATGGTCTTGCCGGATTTAGGGAGCGGGATCAGAGTTTTGGGGAAAATAAAAACAGGCATTGTGTAATTAAGAAAAGACAAAATTTTGAATAAGTAATTATGTGTATATTTGAAAAACTAACTGCCTCTCCCACTACAAATTCGGTGTATCCCACCACACTTAGCACCCAAAATTGTGGTGCTAAAATGCACGTTTTTGTTCCACTACAACATGCTTTCACCCATACAAGCAAAAGCAACGAGATTCTCATGAACATAGTATTGGACCTTGCTGCCTGCATGAACACAGTATCACAGCCTGGTACTGGAGCATAATACGTTATATCTGTATGAACTGTGGATTTGTGAATTTAGCTCTCATACAAATAAAGCTAATCTGCAAATTTACCGTGAAGATGAATGTTGTATGTTTCTTATGTGAGAATACCTATATGGCCGCAAAAGAAAATAAGCAATGTGCCTTGCATGGTGTTAAGTACTAAAGGGCTCAACATGCATGCATTGCATGGTATGCATGCACTTTGCATGGTATGCGTGCACTGTGTGCATGCATTACAAAGTGCATGCATAGGTTGGAAGTGCAAACTAACAAGAAATACAACACGCCATCAGGCCTATATTTGTCTTCATTCTCACAACCTAGTTTGCATAAAAAAAAATCATTCTCGCAATGCTGAAAGATTTGTGCTTTTTATAAATTCGTGATGCTTATGTTCTTATTTTTGTATCCCTAATGCTATCAAAATTTTTGATACAATTTTTCTTTTTCTTTTTTCTTTTTTTTCTTTTTTTTTTTAAGTTAAGGCAGGAATTATATTATATGCAAAGGACTTACATGAACATATACAGCAAATGCAAAGGAAAAAATAAACCTTTGTAAAAGCTTATTCATCCCTAAGGGAAGTAAAAGAAGAACACAACTTCAGATAAACAAAAATAATTGTGTTTAAAAACTATGATCCATATCTAAGAGGTTAGAAAATAGTTTGAAAATGTTCAAAAAATATCAGAGTAGCCTTAACAGATTATTCATAGCCAAGAGCAAACTTTAATGGCTCAACCTGCACTATGTAAAAGACCGTTTCAAGTTCATTCAAGTCAAGAGGAGTGTGAACCATGAACTGCAGTATGTGCTCCGAGCTTTTATCAAATTGCCCCTTCCATTTAGCCGCAAAAAACATCTTCAAGCTGTTCCACCACCACAGATCTTCATAATCTAAAATAATTCCAATGGCTATTTGGGCTAAAATTTCTTGCTTTAGAGTCATCATTTTCTCCTTGATTTGGTTCCTTGTCCATTGCACGAAAACAGGCTTGGAATCATATCCCCCACCCGGGAGCGATCACCATATCATAATGCTCCATCACAAAGTCCGTCATCATCAACATCAACATCAACATCAGTTAGTGACAGTTTGAAGAAAGCATTAAAAACCATGGTAATTCCCAAGGGAATCTCAATTTTTGTCACATGCTGAGTCCTTATATCTCCTATGAGCTATTGCAGTTTCAACCAGCAAGGATTGAAAGCATGATTTAAGCCAATTAAGGCTAAAAGATTTCAAGTTATAAAGGACCCAGTTTCTGTGTTTCCAGATAAACGAAAGGGCTAAAGTTCTCAAGGTGCCACAAAAAGCATTGGAAAAACTTAGAAAAGCTAAGAAATCCTAGATGTTGGAACCGCACAAATGTTTACAGCCCAAGACCAGAAGGGGAGGAGTCTTGGACATTGAAAGACATGTTAATTCGATTCAGGACATTGATAGCCCAATGGACAAAGGTTGGAGAATGTTGCCTTGTATTTGGCCAACCTTTCATTAGTGGACAAACTTTGGTTCAGAAGCAACCATCTAAAAAGAATGATCTTTTTAGCACAGTAGGCCTGCCATCCATCAATAATAAGTTTAACTGCTTCCTCCTGAGAACAGCCCTATACTGTAGTGACTTTTAGCTCAGAAGGCTGAAGGATCATCTGATAAATTCTTGACACATGATATTGTTTCCTACCCTCACAACTCTAGGAGATAGGATCAGATGAGTCATTCCAATTACTCACAGCTTGTAGCACTGATGCAAAAAAAAATGGGAATTGTGGATCTTTGTCACAATTTGCTGCCAATTGAGTCAATTTCCATTGTCCCTGAGATCAGAGAGGATGTTCAATCCTGCTTCACTCCATTCTTTATATTTTCTTGGATGCTTGAGAGATAAGCGACTTGCCTCTGTAGGATGCAAATTATGATGACAGAAGAAGTGAAAACCTGAACTTGCACTGTTAAGGTTGTCTGCATGAAAACAATGTGAAACTTCATTCCAAGCTTTCAGCAGACATCTTATGATAGGGGATGATTGTGTGAGGGCCAGCTGTGAATTGATAAAACACTAAGTCTGGGAGCTGATGCTGCATGGAGCTACTCCCAACTGGCTTAGATTTCTCAATCCAGTATTTGATGAAAGACATAGCTAGAGAGTCATGAGAAGCACAAAGAGCTCGCCAGACTAGCTTTGCAACTAGAGCTTGGGCATGTTTAAACAGATTCTTACATCCCAATCCTTCAAACTCCTTGGGGGCAATAAGATTATGCAAGGCAACTTTGTAATCCCCCTGCCAGATGAATTTCCTCATTGCAACTTCAATTTCTCCATAGGTAGCTTTATCAGCCACTATTGCAGATGAGAAATACATGTGTGTGCTGGCAATCACAATATTAACAACCTCCACTCTACCTGCCAAAGACAAAGAAGCAGGATACATCATGAATTTTTTCTTAATTTTATTTGTAACTGAGGCCCAAAGGCCATACAAACCCATATCTAGGGCAAGTGGAAACCCCAACAATTTAGTAGCCATATTTTTTCCTAGAATGAAATATCTACAAGGCTGGTTTCCAAAGTATCCAATAGAATCACATATGTAGATCTGTTTAGGTGAACTCCCAAGGCTTTGCCAGAAAGCTCCATTGCAGACAAGAGGATGTAAACATTTTACCATCATCTTCTAAAAATAGGAAAGTGTCATCTGCATATTGCATCAAAGAAAGAGACTTACTATCATTAGGCATCTGAAGACACTTGATTAGCCCTGCTTGCCGGAGGTTGATGATAGTTCTGGTCACCATTTCTGCTACAATGAGAAATAAATATGGAGCAAGAGGACAACCTTGTTTGACTCCTCTTTTACAAGGGAAAAAATGGGAAGGAGAACCATTAATTAAAACTGCAGATCTAGCCTCTTTGTTGAAATCATAAATCAGATTGATTACCTGCTGAGAGAACCCAAGAAACTCCATTGCCCTGTATAGGAAATCCCAGTGGATAGTATCAAAAGCCCTTTTGAAGTCAAGTTTGAGTAGCATAGAATTTTGTTTGGAAAGTTTATTCTAATGCAGACTTTCATATGCTCCAATAAAGTTGTCAAGAATGCTCCTGGAAGGAAGGAATGCAGTTTGTAGGGGGCTAATAATCTTTTCCAACATAGGCTTGAGCCTGTTTGCCAGCAGTTTGGCCAGTATTTTATAACTGGTATTGGTCAAGGAGATAGGTCTCTAATCAGAGATTAAAGATTTGTCCACCTTAGGAACCAAAGCTATTAGACCAGCATTGATAGCAGGATGTAAACTATCAGCAATCCAAGCCCCTTGAATAAAGGTTGTGATGTCATGTTGTATTATATCTCAAAACGCTTTAAATAATTCTAGAGGAAAGCCATCAGGACCTGGACTCTTACCAGAAAGAAAGATTTCTTGCTTATGTGGAACAACCATGAGAACCTCATTGTCAACTGTAATCTTTGACTGAAATAATACCATTATTGATAACCCTGCCTTTGGCAGCTCGAAAAAAGAAAGAGGAGCTACTTTTATCCATCAAATTGACATATTGACATTTGCTTCTGATGGCCAAGGATTGAGCCTCTAATTCTTCAATATGTATTAATTTTCAGCCTTGGTTCCTGCTCCTGCAAAGTAAGATTATCTCTGTCAAGAAATAAAAGTTCCCTCACCTTTTTCATTTAAGCATAAACATCATTCTTTTGCTGCCTTTTCTTTTCAGCCCAATCTTTTCCCCATTTCTTGATCCAATACTTAAGCTTTTTTAGCTTTCGCACAAAGCATGCATAGATCTTCTGTTTCCAATCTTGGGGAGGGATGCATAATATTCCCTTAGCTGTGAATAGAATTGCTTGAGATGTAAAAGCTGAACATTAAATTTGAAAGGGGTATTTATCTTGGTGACTCGTGAGGCATATGAGGCAAATTCTAAGATCAGAGGGAAGTGGTCAGAAATAGAGTTGCTGCAATCAGATTTGATGATAGCTTGATCCCAGGTGTCTAAATCTATTGTACAACTATAGAATCTATCAAGCAAACAAAAAATTCTCTCAGGTTCTTTTCTTTTATTACTCCAATAGTAGGTGGCCGAGGAGAAAGGAGGGTGATAAACAAACAATTCAGTAAGCTTATCCCATTCCTTTCTTTCATTCCTGGTCATATTTAGTTTCTTACCAAGCTTCTGATCCCAGTGAGGGGTATTATTAAAATCCCCAGTTAACAGCCAATTTTGCACTTGAGTTTGACCACCAATCCAAACCCATTTCTTCCCAGTGCCTTTCTCTTTTATGAGGTTCAGTAGAGGCATAGACATTAATAATGCCAAGGTTATGGCCTTCAATATCCAAGGAACTGACAGACCAACGACCTGATAGAGCTATATAAGAACCAGAGGATGAGAATCCTTTCCAAATTGTGCAAATATCTCCTCGAGTACCATTAGCAGCAGCCCAGGTGGAGCCACTCCCCGGACATTTCCAGTCTCCTAATTTGGAGGATTCAAAAGAAGGGAGCCTATGCTCTTGTAATAAAATGATATCTGCCTTCATTTTTTGTATGGCAATTGAAGCTATTTTCCTTTTTAAAGGGTCTTTGATGCCTCTTAGATTTCAATACACAATCTTCATAAAGACTTATTTATAGTGTTAGAGGCATGCCCATCTAAATTAAGGAAGGGCATTCTCTTATTTCTCTTCTTGGACATTCGAGGGGTATAAAACATGGCAGACATAGATTAATTATCCATTGTCAAAGCTGCATATCTACAAATAGTGCTGGATCTCTGTGCAGTTATAAAAAGACAGAGCAAGAAAGGTATTTTGCATCGTATTTCATAAGCATTCATTATACATTACCTTATTTATCTTATTATCTTATTTATCTTATTCCTTTTTTTTGGCATTTCGAGGGATTGAGAGGATAATTACCTTGGTTTGTATAGAGCCAAAGAAGGCAGAAAAAAAAAGCAGCGGAGCTGGCAAGTCTGGCTTATTTGAGGGAGGCAGAGAATATATACAAGGCCATCTTGATACCAAAGAATGAGGACACGCTCAGGATCAACGATAAGGTCCTTCTAAGGTTAAATGGACAACTCCATACATATATAAGTGTAGACACCATCATTGCAGAAGGCGAAGATGCTATAAGGGACTTCCTAATCGAGTTCATCAACCACCTGACCCCTTCTGGCATGCCACCGCATAAGCTGCACATCAAGGATGGAGCAATCATCATCCTACTTAAAAACATGAATCCGAAGGCCAGTTTTCACAAGGCGCCCAAAAAACAATCACTATTAGTTTTTTACAGCAGTTTTTACATAAAACCATTATAAAAAAGAGATGTCACTAAGTGGGTTAATGTGTTGAATAACCATTAATAGTTATGTGGTGGAGTTTTTATGTTATGACTTATCATTCTAGTTTGTTGCCATAGTTAAACATCATAGTTCTTTATGATTGTTTGTTTGGTTTATATTAGCGCTTTATTGCTCAATTTTAAGTATGTGTATTGATTAGTAAGGCCATAAACCATTAACGAATTCAACTTCAATAGTTTGTATAACTTGAAGTGATTTTTTAATGGAATTACCTATCATATTTTATATGAACTAAGGTTGCTTTCTACAATAAAATGTTATACTTTTTTATCGTAGAACATGGACTAACTACCAACAGTGTTTGCATTAAAATAGTGAACAAAATACGGCATACTTTAAGTTGGAATCATTGCCATTTCAAGTCATAAACCATGATGAGTTTCTCCATCACATTGTTAATGGTTTTTTGGTGTAGTTTATGCCATATAAGTAACGGTCACCATTATCCTTTTGATAAGTACTATCACCTCCTAAGTAACGGTCACCATTGATGATTATCCTTGTGATAAGTACTATCACCTCCTAAGTAATGGTCACCTAGTAATGGCTAGTAACGAGGATGATTGTCGTTGTGATAAGTACCATCACCTCATATGTAACGGTCACAGTTGATGATTGTCGTCTGTAACTTAATAAGTAATGCCATTAACATTTTCTTGTTTTTTTTTCTTTTATATATAGGATAAATAACGTTCTTTATACCTGGTATAATTTTCTTTTCTTTTAGTTTTTCTTTCTTTTTCTTTTATTTTTTCATTGAGTTCTGTCTGTTCTCGTGTTACTGCCCTCTCACAAACAGTTGTTCTAATTGTTGTTTTTCTAAGCGTTGCCTTTTGGGAATCGAACCCAAACATTTCCATAAGGCATGCTGCTTAGCTTTTGAGATAACGATTACAAACAAGTACCAAGTATTGAGAAGAAATTACTTGTTGCTGAATTACTTCTATCCAGCATAATGGACAATCACTCACTGAGATGCATAGCTCTTGATGAGTTGAGGCAACAGATATATCAATCTAACAGCGCGATCCTGGCAAAAAAACACCAATGTGAGGCCAAAGATGATTCGAGGGAAAAATGAAGGGGATGGTAAGGCACTATAAATTGCAAGAGCGGCAGACCAAAGGGTTAAAAACACAGACAAACTAAGATTACATTGTTCACGCATATTACGCATAGAGGCAATACTTCAAAGATCCCATCATTCTTGGCAAGCATTGAATCCAGGCAAAAAAAGCTAAAAGCGAAATACAAAAAGTTATTAGCTTGTAAAAAAAAAAACAAAAGCAAAGGATCAACACGGGAGCTAAAATCGGCATTTCTCATGCAGGTTGGGCTGGGGAGCCGGATCGACATCCCCACCCATGGCCTTGCCGCTTGATCCATCAAACCGCAAGGAACTTAAAAACTTTACAAAAAATCACAACAACAAGAATTTCTTGAAGGAAGGAAGGAAGGAAGGAAGTTTATTTTAGCGTCCACGGAGGCCAAAGGCCTATGAGGCGGTACATCGAGAAAACGAGCAAAAAGCCAAAAACCCCAACACCAAAACAAACAATGTAAGCGGTGCGGTAGAACCCTACTACCGGGATGAAAAAACCCCCACTTGGGAGGAAAAACCCTAGCAATAGGCTCTCAAATACCATGCCCCCGAAAAGAGCAAGTCGGCCGGCCGAAATCTGCCGGGATGTAAGCTCCGGCCAGCTACCATAGGTGATGCAAGTAGCGATGTAGCGGTGTGTCCAGCATCTAAGATCGGTGTGCCGCTTTCGGACATGGGCATATGCTGGGCATCGCTGGAGGGCATGGTGCTCATCCTCTATCACGTGCATCTCACAACACTGACATATCCTTTCCTCCACGGGATCCCGTGCCCGCCATTCAACCCCGGTGACTGTTTCAATTTGAGGTAATGGGAACCGTCCTTATGGCGTTAATAGCTCTCCGTTTCTTCACTGAGATGTGTGCTTTCAAGTACCGATGGGGTCCATGCTCAAGGCCGGGATTAATCTGAGCGTGATAGTGCTCTGTCTTGGGCTTTGCAAGAGTAGAGGCATCCCGCGGTGGTGGGCGCATAGCCCGCATCAATTGCCCATTCTCACAAGACGAATGCGCGATTACCACCATCGTTGGTAATCCATAGACCACCTCCTAAACCATCCCTTACGGTGCTGCGTGCCATACCCTCTTCGGCGCTGGGGCCCTCCAGTTAACAACAGCGACTGTGGGGGCAAGCGATGCTCATCCATCCCATCCACCTTATGGAAGCAAGTAAGATGCTGCATAGCGAATCTTTGTAAAGGCCCGAACCCCGTCTCATACAACAAAATCGATGCGATGCGGTGTCCTTCACTCCCAAGCTATATGTCAAAAAGCTTTTACGCACCCTTTCCAACCTATCCCATGTATTTTTTTGCTAACTGCTTCTTTGGCCCCAAACCTCCACCCATATAGCGACGCCGGCTCGACCAAAGCTCTAAAAGGTGTGCTCTCCTCGCTCCGATCCGAGATCTATCCGGCAACCGCAGCGTTTTTGCAGATATAAAGCCTTCCGGCCTGCGGCTCTCCCTCTCCACACACTCATCCCGCGGCATGTTAGTAGTGAAATCAATTCCCGGATACTTGAAGCTCGCACCATCTCCACTTCACATCCCCAGTAATATAACTTTCAGGGATAGGGTGTTGCGAGGACGAGGATGTGCGAAAGCTTAGTTTTGTGCAAGTTCAGCTGTCATTCCCGTTGCCCCACGAACCCCAGGGGGCATCCAAATGCTGCTGCATCTTAACGGCCGTGTGGGCTAGCAAAGCTACATCATCCGCATATAGTAACGGCCCACGAGGTCGCGATCGGATAATTGCCCCGGCTCCCCATGGTGTTTGTATCCACGTCTCAAGCTATCAATGTACAACCCAAAAAGCGTTGGAGACAGCGGGCAGCCCCCCAACTCCCCATAGTGCTAGCTACCGCCCGATCTTCATAAAGGCGTTTGAGATAAATCCCATCATAAAGTACGGTGCACCACATTCTCGCAACTCTGTGGAACTTCGCCAATTCTTGCAACCTCGCCACGGCATGTCTCAGGGGCGGTATCATATGCGGTCTTAAAATCTACAAAGCAAAGAATACAAGTCCTGTCGGCGCATTGCGGCTTGCCTCCATCAACACTCTCAAAGTGAAGATATGGTCGATTAGGTCGTGGAGGTGAGCGGGGCGGCCCCGCTGGCCAATTGCCACCCACTCCTCCTCGGCCCACTTAGTGAGTTTCTTCTCCACCACCCCACGCCGGGGAACTTTGCAAAGCGAGCTTACCATAATCATCGGTAATTCGCCGCTCATCCGGTATTACCCGGCTTTATGAGCGGGAACAACCTTACTAACCATCCACTCTGGGGAGGCCCTGCGCCGAATCACGGTTAATGATCGCGTCGGGGCCCTACTATAGATGGGCCACCCGCACTTCAACAACTTCGGCTGCGGCCCACAGAAAATCCTTTGCCTTGCCATTAAGCGGGATGCACGAGACCACACTTGGACATCCTCCGTGGCGTGCGGCAGCACCTCTCCTACCTGATCACGGGACCCCGGCATTAGCTCACGGGGGTCATATAACTCCCAAGCGGTGCATCCATTGCTCCCACACTTACATTACCACCACACGGCTTCTTGTATAACACCTTCGCCAAAAGCTTTTGGCTCTGCCATAAGCATGTCAAACAGGCGCTCCTGGGTTTCTGCCATGTATCTCCCCTTCTTGGCTTTTAGGAAGATCTTATAGTCTTGCAGGGCCTGTGGCCGCAACTGTGGATCTATTACCAAGCGCAACTGGCTCTTTAGAGCCTTGCAATCAGCATCAAACCACGGGTTCTCAGGAAAATGTGCGGTGTCCCTCCTTGGAGGGCCCTTCACTGCAAAGGAAGCCTCAGCAGCTGCAAGCAGCGCCCTCACCAGCCATGCACACCTGTCTTGCGATTATTGGCCAGAAGCTATCAAACCCACAGCCAACTCCCGCACCAACGCGATTCATCTTGTCCCCCCGATAGCGTGGGATGTACGGTAACCCTCCATGCCCCCTTTGCGGTGTCTCCACTATTGAGTGCTCCCAATTCAGCGTGACATAAAGCGGGTAATGATCTGACAAAGCCTCCTCATCCCCTGTGCTTGTGCCAATGGAGAAGTGTGTAACCATGTCAAGTCGCTTCAGAGGGCGAAGGTAATCCAACACACTAGCTCCCCATCCCGCCTATCACTCCTGCAAGTAACACCCCCGAGTGTGGCCATCGGGCGCATACCATTACAAATTACCATGTCAAAACCGGGCAGCGGCCGGACCAGGTACCCGCCAAATGGTCTAGCCACCATATCCCGGGAGTGCCGTATCTTTGAATAAGCGGTCGCTCAAACCCAAAGCGGATCAGCATTATCGTCACCTTGGAAGGTCACCGACCAATTTAACCGTCGCGAGCATTGAAATCTCAAGCAAAACAAGATGAATCTGGGAGCTAGAAACAACATCCCTAATTTGACCTGGCCACTTCGATCCACCACTGCGCAGTACAAAAATCTGAATCCAACCCTAGAGTGTGTAAGAGAGCCCAACGACTTTGCTTGTTTCAAAAACAGAAGAAAGCAGCAACAGAGAGAAACCGAGTATGGAAAGGGAGAAAGCTTAAATGACTGCAAAACTCTTAAGAAAATCTTCAGATAGCACAAAGAAACGAAAAAGGGGAAGGGTCACCCTGCGTCATTCTTTAGGCGCTCATTCTTCAGGCATTATTCTTGAGGCCGAATATGGAAGCAAGGCCTCAGAGTCGCAAGGCGCAAATGGCCGATGAGAGAGAAAAAGATGGAAAGAAGAGTATTTATAGGCTATTAATGTCGGTTCTGCCCTAGCCTCCAAACTGTATGGTTTAATTTTTAATCTCTAGCCTCTAGAGTATGGTTTAGTTTCTATAATCTCTAAACTAAACTAAAACATTATTTATTGATGCTAACGCAACTTTACCGCAATTTTGAATGCGACCGGTCTGGAGACGGAAGAACTCTCTGTCTTCATCAGAAGAAAACCCCTCCTTGAATAAAATAGAAATGAATGAAGAACAATGAAATATAAGAAAACCCTATCTCTGGAGGTGGCAATAAAAACCTATCCCTGAAGGAGGCATTGTAGATCGTAGGGATAGCTGGATTTATCTGTTTTTGCTCTTAAGGAGGAGGCGACAACGAAGGGTAGACTTCATTTTGCAGCCCCGCATTTGATGTGGCATATTAACCCTTGATTTGCAGATTGTATGGTCTAGATCTCTGTGATGTCTGGTGAGAGGTTGTAAAATGAAGGTGTCCCGCAATAAAAACTTATCTCTCAAGGAGGAGGCGATAACACAACAGAGCGAAAATAAGTCAATAAATTTTTTTTTTCAAGTGACCTCAATATTTCCCTTCGACTCATGCATTGATGTACTTTGCATGTCATTGTTTGAATGGTAATCTAGGTGTATTTACCTAAACCCCACCACGTTATCTTTATTCATTTCCTTTTGTTCCTACACGGTTCAAATATCTTTGATATATATACAAATGTAATGTCTTGAAATAACATAAAGTTACCAATGGTTGAGGAAGGTTCGGTTCTACGAAACAATATGTATGGAAAGAAATATATACATATGAATCATTGAAAGTATATTCAAATTAACAACCAAGGGCTTGAACCCTAGATAAACCATTACTCCATATGAATCTTTGATCAAACAATAAACATCGATATAAAACTTATTAGGTGCATTCAACAGATAGCCAATCACTTGTGACCGCGTGGCGGATATTCTTTTTGTGGGTGTTGCATGCCGCAGTTCTTGGTCTACATTCTGATATGTTGATCCACATTCCGAAATTTCTTCTGCCCACTACTCTCTATTCTGCAACAAGTCAATATGCGTCGTCCACATAGCATGGATCAACGGCCAATGCATCCCACTGAGCCTTCCGTTGAGTGAATGGCCCGATTAGGCGGCATTCTAACAGATCAAACCGGCCTCCTCGCCTCGCCTCCGACATCGGCCAGTTTTCTTGTGTTGGAATGCCGCCTACTGGGCCATTCCCTTATACAACAAATCCATACAAAATAACATTGCTAATGAGTTGGCCAATTTTCTTCTATAGTTATTAGATATGGAAGGCGTTATGTATTAAATAATTTTTTCACCGATAAATGTTTAGATTGGTAGCTCGTAGAAATTTTCCCTGAGAATCTGACGGTTGGAAAATATCAAACGAATGAATAGAAGACTCAAATTTTGCTATAAATATATTTTTTTTTTTTAGCTCTATCTTTTGGTCATCTTGAGCTCCTTGCAAGTCTACTAGAAGAATTGCAGAAGATGCAGACTGGAAAAAAAATGGAGTTACGGAATGAATATTATAGTCAATAAAAAATCCCAAAAGCTCAAATTTAGATAACCCATAGCTCAATCGGAAAAAAATAATCGAAAAAAAATTGCTCTATTCTTCAAAATACGAAAAAAAATCGGTCCAAGATGATCAAAAACCAAAATCGAAGCAAAATCGACAAATCAAGGCCCATATTATACGACACAGTGATGGGAGAAGAGATTTGAAAGAACCCGATTCGCCGAAGGCTTTAAAAGGGCGAAATGGAGAGCTATCTTATGACGAAATGAAGGTCCTTCTCTTCAAAGCTCAGGCAAAGGTTAAAGCTCTAGATAAGTTACGGATTAGCTCCGGATCTCTATGCAAAGAAGTCTGTGCGAACAACACTGTGTGAAGTCTGTGGAAAAGGTAGGCGATGCCGCTCTGCAAATTCCAGAAGGCAAATTTGCGTGGTAAAAGGGACGGAATAGAGGCAAAATTTGAGGCATTACATTGGCTTGTGTAGAGGTCATTGGGTTTACATTCTGGTGTATTGCATGAATATACAAGAATATTGAAACCCCCCTTGACTCAGAGGGTTATATGTCTTTTGTGCCTGTTTGTTAAGAGATAACCCCCTCCTCCTCAATATTCCATGAATATGCAAATATGTTGAAATAGCCTGTCCCACATCCTTTCCGCTGCGTGCCCCTTAATTAAGTCTAAAGCAAACAATGAGTTTGCTAAAAGGCAACCAACATATTCCTTCATTAAAAATTCACAATCCTTGAACCTTTCACTATCAACCAAACCCTTAAACCTCCAAGCTTGCGAACCTTCAAATATGATTGAAATAGCTCAAAAACAGGTTCTCGTCTGAAATAGCAATAACTTTTGTTCTAATTAGTCAAATAAGAGAATGCGAAAGCAACTTCAATTGTCATTGGACAAAGCTTATTTTCCTCTATAAGTGTTTTAAAAACAAATAAAGTGAGCATAACTTGTGAATTACAACCCCAACTTAAATGTATTGGATCTTGTTGGGAATATCATATTCTAAGTTACAATTGATATGGATCACACACAAAGTTATTGTTCTAAACAAAATGTTATTTCCATTTGGAGCAAGGTATTCTCGTAATATTTGGAAGTTTGAAGGGGCTTATGTGATTTGAGCTTGCTACAATAAGGAATTCTAAAATTTAGAGTTTACTTACAAAATATTGGTAAGACCTATCGATCAATGTTGGTTTGGTGTGTATGTTTCATAGTCCGATTGGTCTCTAGTGAGATGCTCCTTCTTCTTCAATTAGCATAAGTTTGGTATATCTACATGCAATATACACACCTATTGATGATTTAGTATGAGCAAAATATTGACCCCAATCCAAGATAAATATATTTCATTCACCTACCATTTAGTATCCGGTTAATGCATTTTTAAATTAACCACTCACTTCAAAGTTATTATATGTGATGACTCCATATAGGAGATAGATAATAATGAGAATGTTCAGATCAATATGAAGTGGAATTTGAGAAGAAAATTGGATTGAACCGGAAAGAGAATAAAATGTAATTTAGCTTGTAACAATAGAATAGAATTCGTTTTATATCCAAAGAAACCCACGACCTTGGAAATTGAATATATTAATACATCCATGCATACACATGCCAATACTATAAAGCGAGACACAAGTGACGGAATGTCAAGTGAAAGGCCACTTAATTGAACATTCAAAATAAGATCTCTTGGGACCAACTTCTCATTGCTCATTCTAGCAATATTATATAATGAACCAATCGTTTTCACATACCATTATGCCAATCCAATACTATGGTATGTCCTTGAAAACCCTTCGGGGTGAGTTTTTTAAACTTGATAGTAATTGAATCACTAATGTGTACTAAGCCAATGGGTTCTACCTGTTGAAAGACCGGGGCATTTAAAATGGGTCACGGGATCATGCGACTGCATGGCCACTAGAACATCCACATCATCATGCCACATCACCAAATTGATGACATCACCATCCTAGTCATCAAAGTTTCAACATCAACCATATTTGACCTGAAGTTCAAAAATTCCAGGACTGTGCGGCTCTAATCGCCACTCGACACCACTATTAGGTACCAGGACTGTGTGACTCTGCCATCATTGATCACCTATTTTGGGCACTTAGTTTGGGCACCAGGATAGTGTGGCCCTGCCACCGCTGCGGACACCAAGGTGGGCGCCAAGATGTATTCCAGAGCAGTGAATTGGACACCAAGATGGACACCAGGACGATGTGGTTCTATTGCCATTGTTGACCTTGAAGCTTTGTTTACACCTTGCATGTATGATCATAAGACCGTCAGGATTAACATAACAATAAAATCTTTAAATTCAAGTCAATGTAATTAAGTAATGGGCAGAATTGAACTATCTTTTAGACCACGTCATAAGTCATAAACAATCTCAAAAACTATAACTAGTTTTAGCAAACCACTATCACATTTAAAACCAACATTCATAACCACTACCGATCACAACAAACCACTATGATATGTGGTTTTCTTCCGTTAAATGAAATCATGCATAAAAAACTACATATATCATGGTTTTTAGATGATCTAACATTGGTTAAATGTAATAGTTTAGTTTTGGACTCCTTGTGTTTTGCAATGGCACCTGCCCTCGCGTCATCAAAGCGCACCTAAGAATCATAGATGTAGAGATAATCACAGGCACCTACAAAGGAACAAGGGTCCTCATACCAAGAATAACCCTAGAGCCATCAGACAGTGACCTCCTCCCCTTCAAGCGAAGGTAGTTTCCCATGCGACTCGCATTCTCGATGACCATAAACAAGTCGCAAGGCCGGTCCATGACCTTGTCGTTGTACGACTCTATGTCACATTCTCAAGGTGCACCACACAACATGGAGTGAAGGTATACATTCAAAATAACTCAAGACAAGGAGCACTGCTAAAAAACAATAAAAGGTTCATTCCAAATGTAGTCTACAAAGAGATTCTACAGGATGAAATAGCCCCTTAGTTTCTATACATCTCTTGCACTGTACTAATACCTAGCAACGCTGGGCACTATTACTATGTTTGGATATTTTTTTTTCTTAATATTAAAAGGTTACTGCACACTTTTCTTACTGGGCACCTTTACTAGCACTATAGGATGGCATTTGGTAATGAAGTGCCACTCAGCCTCATGTCCAATAAATAAAATATCCAGGATGACATTTGGTAATGAAGTGCCACTTGGCCTCATGTCCAATAAATTAAATATTCTAGGATGACATTTGGTAATAAAGTGCCACTCGACCTTATTTCCAAAAAATCAAATGTTCCATAATGAAGTTGGCAATGAAGTGCTATTTGGCCTCTTTCTAGAACGTTTTCTTCACTATGATAAATAAGAGCCATGGTGCTTAAATATTCCAGAATGATATTGGCAATGAAGTGCCATTTGGGATCATTTATAGAACATCTTCTGCACTATGATAAATAAGAGCCATGTTTGGGGTCTGGGTTCGGGATCGCCTGCAAGACAGCCCTCTGTGAGGACTTTTAGATCAAGCAGACAAATCCTAGCATAGTGTCACGCGAGATTTTGCAAAGAGATCATAATAGAAAGAAGAAAACCAACAGAAAAATAAAGAGATTATATGCCAAGATAAGGCTCCTTGAGTATCAATAAGAGTACATGAACTCTCGTCAAGCGAGAAGAATGAAACAAGACAACACTAAGTCTCATCTAAAAACTTGACATCTATCTCTACTGATATATATAATACAATGGCCTTGGGTCCAGAATAGATAGGTGGCAGATCTCGATCACTAACTCCTGGATCATATGCATGATTTAAGGGAATCTTTGCAGCGCCATCATTAGTGCCTAGAATCCTGCTAATTTAAGTCCGAACTCTCCGGAGGTCGTCATTTGTCTTGTCTGGCTCTCTTCTTTGATGGGGGCATGGACTTCTGCGTGGTTTTTGGCGGCGGCGTGGGTTTGCTACCTGACGCTTCACCTGGTTCCTTGTCTCTGCCCTACGTGGTATTCAAGAATAGTCCTATGCCTGGCTGCACAGGACTAACACTCCCCCCCACCAAACAACACTCGGAGGAAAGAAAAGTAGGCACCGATTCAGGGGGAGGAAAACCAGGAACTTTGTCGAAATCATCCTGCCGGCTATGAGGACGTGCCTCAAAGTGATATTTGTGGATGAGATCTTGCCGATCTTTTAAGGCATCTGAAATGTGTACCCCGATGGAAGGTGATGCATCTATCAGAAACCCAGATTGCGCCATATCTTCAAAAGCGTGGTGAGCCTCCACGGGGATACTGACATTCGATGAGTAGGCAAGTCTAGAGACCAAAAGCACCAGCACTGGCATTGGGATTACAATAATATATAGGACGTCGTCGAGCAATTGAACATTGAAGAAGGCACTTCATGGCAGCAAAAACCTTGCAGCGATGAATGGGGTCGGGGACGTGGCGACGCTCAAGAATTGTATGAGTCCCCGTGCGGCATAAACCGGTTTTGCCAACCGTCATCATTTGGAATATAGATCCAATTCCGATTGTGATCCAAGATTTCTCCTTCCTGCCAGACAGTTCGGTGCACGAAACGTGGATCCCACCTAAGATCTGTGGAGATGTGTGCCGGGGTCCAATCAGCATAACCAGCTAGAGCCTTGGTCCAAAAAGAGCATCGCTAGTCCAAAGTGAAGAACTGACGGCGTGGGAGTGCTCCCAATGATGCATAAAGTGTCATCTTTGAGAAGGCGGCGCATCATAGGTTGTTGAGCTTGAGCCGCGAACTCTTGAAAAAGTCGGCATCTAGAGTTTGACACCAACGTTCCCATTCTGAACATGAAAGAAGAGTGTTGACAGGGGGAGGAACCCATTCAACTAGATTGATCTCACCATCAAGATAGGCATGGAGGCTGTTAAAGCCACCTAGATACTATAAATATATCTCGTGCAAATTGAATCCCCATTTCTTCGTTAAGTTCTTGCATACTTGTTGCAAATTTTTTGTAATCAAAGGGCAAATGGTGAGTAAGCTCGGGCATGCTTAAAAGCATTGACCTATGATTGATCGTGAAGATATTTATTGTCAGGCTGTAACAACCACTTGGCATTTGGATCTCCTTGAAAGGCACGGTGAGGACCGTCATCAAACTTATCCTGTGTGTCAGCCAGATAGAAGTCATGCATAACATACGCCATGGGTTAAACAAGACGAAAAATAAAAAAGCCTGGATCTTCACAAGCAATAAACGAAAATGTAAGAAGAGCACAAAGAAGGCCTTTGTCTTCAATTGAGAGATCGAGCCAGATAATGAGGAGATCCTTCATCGTGAGAGCCATGAAGGGTGCCATTAGCGTAGAACCACTTGAGCATAAAGAGATGTCTTTGAGATTGTACATAATCCAAGCTCGTGGGTTTTAGCAAAAATCATCCTGAATGTGGACAACCAAGGAAATGTATGTCTCCTTCTTTGATTATGAGCTTCATCGGTATTTGAATGGCTCAAGGTGCGGTTGGTGTTCTATATCATGAATTCTGTTCTCTTTCTCAATGAGAAGATGGATTTGCTTCACTCGATCTTTACGTGAGAATTAGTAGCATATGAAGATGAAGGGCCGTGACCTGCAGCTGAAGACTAGCCATCTCAGTATCAGCTAGCTTCTGTTTCTCAACCTCAATGAGCTAGGTTTGCAAGTCCATGACTTGTGTGTCCGTCTTCTTGTGAGGTGGCCTTCAAAAACATAAATCACGGTTCTCTCCGTAGGTGGTGGCATCTTTTGTGGGGTGTACTCATTTTGCAATCCCATGTAAAAAGAGCCTCGTGTCAACAAGAAGCTTGTCTTTTTTTATCCGAGCCTCAAAAGGTGATAGTGGCTTGAAGTTGAGCTTTGCTGTTCTTCCATTGCAATGCGTGTCTCTCTTGTTCTTTAAGAAGAGCCTGTGATGTATTCAGTAAAGCTCCATGTTTACTTTGAGACTTTCCAAGGTTTAGTTCGAGCTTGAGCAATCTAAAGATCATGCTACCACAGGCTTCAGTGGAATCATATATTCTTTCACCCCATTCATGAAATGTTCTTGGCACTCCCCGAAGTTTGATCATGCAACCAGTAACAATTTGTTTATATTGAATGGCCGATTACCCCTTCGGTGGGTGGAGGAACGAGGAATTTGAAAACCAAGGTGGGTCGGAACTATGTGGTGGAAGTTTGAGAGACTTGGTGTGAGATAGAAGCATGTCTGCGTGGACCGAAGAGGAAGGAACATTGATGACCTGGAGTGTGGCGTGGAGATGGTTGAGCATCAAGGCATGGACCTTACGAGGTCTCTTCTTGATGTTCTTTGGCCCAGGACCCGGATGGCCAGTGGGTGCGGACCGAAAGCTGAAGAAGTAGCCTCGAGTGTATCTCGATGGAGGCGACCGGGTTCGGAAGACACCGGTTAATGATGGCCCGGAAGTGAGCACCCCGCCCGGACTCAAGAACGGAGCCCGAGGAAGATTGGCCAGACCTATTGACTTCATAAGAAGACGTTGAAACAAAGATTTGGGGCCAATCCACAAAATCGATGGGATATGAATGGCGGCATCGGCGAAGATAAAAACGTGCTTGTTAATATGGGTGTTCTTGATAGAGTACCCATAAAACTTCCTCCACAAAAGCTTCATGGAGCTTAAGCTATGTTGTGAGTTTATGTGTTGTGGCCGCATGGAGTTTAGCCATAAACAATAATGTCATGATCCGCAAAGCGGGGAAGGAGTGCGTCGAGGCAATTGGAAATACGGGCTAAGAGACTTTGGTTTAAGGTGATTCTTGTATGATCCACCATCGTCGATATCTTGTATCGCCTTGATCAAAAGTGTGCAACGAACACCTGCTGCATCTCCTTTGATCACAGAAGGTGAAGGAGCCCTCCGCCATCTCGGATTGGCGTCCGATCAAGCTTCTTTGGCATATAAGATTATCGCAAAGGCCTATCACTTAGGTTGCAGGTGGTCTTGAAGGAGGCGATTTGCCCCATCTGATCGGGCTTCATTCGAGGCGACATATTCTCAACAATGTCGAGCGGCATTTTGAGGGGCATTCACTTTGGGCACTTAAGCGGTGTGGGATAGTGTACTTGAAGCTGGATTTTGCAAAAGGCCTATGACCGGTGTTCCGGTGGGACTTTTGGAGGATGATGCTCGCCTTTGGGTGTAGGAGAGCTTTGAAGTGACTCGAAGCTCTTAACATCGGCTAGAACCCACCGGCGCTTGTCATGGTGAGTCGTCGCGGTCTTTCGATGTCGGACCTTGGGAGTTTGCCCGGGGATGCCGGGCGCCCTTCCCATTCACCATTGTGGCGGAGCCCCTGTCGCGATTCACGATTTCTACCGGGTCGGGTATTGTGGAGGGATTGAGGATGGCGACGGTCCGCGGCCAGTTAAGTCAAGAGGCCGATGACTCTTTCCTTTCCTACAAAAGGATGAAAGAATTTGGTCAACACCTAAAGGATGCGGATGCATTCTCTCGCCTCGGGCTGTCTTATGAATTAATCGGCAAGTGCAAGCGGGCCGGGCGTGAATCCATCCCATGCCCGGTCGTATCCCATTTCCTTATGGACGGAAAATGCTAGGCAATATGTTCTAAGCTTTTGGGATCCCGCTTGGCATCGACATCATCCGTGCAGCATTTGGGTGACGATACGGGTAGGGACTCGCGGCGCACCTTAACGGTGGAAGGGGAAGCTTTCCGGTCTGGTAGGGTCAACGGTGGCCCGAGTCCGTTTGTATTACTCCACGCATATTTATATGGCATCCATTGTCCCGCACCGAGAGCAAGGTTCGGGAAATTTCTATGGTCCTAACTTTGTGTGGGTGGTAACGAGGGAGGGGGGCGGTTGTCAAGGTACCCCGGGTGGAAATGTGTGCGCCCCAAAGCTGCCGGACTCCGCCTTGACCTCTTCCATGGCAAGATCCTATTGTCCAAGTTCAGAGTTTGTAATCCCCGAGAATGCTAGCCATTCTCCGTGTGCATGGTCTTATCAGACTGGCCGCAACAAGACTCGATTGTTCCGTAGTCACCGCAGGCTCGCGGCAAATTGGCACGGCGATATCGTGCCATATGCTAACGCTTTCTCCTCCCCGAAGGGGCTCTTTGCGCCAGATGGGGAGCAGTGTCCGCTATTTGCCATCGACGCCGCAGAGAGCTCCGCTAGACGACGCCATGGTGGATCCCGCCGCCCTCGTAAGCCAGACTCGTGTCGGCCGTGATCCGCTGATCCGCCGGGATTCAGCCGCAGCATGGGCAATGCATGGCGTTTCCGACGCTGGGGGAGTGGTATATGGATGGCCGCCTTTGCACTCTCGCGCCTTTTTCGCCACAAGTTCCACTTCGTGAACGGATCAGCATGGGCACGCGTGGCTACTGTGTTCGGCCAATCTCTCGCAGCGCCCTGGCGTGGAGTTGTCATCCAAAAGTTGACCCTCGGGAATTTTGTGAAGCCGGGCGCAAGGAGCTTTGGCTACTCAGATGAGTCATTCTGATGTATTACCGGAGCCTCCAGTGCCGTGAGATGACCGGGGCAACATCCGAGGTGGGTGTGGAATCCACCCCGCCTCTAAGATTCGGTGTCGCTATGGCGTATAGTGCACCGGTCCCCGAGGGTAAATACATGGGTGCACACAGGATCAATCCGCTGATCGCTGATGATGTCCTATGTGTGGTGCCCTCGTATGAGACCCCGGAGCATTGCATGTTTCTCGCCAGAGCATCCAACCGGCATGGTGCAATGGGTCCAGCCACTTTTCACACTCCGGCCTGGGTGAGTCAACACTCAACAGTTCTGCGCAGAGTGTATCCTCCTCGGTGGTCTCACATATAGTCTAGCCTTCCATTTGTGTAAGG